>JAQMYF010000001.1:48561825-48575763 GCA_030014195.1 Neosilurus mollespiculum
AATGTTTTAAATTTAATGCGAGCAGCTACAGGAAGCCAATGGAGAGATCGTAGCAGGGGAGTGGTGTGGGAAAATTTATTTGAATCAGTAACCTAGCCTATTTTCCTGACACATCAGTGCTGATCAATAGTTTTACATTCTTAGCACGCACAACAGCATACTATCAGGTCATCAAGTCTCCTTCCTGTTTTCAGTTTACATTGAACTAAATTCCAAAAACAGTTGATTCACCAACCTCAGGCATTAAAAACTAAAATAACAGCAAAATTTGAGTCGATTCCATTCACTACAAATGATACAAAGTTCTGTATATACTGAAATATAATGGAAATTGATATTTAAAATAAATACCTCTTGTATTCCATTCACTTTTTAATAATTCAATTTATCAATTATCCAACAAACAAATAAGCAAACAATCAAGAAATTATTAGATTATCAAAGAAATTGGTAGTTCATTCATTCAGTCATTCACTTTCTGAACCACTTAATCCTGCTAGGGTCACAGGGAGGCTGAAGCCTATCTCAGCCACTCTGGGCGACAGCAGGGCACACCAGTCCATCACAGTGCAAACACATGCATGCAACCATTCACACTCACACTCAGCCATAGGGGCAATTCGACGCCAATTTTCCTAATGTAAATGTCTTTGAACTGTGGGAGAAAACAGGAGCACCCAAGCAAGCAGAACATGTCAACTCCACACAGAAATGCCCTCACTCATCATTGCATGTCACGGAGGGGGCATGTGCATGCTTATGCCCCTCCCTGGTTGGTGGTGGTCATGTGATAGGGAAGGCATTACTTGACATGTGGGAATTGGATACAACTAAAATTAGGGGAGAAAATGGTGGGGGCAAATAAATAAATAAAATAAAATAAAATAAATGCCCTCACTGAGCCAGGGCCTCAAACTCAGGACCTTCTTGCACTGGGGATTGCTAACCACTACACCACTGTACTGCCCATAATTAGTTGTTGCAGTTCTAAAATACAATATAAAGAATGATATACTACCATGCACATGTGCACACATAACAACACTCTATACGTCTCACAATTCCACTTTAATCTTGAATGATACCTTTGTGTGCTTGTGTGGGTTTCCTTCTGGTACTCAAGTTTCCTCCCACAGTCCAAAGACATGCACATTAGGATATTTGGCTGTTTTAAATTGTCCCAAGGTGTGGATGTGTGTTGGCTCTGCGATGGTCTGGCAAGCTGTTCAGGGTGTACCCCACCCAGTGTCAGCTGAGACAGGCTCCAGCCTCCCTGCGACCCTAGTTACCTAGCTGTACGATAATTGAGTGAGTGAGTGAGTGAGTGAGTAAGAGAGTGTGTTCTATGTTTCATCATGAAGTTTTATAATGCTGTACATCCCTAAATGCAATATCCCAGGCAAATGTCCCATGCTTTATGATTTTGATGCTCTCCTGTCTCCCATATTATCCTGTAGTAGTTTACTATTGCCTGGTCTTTGATCCATTTTGTGAACTATGACTGTTATTATACTCTCCAGAAATAAAATACATTTTACGTTTACACATTTGTGTCATTTTACATTCACCCAAACATTCAAGAAACTTCTGAAACATATGGTTCGTAAATCAAGCAGGATTTTTCTATGACAGTACCTTCTGGCTCATGGTTAGTGGTGAAGTGTACCAGAATTCTCTGGCTAAGTTTGATAACTTTGGCTAATTTTCAAAGTAATTGCCAGAACAGGCCATTTAGTATTTGACATTTTGTACCATTGCAGATTTACAACATGAGAAACATGTTACAATTATGAAACAAATGAGTTTAAAGTTTAGCTTCAGAAGAGGAAAAGCTGTAGCTGGCTCTGATCCAGTCACAAGTTCAGTGGCGGTCGAGCCCTCCATCTCTCATTAGAGTGATCGGTACTCCCCAGAGGCTTCACTGAGCTAATGTTTTACTTCCTGAAGTGTGCTGCCATTCGATCAATAACACTGCTTGGTGGTTTCAGACTCCGACAAAGAGAGTCCAAGAGTCAGAGTTTACAGCATCGGGGGACTTGGAGAGCAGGGACCATACAACAGTAATAAGAAATGTTATAGATGCTGCATGGGCTTAGGAAAATGTCCTTTGTGAGAACAGCTATAACCTTGAATTAAAAAAAAAAAAAAAAAAAAAAAAAAAAAAAGCAAAACAGCAGACTGCCAGTAAGACAGTTGGGGGGACTGTACAGCTGACATTTCAGTGCTTATTCGGCAAATGATCAGCACAGTCACATTTTGGGAGAAAAAAAAAACTTGCTCTGTGGGAATTACCACACAAACTATCATTCTCATATAAAATCCCCCACACAGCAAAAAAAAACCCACTAGCTGTTCTGCTTACATTGCTCCTCTCTTTAGAAGAGCTGTTTGTTTTACAGCGGTGATTTTCCTTCCATTATTGTGCAATACTGAGGAGGGACACTGTGTTCTTACGGCTCAGGGTAGGGTGCTGTCAAGCTGAGTTTCTACCACATTTCACTAGAGTGACAATGATAAATGTGACATAACCTCCGGCTTAGACCTAAGAAGGTTCAAAACAACTAATGTTGATTTACTGTATATTAGCTTTCATGCTTTGCTGTGTGCCACTGTAACAGCTGTGTTCTCCAGCTTTACATTATTCGTCAAGCTTTCTTTCCATCCGCTCTCTTTCTCTTTTTTGCTCCAGCAGAATCCTGTACCACACACACACACACACACACACACACACACACACACACACAAAGCATGTCTGCAGGCACAATGCTCCCCGCATACCAAATCTTTACAGCTCTCTCTTGCTCTCACCTCTCTGCAAGCTTTATTAGATTTTCTGTTTGTCTCCCATGCCAAATCGCCCCCCCTGCCCCCCAACCACTGCCTTTTCCTCAACCATTGTACAACCCTGTGTACATTCACTAATATCTCACTCATGCATGCAGGTCAACAGCACCAATCATAAAATGGGTTTTATATTACTTGTGCCTGAGGAAACGTCACTTGACATCTCTGCAAAATAGCATGTATAGATCTTGCTAGTTGCCCATAAAGTTGGTGCATTTTTTTGTGTGTAAATGGCCGCCAGGCGTGCCACGAATTTGATTCTTTACACAGGCTCATTGCCCTCAAGTGCAACAGATTTTTAAAAGATACTTAGTGCCTATATAATGTGAGGCATGTATATGGAGGAATTGTTTCTCCAAGCTTCATTGAAGATCAGTGTTGTTTTTCCTAACTTCTAACACGTATCCCTTTACGAATTTTGACGAGGCATCACAAGGAACATCACAGTTCATTAGAGAGCTGGCTGTCAGCCTGGATTTCACACTTGCACTGAAAGGACGACAAAGGAACCGAGACTCACCGTCACTCCAAAGAAATTGGTTTCGTTCATCACATCCAGCACTAACTTTCCCACCTCCCGGTCATCCATGGTCATGTTATGGTAAATGTCATGCCTCTGTTTCTGATGGAGCAGTTCCATAACACGGCTAAGTGTCTTAGCAATCACCCAGATGCCATCGTAGGCAAAACCGTGAAATTTGCTGGCCTCCACTCCTTTTTGTTCTCGTTCTCTAGTGTACTCTCTCTCATACTCTTGGGGTGTCTGAAAATGGAAAAAAGCAAACAAAGCCATATTAGGAAATTTGTGATGATTAACAAATTGTTTCCTATAGACACTGATCTAATTGATACGTCACTGGAATTGCAAGGTACTAGCAAGGTTTTATTAGTTAAAATCTTAGACCTTTATATAACTAAAGCCCAAAATCAGGTCAAAACACATACTGTAACATATACACTATGGCCGATAGTATGTACACACTTAACCATCACTCCCATATGTGTTTGTCAGTATGCATTTTAATGCTGTAACTGCTTCAAACTCTTCTGGTAAGGTTTCCTACTAGATTTTAGAATGTAGCTGTGAGGATTTGAGCTTACTTAGCCGCCAGAGCTTTAATGAGGTCAGGCAGTGATGTCAGGTGAAAATGCCTGGTACAAAACTGATACTCTAATTAATCCCTAAGGTGGTCAGTGGTGTTGAAGTAAGAGCTCTGTGCAGGACACTTGAGTTCTTCTCCACCACCCTTGGTAGACCATGTTTTTGTGTGCTGTGTGCACTGTACTATGTTTTAAGAAGATAGCAGGTTCTAATTTTACTTTTATAAGAGAAATTTCTGTTGACCAAACAATAGCCCGATAGACATATGGAATGAAGGATGACGCAAATTTAGGTTTACTATAATCATGTAAAATGCCATACACTCACCCGTCCAGAGATTCCTTTAATCCGTTTTGCACTGAGAGGCTCAAAGTCCACACTTATGTATCCCTCCATCGCAGTAAGCAGCCTTGTGGTGCTGCAGTTGGTCGAGTTTGCCTTCTCCCACCAATTGCCTTGGTACCATCCTGGAATTATCCACTGATACTTACTGCCATACATGCTCAAATCAAACGCCTAGAAGGCACAAAGATGCAAAAGAGATCTGTAGCAGCGATTCATTGGGCATTTACTACATAATACGAATAAGACACAGAAGTAAAGATACAATGTATTTTCTAAGGATAACAAGTCCTTAGTTATGCCATATGTGACCCGCTCCAGCATAATACGGATTAAGTAGGAAATTTGAAATAATGAGATATTGATATATTTATATATATTTATATAATGAAAAAATAGTAATTTCAGTTACATCCAGTTTCTGAATGTCTGCATTTGAAACTCCCCAGCATCCATAAACTAAATGAATCTGACTCTCAACCAATCAGCGAATTCTATTAACACTGAGTCATGTCTGTTTTGAGGTTTCTCATTGGTTTACTGTTATATGATTTGTGGAATCCTTCTGGGATTCCGTAAGTAGGTAGCGTATTCTGGTACTGAATATGGATAATAAGGAAATAAAAATCGGCAACATATGTGGATATTCCCATTGTTTTACAACTTGGGCATGGAACCCTGTCTTAATGAAGCATATTTGCACGAACAGATTGTTTTTATGGATATTTGAACTCGGTCCTGTCAAGAATTATGTGTTGAAGGATGTATTTTTTGCGATATCGCATTTTTGTCCTGGTAAGCCATTTACTTTGCTAACTAACACTTACTTTGGCTCTTACACAAAACACCTTGCAACTCAATCTGTATTATGGTGGAGTGGGTCACAAATGTGTTTTTGATGTATTAATTAATTGCTTCATTCATTCATTCATTCATCCATTTACTGAACTGCTTAATCCTGCTGGGGTCACGGGGACACTGGAGCCTATCTTAGCCAACTCTGGACAAAGGTGGGTTACACCCTGAACAGCTCACCAATCCATGGCTCACACACAACCATTCACAGTCACACCCATGGGCAATTTGAAATAGACAACTAGTCTAGTGTACATGGACTGTGGGAGGAACCCGGAGGTACTAGCACGGTTAGTTGTAGGAGGAGAACATCTACAGAGAAACACCTCACAAAGCCTGGGAATTCCAGCCCTGGACCTTCTTGCTGTGAGGTGGATGTACTAACCCCTACGCCACTGTGCTGCGACTTTGTTTTAAGTGTAGTGCATTTACAGGCATTTAACTATGTATGTCATTAAATATGTTTTAGAGTGTGAAAAGAAGTAAGTATCAAAAGAATACTCACACAACAGAAGACTTTAGAGGCCAGATTCTCATCAAACTGACCAATAATTATCCTCACATCATTGTCCTATAAGCATAGTAAGCAAATATTACACATGTGAAACAATCATCATTTGTTCTTTCTTAAGGTTTTAGTAAACTTTAGTCACTTTATCCTAGTAAGGATCATGATGGACCTGGAGGTTGGAGATAAACATAGAACCCAGACACAACCCATGTAAACACAGGGTGACCATAAGAGACACCTCACGGACAGTAGCTCATAACAGTATAACCACAATGCCACCTGGTTCACTTGTTAATCTCGAGTAACCATTTTATATTGGTCAGAGGTGTGGTGGAAAGAGAACCTGTTCTGGGAACCCTGTCAGGCTGATATATACATCGGATTAAATGCCAGCCCATCAAAAGGCACCATGCTCACACTCATTCTAACCTAGGAGCAATTTATTTTGTCAAATCCATTTAGTGCATGTCCACAAAGAAACAAAGGCAAACCTATATCAGCACACAACCTCACCAAGACACTAGTTCAGACCATACATACATACAACTATACTCACACTAATGACCAAACCAAGGAAACCTGAAGCAATGCTATCCTATGTGCCATTGCACTGGAAATGACATCCAGTTATGTGAATCAGCTAAATTTTTTCTTTTTTTTCCTCAACTATATGTGCTTAAGTACATCTCTTCATTCCAGGAAATCATCTCCACTGCCCCCTAAAAAACAAACAAACAAACAAACAAACACTGGATAATTGTAGAATATTATAGCATTTGTCAGAAGCGAGAAGAGTTTTGTTTGTTAAGCTTGGGTAGACATGGCGATATTATGCCGAGTAACTCTTTCTAACAGCAGCCTAAATACATGCTGCCTGATTGAGTCTGTAAATAATTCAGCTCACTCTGCAGCACTGTGGTTCCACCTCGTCCAGTCTCCCATCACAAAAGCTTAATCTTTTAGAAGCTCTTTACACTGAGGAACTAGACTAGACCCCTCAACACATGGTGCACTTATACACCAGGTGATAGCACAGTTTGATATGGTGTGCTGGAGAATGGACAGTGCAGACATGTACATGTTTGCTAAATATGTTTAAACATTTTTAGCGTCCACCCACCGGGAGCTGTAGGAATGGGTTCCGTCTATCTGTCTGTCCGTCTGTCCATCACACTTTAGTTTTGCATACATTTACTTGCTGCACACTGAAGCTGCGGCTTTTAAACTTGGTATGCTGGCTCACTACTATGAGTGATAGGCTGAGTTTGTGTGTGAGTGACCTTGACCTACTTTTCAAGGTCACAGAGTCAAAACTGTGTATTAGGTTTCCGGACATTTACCTGCCACGTGCTGAAACTGGGGCTTTCAAACTTGCTGTGCTTGTTCTATATTGTCATATTATGAAATGGTCCTTTCGGCAGGAGCGTCTGAACCCCTGTGTTCTTTTTTTTAATTTTATTTTTGATTTTTTTATACGAGTGACAAATATGTATCATATTAAATTAGATTTATTTTTTTATAACTTATTAAAGTTTCAGGCCATGAGCCACATTGACTTGACAAATCCCGAAAGATAAGCTGACAGATAAATATCTGAAAAATGTATGAATGTGCTGTTGGTAAGGAGAATAACAAAAGAAAGGAGCCAAATTATAAAGGAAAATTCTTCTCTCTTATCCCTTTTACATGAGGGTGAGATCACAAAAAACACCTCATGAGATTTGAAATTAGCCTTATATAAATCATGCAGCATTACTTTTTATGAAAATCAGAATCATGATCATGAATGCTTTATGAAGGTCTACAAAGACTCAGATAAATTCAAATAAATTATTACCAGCCACATGTAACATAAACAACAATATTGTGATGTCAAATAAATAAAACCTGTATAATAAATCAAATAAAACTCAAAATATACCTCATGAACTTCTCATTTTGATTCAGAAAGCTTTTACATCTGTGAAGTAATCAATACAATCTAGAAATAACAAACTGTTTTCTTTATAGCAGCTTTCATCTTGAACACCCAAAACCACAAGACACCCAGTCAATAAATGTGCACTAATGAGCAGCTTGCATTTGCACCAATTTAAAGCCTATAGCACTTTTCCTGCCAGCACCCACAGCCTTAGAACAAACCAGCAAATTCATCATTGAAGTAGCTTGCATGGTGTGTGTGGTCTAACAATCTCCTGTATTCTTCCTCACACAGCCTCAGTAAGTGCCTTCAAAAACGCCTGGCTCCCCTCAATATCTCCACAGCACTTCACAACAGCCAGAGAGCATGCTGGGATATTGTAGCTTTTGTAAGGAACAATCCCGCTTTCCTTTTCAGGCTCTTCCGCATGCCTCAGTCGGTGGAAACTGGTGCTCAGCCCCTCCAATGAGGCTTTTAACCTGTGAAAATGCTTCCAACCATTTCATTACCATGTCTCAGTTCTGAGACAGTTAAATAAAGGCTGCATCGATGCCAGTGAAGCAAATTGTTCACACTGTTTGTGATATTCCAGCCAAAGTGAATGCTAAATAAGCCAAAATGTCTTTCATTTTCTGAATACACCATTAAACTCTATTAGCTCTAGTACTATTATGGCTAAATCTGTACAAGGATGGACAAATTACTAGGCTGGGTATGGGCAGTTTACATATGCAGTGTAATAATTGTTCATTCATAGTTGCCCATTGATAATATCGTCACGGACATTTATTTACTTCACAACTCATCTAACAACATGAGAAAGGAAAATACTCGACTTCCTGACATTTGTTTGCTTCAATGGCGTCAAGGTAGTGCAATGGGCAGTGTTCCTGCATCACAGCTCCAGGGTTCCCGGTTTAATCCAGAGCTTGGATTACTAGTTGTGTGGTGTTGAAATGAGCCGTAAGCTGAATGAGTGCTCCTGTCCCTTCCAGGGGGTGTTCTTACCTCACAGTGTTCTCATTATACAGGTTCCTGATCCACCACAACTCTGACCAGGATAATATTCTTATTAAGATCATGATGATGATGATGATGATGATGATGATGATGAATGATGAACAAAGATTCTGCTCCAGTTGGTTTGTATCTACTTTTTTGGAGCCATACATGTGCACCAAGGATATTGTCTAGGAACTGTTATAAGACTGTAACTTGATTAGTATAAACAGATCACAATCGGGAAAAACAGTCAAGTGAGTAAACTACAGTGCAGTGTAGTACAAAAATAGTAGTGCAACACACAGCCATCTCACACTGAAATACTTCATCAAGTGGAAAGAAACACACGAGTAAGACTCAAATACTGTATTTTGAGGTACATTATAGCCCATAGCCAAAATGCATGCCAAAGTTGTATTGCCGTTTTGTCATTGGACAGTTGTGATATGCTTTTTCATCAGAAACATTATCAGAAAGCAACTATAGGTGCTACTACTACATTAGTTGCCACTTTTCAGTTCAGTGGACTTCTGGGCAGACATATAGTCATAGGACACTGGAGTACATTGGAGTGTTCAATAGCCCAGCCCAGTGGGCTAGTTAATGAATTTATGATGTCTTCCCATCATTACTAAGCATGAGTCACTGTGAGTAAGGATATTTTGCCCTCTGAGAGATGGTCAAGAGGTGAAATATATGGACCATTTATGGGAATTTCTGTGATGTCATTTGGAAGTTTGAGAACACAGAGTTACCATGCCAGTTTAGTAGTTTAGTAATGCGAGCTAAAATTGTAAGAGTTAGAAATGATGAAATAATTTTATTATTTGTAAACAGTTAGTTTACATAAAGAGTGGTAATACACTGATCAGCCATAACATTAAAAACACCTGAGTGGTCTGTGTTCAGGCAGCCCCGTATGCAGGAAGCGGCAGTCCATTATGTGTTTTGACACCTTTCTGTCACAGCCAGCATTAAGAGTTCCAGTGGTCACTCCTCTGTGTGATGAGACCAGATGTTCAAGCCTTCACTCTCGACATGCATCAGTGAGCCTTGTGCACCCATGATACTCTTGCCAGTTAACTAGTTGTCCTTCCATGGACCACCTATAGTAGGTGCTTACCACTCCATACACCAGGAGCACCCCACAAGACCTGCTGTTTTGGAGATGAATAGACCCAGTTGTTTAGCCATAAGAATGTGGACCTTTTTAAAGTCACTCTGATCCTTACGCGTGCAATTTTTTCCTGCTTCCAACGCATCAACTTTAAGAAGCGACAGTTCACTTTTTGTCAAATACATCACACTCCTTGGCAGGTACCACTGTAATGGTAAATGTTTTCACTTTTCCCGTCAGTGCCTATAATGATTTTAATGTTATGACTGATCAGTGACTGATTGATCAACTGATCAATATTAAAAAAAAAAGCCTTTTGTCTGTACTGGCTATCATAATGACACAAATGAGTTCTCATGTACTAAATTTCGGTAGCGGGCTGGCAGCGACAATTTATAAATTTACTCAACCACAAAGATAATGGTAACTTTCATAGTGAAGTCAAGTGCTTCAGCTCACCTAAACATTTCTGTAAGCTACAAGAAAGTTCTTAAATGTCAAGAAAAACCAGGAGAATTCCACAGTTATCAGATCAATTGAAGTAAATTTCAGCAAAAACACTGGGGAATGAGCACCACAGGAGCATAACAAAATAGAGAGGTACTCACAGAGTGCAAGATATCTCCGTCACTCAGCGTGAATAAAATAGCAAATAGGCTGTATATATGTACCTGGTTTATTTATCCATATGCTTGTCTTACAATATGTTCTGTAGTACATGGATGTTCTTTTCTTAATGATATTTAATTAAAAAACTGAGCAACTCAAAGAATATGAAACCTTCTTTATAGCAGTGAATTGTGGTCAGTAGGTAAATTGACATAAAATGTGCTTGGCAGTGAAGGCACACATTTCTTTCTTTTTTTTGTAAATATAACAATATGTAACACTACAATCAAATCTGGCCTTTGTTTTGCAGAAAAATGCACAACATATCAATGAGATGTTTGAGGTTTGACCTTTGAACTTCACTCAAAGTCAGAGGTAATTGTCTCATGAAAGTCCATATATGGTTTCCTATTATTGCTCTATAGTAATGGCATGAGAAATCATGCTCCTGACAGGACCTAGAAAATTTGGTTTACCGACAGGTCCTTCAACAAAACAGCTCAGATATGTGTCCAGAAGTGGAAGGGCTGCATTTAGATTGATGTGTGGACACGATAAGTAAGTATACTCACACACCTATAAATATGGAATTTGCAGGTTACATACAGTACATTAGCATTCAATTTGACTATTGATTCAGTTTAGATTGAATTAATCTAAAACAAAGTACACATGGGATATAATACATATGCACTCTATATAACTGCAAATAAGGAGCATAATGAGTATAGATTCTTCCAGACTTTCATCCTGCATGACATAATTAGGCATTTAAAATCCTACCATGCTCTGTGGTATGTATAACTGCTGAGCAGGACCAGTTGACCTTAATTTTGTGTCAAGTCTGTAAGAGGAAGAGATCTAAATGACTTTGAAGAGGGTTCATTATTGGGGAAAGAATGGCAGGAGCTGTAGTTTCAAAGACTTAACTGCTTAACTGTTTCATTGTTTCAATGGGAAAAGATTGTGGTCAATGGGAAAAGATTGTGGTTCAGGATGTGATCAGACTGTCAGCAAAAACTACATAGAAAGGGATATTATAATAGTGTTGCAGTGCATAGAATTTTTATTACAAAGGCAAATACAAATTTCAGAGTTCAGTGGTGCAAAAAACACAGGCACAGGTACACAGCTGTGAAAAGATGTGAGGAGATGTGAAAAAAAGTGATATGGTCAAATGAGTCATCCTTCCCCATATACACAAGTTTGAGTGCATCTGTGGCAAACAGTACATGTAAAACCTGGGGTCCAATTGCTCACAAAGGGGAGAGTCATGGCAAAGAAGTTTAAAATGATGCTGACTTTAACACATTTACATTTCTGGCATTTTGCAGATGCCCTTATGCAGAGCGACTTACATTTTTATACATCTGAGCAATTTTGGGTTAAGGGCCTTGCCCAAGTGCACAACAGTGGCAGCTTGGTAGTACGGTGGCTTTAACCTCCAACTTTTGGATCAGTAACCCAGAGCCCTAACCACTAAGCCACCACTGCCCTATAAGAAAGGAGGAATGTCAATTACATTTCCTGTATTTGTCAGACACCCTTATCCAGAGCAACTTACACTTTTTTTTTTTCATTTACATGTCTGGGCAGTTGAGGGTTAAGGGCCTCACTCAAGGGCTTAACAGTGACAGTATGGTGATACAAGGACTTGAACCACCAACCTTCAGATCAGTAACCCAGAACCATAACCACCGAGCTATGCCACCAACACCATCCTATGATGACAGTGGTCTCAAATCGCCCAACCCCCTAGCCCATCCACAGTATTAAAATGATGTAGATCATTTGTGGCGGCCTTCATATGGGGGATGCCGGACTGATATGCTAGACAGTACTCACCAAACACTGAGGAAACATCTTTTGTAAAAGCAATATTTTCAAATATCTCCATGGGTGAACAGACTTACAGTATATACTCAATAACAAGGTATATTGAAATGGCTCATGGTGCACTAACACCTTATTTAAAAATGTATGTTAACTTTTCCTTTCATTTTTTGGTGGACGATGAGATGTAAGGTGCTTTTACTTTAGAAATAAATCATATATGCTGTCTTACCTTCAGTTTTTTGACATTAACACAAGGGTCATTAGAAAAACTCTCAGTGTCTGCTATCTGGATATCTGCCTTCTCAAGCTCATTGGTCAAATCATTGCGCACCTACGAGAGAGAGAGAGAGAGAGAGAGAGAGAGAGAGAGAGAGAGAGAGAGAGAGAGAGAGAGAGAGAGAGAGAGAGAGAGGGTGTTAGTAGATGAGGAATGGCATACAGTGAGGAAGCCAAAACCAATCTCCTTGATTTATGCCTCAGTTCACTCTAATCTCCGGTGGATCTGACACCAGAGACATGCTGTTCACATCCACCACAGCCTGAAGTATGTGAGACCTGTTCTCTAGTGGTCTGCTGTTTTCCCACTGGGCTTTGGACATGACTGGGCACTGCTTCTCGCATGCTCACCAGCCATCATTTATGCCTGCCAATGAATCTTTATGAAAAAACACACCAAAAATAAGCCAAAACAAACAGTTTTCCATGTATCATGTAACTTTAAAAGTGCAAGCACAGCCATATGCTGTTTGTTTTGCTGTGATATACAGGATAACAAAGATACCCAAGAAGCTATTTTTGGTGCAGAAAATCAAGTGAGAGACGCTCAATTCAACAGACATGCATATGATAAGTGGATCCCAAATATTGGTCTAATAGGCAACTTCACTTTGGACATCAGACATTGTCGAAGATTAAACTATGATTGATCACTGGGCCTTGCTCCTCTTCTGCACTGGATTGCATCCATAACTTATACAGAGAGAGAGAGAGAGAGAGAGAGAGAGAGAGAGAGAGAGAGTAAAAGAAAAGCATGTAGACTTGAAAGTTGGACTATGAGACATACTTTACCTAAATAGAACCAGGGAAGCAGTAATTACAAGTTGGAATTCATGCACTGTCAGAAAATGCTTCATGCTTCAGCTATCAGAGTCACATTTGGTCACATGAAGACAAACCATCCCCAATAATACACATATAAATGAAGCAAAAAGTCAGTAATATACAATATGCTGTAATAAAACTGCTATAAATTGCTAAAGGTGACTATTAACCAAGTGCATAACACATTACACCACTCACGGTATACTAGGCACATGTTTATGGGATTTATTAAAGGTGCCCATGTGTTTTATGAGTGAATGTGTTCTATTACCAGTCCTGTTTGGCTAATTATAAAGGTTTCCTGGTGAACATCTCCCAGCTCATGGGCTTAGCATCTCTTATTCTCCTGTTTTATATCTTGTTTTAAGTCTGTGTTTGTTTACAATTACACTAACAAGACCACTTGATCGGAGGAATGATCTTGTGCAAAAACTTGGCAACACTGATTCATAGAAAGTGGAAAAGACTGAAATCAAGTGTTAAACAGAAGATGGCATGCAAATTAAAGAGAAATAAAAAGATGGCAATGTTTACTAACTTATCATTTTGCCTGCTGCAGGGATCATTGACACTCATGTACAGGAGTAAGCAAATGGTTTCAGAAAAACACTTTGTAACGATTTTATTTATTTATTTATTTATTTATTTATTTGTTTGTTTGTTTGTTTGTTTGTTTGTTTGTTTGTTTGTTTGTTTGT
>JAQMYF010000001.1:48594420-48609677 GCA_030014195.1 Neosilurus mollespiculum
GTGTGTGTGTATTTATATATATATATATATATATATATATATATATATATATATATATATATATATATCTTTCTTACATCTGCATAAATTCTCTCTCAGCTAATCTATTGTGCAGTTTATAGGAAAATCAGTTGGATCCCACCAATAAGATCTGGATCCGTCACCACAACACAAACAAACACAATCATCATACCTGATCTGTGATGCCTGATAAATACATTATATTCTATGACAAGGACATCTAATGCAATCCGATTGGTGTGGCTAATTAATCGGTTATGGACCAGGGCATATCCAACTGGCAAGATAGCCATTAGCTAGCTGCACTGTGCATGATGATCTTCAGCAGCTTCCAGTGAAGCAGTCAAGTACAAGTTCAAGTTCAAGTTCAAGTTCATTTGTCATATACAGGTAACAACTGAACAGCACGACCGGCAATGATATTCTTGGACTCAAGTAGTCCCCTCAATATTGCACATAAAATTAACAACGGCATGTCAGTATTTTCTTGAAGAAAGGTATGCCTAAAAGTCCTGCGATGTACTCGCTGCTCATTGGACAGCAAGCTGAAAGCTACCAAAGCCCTCAAAAACCAAGATGAAGACATCTACTTTAGAAGTGGCTGCCCATGATTGGTTAGTGTTACCACGGATGGCTGCACACACCAACAGAGATTAGAAGCTAGCTGGGATGGGCTTTAGCCTCCCCGCGACCCTAGTAAAATTAAGTGATTTGGAAAATGAAATGAAAGTGAACTGAAATGTTAACAATGTGATCAAAAGTCCTTATGATCCTTATAATACAAATTCCTTATGTTAAACTAATGCATTTATAATGGGGTCACATGAAGTCCGTGCTCAGGAAGGCCTAACTTTTAGACTTAGCAGAGTGATGACAGTCATGAATGTGTTTGTTTTGAACACCATGTAAAGTAGTATTTTATGCATTTTTATCTATCCTTGCTTTCTATTGATTTGACTGTAATGAACAATTCTAAACTCTCATGTCTGGTAGATGTAGATGTACTCCATTATATATACTTGCTACGCATCAGAAGCTAAAATTGGGCCTAGGGATCTTGATTTTAAAGGACTAAATTTTCAGGTTTTTCTAGACTGAAGGTTCTGCCCTTATTCTCTTATTTTGTCTTTCCTCTGTCACTTGCCTCTTTGCTCAGTTTCTCTTAGAAAAGGTTAATAGAGACATCTCTGTCTCTCGCTCTCTGTCTCCATGGGAAAATCCCTGCCAGATTTTTACATTTTCTACTATGTATAATAGGGAGAAAATTGCATTTAGTGAGAAAATTGCATTTAAAGATTCTAATCTGACTTCACTGAAAGACACCCCACTTACCTCTACACTTATAACCTAATCTACTTTATGGATAAACAAGATTACTGCCAAACTTTTAAAAATTATAAGTTTAAAGAGTTTCCACTTTGGTTATTAGCATCATCTACATTAGTCGTTTTCATCACCTGGGGTATAAACTGGCTGCATAATTTTAAGCAGAAGTTTTACAGGTTAACAATGGTGGGGGCATATTTGGTGGAACGTATTGCTTTAAGATCATTAAATTTATTTTTAAAAAAATGACAATGTGAGTTGTTAAAGAGGAGGCACAGTGGTGTAGTGGTTAGCACGTCCGCCTCACAGTAAAAAGGCCCTGGGTTTGAGTTCCAGGCTCAGGCATTTCTGTGTGGAGTTTGCATGTTCTCCCCATGCTTGCGTGGTTTCCTCCGGGTAGTCTGGTTTCCTCCTACAGTCCAAGGAAATGCACATGAGACTAATTGGCTGCTCCAAATTAACCCTAGGTGTAAGTGTGAATGGTTTTGCGTGTTGCCCTGTTATGATCTGGCGAACTGTTCAGGGTGTACACCACCTTCGACCAGTGTTGGCTGAGATGGGCTCTAGCCTCCCTGTGACCCGAACAGGATGAAGCGGTTCAGCAGACAAGTCAGTGAGTGAGAGTTTTACACACTGGACTACTGACAGAAAGGACTACTGACTGCACGTTCAAATATCTGTGCCACCAAGCTGCCCTTAAGCAGCTCAGTCATAGAAATGAGATAAATGCAAAACGGTGTTTTGGTTAAGGGTGTTTTCCAAATGTGAAAGGTAATTCCTTAAGAAATCTGACTATTTTTACCACCACATTTGTTGTTTATTATCCAATATGATCTTTGTAGGAAAATAAATAAGGCAAGATTATGTCTGCAAGCAGAAATAGCCCATTACCATCATAACCAGATGTTTTACAGAATTCAGTTGTAGAAATATCATTTGAGGTTTTCCTTTGCTGCTACACATTTGTTGGTGTCATGGAAAGCTAAAATAAAATTCCACTCTGATATGTCGCATGAGTGATTGTCGTTGCTGAGCGGCTGTCCATCTCGCTCTAGTGCACAGCTGAGGGCAGCATGGTGGCACTAGCATAATGCGCTAATCAGGCTGCCAAAGCCTTCCTCTGGCAGGTTGATAGGACCTTGTCTGTTTATGCCCTGTAACTACATTCTGACAACCAAGATAACAGGATTTTTATTATTCCTGCACAGTCAGTAGGTTAGGTTTAACCAGCCTGCTCTCCAGACAGTTGTACATTTGGAATAGTTTCAGAATTGTGGCACAGTCTTGAGAGTAAAGTCATATTTTAATACATTTTTACAGGCATGGGAGGTAATTATGTCCAGTTATTATTTTTAAGCCACTTCACTAAACATAAAATGGCTATCTTTAAAAAAAAAACATTTTTTTGCCCTATTTGTGATTTAAAAAAAAAGAAAAAACAGACAGTGAACATAAAAAAACATAAGTGGCTTTAGAATTATTCTGTGGATAATATTACCTTTTAATCAACATTATTGCTTTCTTTAGAGTCCTAACTTTGTAAACTTTGTGAGAATTTAGATTGTTTTTATGGTTTTAAAAATTATATATATATATATAATTTTTAAAACCATAAAAACAATCTAAATACACACACACACACACACACACACACACACACACACACACACACACACAACATAACTAAGTTGTACACAGCAAATTTATTTGCTATACAGCCTCTTACAGGCATTAATTTTTATTTATTTTTTCAAGTTTAATATTATTCAGATCCAACTTTCTTCACATTGCAGAGAAACAGCCATTTGTCTTGATTGATATGCTATGTTTGGACATTTTATTTCCCCAAAGAAAAAGTTTTAAAGCAGTAGATTTCATAAATAAGTCAGGGACTTCAAGCAGCAAATATATCTCACATAAAAGGCTTGCCACTAATGTAAAAACCTTGCAAAATAACTTTCCTCGGATTCTGTTACTTATTATGTCCTTGATAAAGCAATAAACATACACTTACAGAGCACTTTATTCGGAACGCACATATTTTCTACTCATTGTAATTCAACCAATCCTGTGGCAGCAGTCTACAAAAATCATGCAGATTCAGGCCACTAGCTTCTGGTAATGTCCACATCAACCATTAGATTGAGGATCTCACTGATTTTGACCATGACCAGGTATTTGGTACGAGAAGGGCTTGTTGGAGTATTTCGATTGTATTTTTAATTGTTGATCTCCTGGAACTTTCACTCAAAAGGGTGTCTAGAATTGACCTTGAAATGTGCAATAAAGAAAACATACGAGCAGCAGCTTCAGATGGAAACACCCTGTTGATGAAAGAGTTCAACAGAGATTGAAGTGACTGGTTTGAGCTGATAGAAAGCATACAGTAACTCAGATATTCACTTAGTACAACTGTTATGAGCAGAAAAGGATCTCAGATGCAAAACAACTCTGAGGCTGATGGTCTATAACATATATAATTTGTTATTACAATAATTCTATACTGCCTTTGTCGACAGTTCAGGCTGGTGGAGGTGGAGTAATGGTGTGGGGAATGTGTTCTTGGTATTCTTTGAGCTTAATAATACCAATCAATTATAACATCAATGCCACAGACTATTTAAGGTGTGTTACTTACACTGTGCATTCCTTCATTGCCACAACTAACCCATCTTCTAATACCTATTTCCAACATAATAATGTTCCGTGTCACAAAACAGAACTCTGCTCAAACTGGATCCACGAACAGAACAGTGAGTTCAATGTTTTTCAGCGTTCTTCCCACTCACCAGGTCTGAATCAAATAAAGTATCTCTGGGATGTGTCAGAACAGGAGATTCACAGCATGAAAGTGTACCTGAAAATCCGCAGGAATTGCATAATGCTATATCAGCATGTCAACATGAATCAGAATCTCAAAGGAATGTTTCCAACATCTTATAGAACCCATGTCATGAAGAACTGAGGGTGTTTTCAGAGCAAAGGAAGACCCTACCCAGTATTAGTGTAGTGTTCCTAATGAAATGTTCCGTGGGTGTTCAGATAACTTTTTTAAGCAATAACCAAAAGCTGAATTTAAAAGTCCACACTTTTTGATGTGGTACTATACATTCCACATAATAAAGTACTCAGTGAATAATGACTGGGTCAGGTTAGTTTGTACTTTATAAAGAGGTTGATGGTTACAGAGGTTTTCGGGAAACACTCATGAATGTTCTTACAAATACAATGACTGTGTTACAGTTGCTTTTGGTTTGAAACCCAAACCAAATTTTTATTCAGATTTTTATTATACATTTGTAAGTTTTATTTACACTGTATTCTGTATTGAGTATTCTGATAACTCTTTGGACTGACCTCTGAAAACCTCTGGACGTCCTGAGTCAAGGTGCCCACTCTAGTCCAGTTATAGTAGTTGAGGAACTTCACAACAGCTGGATTGACTGCGTTGTCTGAAGGAACTGTTCTGAAAAAGTTAGGGTACTTCTTCTTATCTGCCAGGACTGGTGTCGTTGCGGCAAAGGATAGCTGCAAACATAGAGAAAGTGGAAAATTATTTTTAAAACACAGAAAAACACCTAATCACCAAACACATCAAGTCCAATATGCAACCACTGTTTTTTATTGTGTGATCAAGGTGATGAGTTTCATTTTATATAACACTCTAATCACCTTGATATGAACACAAATAGGAAGGAGAACTGAAGCTTATGTCCAAGTCCACAGACTCTTTTTTTCTTTTGGCCTTTTCATGCTGGATTAGGTGTGACGAGCCAGGCCAAATTCTCTGTGTCAGGACTATGGGAGTCCAAAGTACAGGTGTGAACAAATCAACACAGTCACACATCTCTATAAAAAGTCAGCCCTCACACCTTCACAGAGAGCTTATGGTGATATGAACCATGAATTTTTGCACCACCGACAGTCAACCTCAGCTGACTGGCGTTTGTGTGTATGTATGTGCGTGTGTGTGTGTGTGTGTGTGTGTGTGTGTGTGTCTATGTGAATCTTCTTCACTATAGAAATCAAATCTTTTTTTATTTTCAGTTGAAATATTGAACTGTAATCTGCGTTTTAACAGGTTTAAATCAGTATACGCTCTAAAAAGGAGTTAAAAAGTGTGATGTGCATGGATCATTCATTCACTCATTCATTTTCTGAACCACTGGCGCCCATCGAGGACAGAGTACACCCTGCTCGCCAGGCCATCGCAGGGCAGAAACATGCTAACCGCAACCCAATGTTCTACTCTTTATGAACAACAGCAATGGTTCTTTTACATGCCTCTCACCACAGACAGTGAGAGACATGGCTGGCCTTTGAGAACCCAGTTAGCTGCATTGGGGGACAGCAGTGACAACCCGGTGAGAGTGGGGCTTGAACCCCCGACCAGATCAATAATCAAGTGCCTTAATCACTGAGCCACCAATGCTACCCCATGGGTCATACAATGAAACAATATTTTATTCAGCAATTCTTTCATGCTGACAAAAAGACTGCAGAGGGTATTGTGAGCATTGATGCATCCTTTTTATGATGCCCCTCGATCAGTAGATTGATATGATACTAAAGGCTGTTATTTATTTACAAATAAAGACCTTTTTGAAGTCTATCTTCTACGGCATATTTTCTATTCACACTTGATAAGGAGCAAATTTCGGGCTTTGGTTTGTGTACATCTGGTACTGATCTAACATGTAATACTGCTATAATAATATAAAGATTTAGGCACTGCTTAAAAGCAGAGCTCTGAAAAAATCAACATGATAACATATCCTGGTTTCAATGTAAATTTGTTTTGATGACACCATCGATGACATAATGTCATGTAACCATCACGGTACCATCATGTCCCACCCCTCCCCAAAGTTTTGATATTGTCTGAAAGTATTACATTTTTAAGATTAGATTTCTTTAATGGAAACCCAGAATCACCACAGAGCAGCGAGATGCCATTCCACTGAATAGGCTTACTTCCGTAAGCATGTTATTACATACCAGAAATGTCATGCGATTCCTCAATGTGACTGAATTAAAAACCTTTCTATTCAAATAAGTAATGCGCTGCGAGGCAGAAAGAGTTTATTTTGCCAGCTAAAATAATGTAGATACCTATTGCATATGGCACATAGAATTCTGCAGATTATGTGAGCTTTAATCTGTTGGTCAGTCAGGAACAATCTGCCTCATGAAAGTCTCTGACTCTCTAGTACACAAGCAAGCTTTCCCAGAGCAAAGATGTGGTCAATTCTATTAGTTCCCACTCACTGCCTCAGGATGTCAACAGAAAGATGGTTATAAACTGAGAATGTACTGTTTGTCACAATAAAAGTTCTAAATGAAGTTATTTGCTTTATCTTTCCTGCTCTTTTTTCATAACAAAACCAGATATATAATTTGTAAAATCCTTTACATGGTCAGCATTTTCCTTCAGAAACTGACATTTGCCATGGCCCATTTATCACAGATGCAGACAACTCCATTGCACTAGATCAGTGCTCTGAAACTAGTGACCTCATCCATCATGGCTGTGCCAATGAGTTTTGGACTTTACTCAGTTCAGTTAATAAATTGGCATTTATTTCACAGAATAACACGCTAAAACATGAAAAAACTTATTGATATTGATGAACAGGTGACCAAAAATTTGGCTAACTCACAAGTGGAAGTAATAACTAGATAAAGTGCATTTCCTGAGGAAATGCTGAAAATGGCTGAAAATAAATAAACAGCACAGATATCAGAGATCAGCTGATCACAAACACCTGTTTGTGTCCCACCGCACTCACAGGTCTCTACAGAGTCAGATTTTGCTCTGCGCACCTATTATTTCAAAATCCTATCGAAAAAATTAGGTGACTGCCAGCACCAGGAGAGTTTACTGAACACAGACATGTGCCATTTGTTTAGATAAAGTGAAAATTGACCACAGGATAGCGGTTTGAAAACTGGCTTGTTTTGGATTTTGTCAGAGGAGAGCTAAAATGGAGATGAATGGAGGAATGGAGGGGTGCTCCTGATGAACAGTGGCTGCTACTGAAAAAACATAAATCCTATGGCTTAGCGAGTCACACTCTGACAGAGCACAAAAATATCTACATATATTTGTATAAATTGTGTGTGACAAGTGAAAGGCGTGGGCAGGAGAAGAGTCGAAGCACAAAATTTCAGAAAAAGTTTTAAGATTTTGAAGCTAGAGTGGGTGATATCACTGTTTCATTCAAAATCTGTACAAGATATCATATCAAAAAGTTGACTTGAAGGGTAATAGGTGAGCTTCTTGTCACTTGTTTAAAGTTTAAATGAACTCTCTAGCACAAAGTGTGCTGAAGTTCAAAGAAAATCAAGTTTTCAAGGATTTGAACAGTCCGTCCATTCATTTGAATAGGAAAAATTTTTTGGAAAAAGCTAAATATTTTAAACAGTATAAAAAAATAAAAAATTAAAAATAATGCAAGCAGAAATGTTCTGAACAAGCTGAATGTTTTGATGGTTGAATGGTTTTTCCATCTCAAAGTATGCGGGTGTAGTTAGATGTCGACAAATGTGCATTTCTTGCAGAAAATGCGTGTAAATGCTGATGAGTTGAATGGACTGCTGAAGCAATGCTGAAAATGGCTGAAAATAAACAGCACAGACATCAGAGATCAGCTCATCACAAACCCCTGTTTGTGTCCCACTGCACTCACAGGTCTCTACAGAGTCAGATTTTGCTCTGCGCACCTCTTGCACTACTCATATTATTTCAAAAACTGTAAGTCCTATCGATAAAATATTGGATTTTTGTCAGAGGAAAGCTAAAATGGAGATGAGTGGGAAAAGTGAGTGGTACTCCTGGTAAACAGAGGCTGCTACAGAAAAGAAGGTAAATCTTATGGCTTAGGGAGTCACACTGTGTGACAAAGCGCAATAATATCTACAATTTGATGTATAAATTGTGTGTGAGAAGTGAAAGGTGTGAGCATGAGAAGAGTTAAGCAACAAAAGTTTCAGAAAAATTGGACAGCTTTTAGTTAGCTTTTAGTTTTAGTTAGCTTTTAGCACTCTAGCAAGCGCAATAGACACCCATTCAAAACACACAAACTGCCAAAAATGAGGATGAAATATAAACTGCTGTCATTCAAAAACTATAGATGATATCAAAAAGTTGACTTGAGGGTTATTAGCTGAACTTTTTGTGACTTGTTTAACTTCTTGTGACTTGTAGGCTAAAGCAGTTACAGTTCAAAGAGGATGAAGTTTTGAAGGATTTGAACACTTTGTCCATTTATTTCAGTGGGAAAAATTTTTCAGAAAAAGCTAACTATTTTATAAAGTACAAGAAATATCAAAAAGTTGAATCTAAGTAGAAACGTCCTGAACGAGCTAAATGTTTTGATGGTTGAATGTTTTGTTTTGGTTTTTTTTCTAGCACAAAGTAAAGACTAGTTACATGCCTACAAATGTACAGAAGAATAAGTTTAATAATAAGAATGAAGATTACAACAACTATAGTGCAGCCGCATTCACACTAATAATATTAATAATATGGAATAAAGATTACAACAAAAATTCATACTAATAATAATAATAAGAAGAAGAAGAAGGCCCTGCGATGGCCTGGCGAGCTGTCCAGGGTGTACTCTGCCCTCGCCCAGAGTTGGCTGAGATGGGCGCCAGCCTCCCCACGACCCTAACTAGGATTAAGCAGTTCAGAAAATGAACGAATGAATGAAGAAGAAGAAGAAGAAGAAGAAGAAGAAAGGTTACAACTATAGTGTGAATGCAGCAGAATTCTCACTAATAAATAAACATGTCGTAGTGGTGAGGAAAGAATCATCAATATTTTTTAGAGACTCAATGCATTTTTTAAGTTATATATCAAATTATTATGTTTGTTTTTGTAAAAATAAACCAACAAAAAATGAGCAAATGAATAATTGGGTGGAGAGCATGGTGGCAGTGGTTTCACAGTGGCCTCACAGCAAAATATCTTGTGTTCAAGCCCCGTGCCCAGCAAGGGTGTTTCTGTGTGGAGTTTACTCTTCTCCCCTTGCTTCCATGCACTTCTTTTGGGTACTCGGGTTTCCTCCAACAGTCATAAGATATGTACATTAGGCTTATTAGATATTCTTAGTTGCCCTTAGGTATGACTATGAGTGTGAATGATTGTGTGTGTTGGCTCTGCGATGGCCTAGTGAGCTGTACTCCACCATGACCCAGAGTTGGCTGAGAGAGGCTTCAGCCTCCCCGCGACCGTAATAAAAGATAAAGCAGTTTGAACAATTAAATGAAAAGAAATAAGTTGGCTTTTTGCTGCCAAAGGTGATCAATAATCTCTATTTGTTTTAATAAAGTTTGGTTTTGAGCTCATAATAAATTACTTATTGCATATCAATTTAACCGTCCTAATATGAAATGACCAGTTCTATTTTCTATGTTATTTTTTTTTATTAATTAATTTATTTTTTGGGTTATTTTCTTTATTGTTTATTTTTACAGGGACAGTGCACAATTAAAAGTAATTGCATCAGAGTTAGCTAGTAGCTAATTTACATCTGTTGTCCCTGGGCATGTAGGATAAAAAAAATATATATAATTTTTTTTTTACAAGAATAACAAATACATTACATAAAACAGCAAATAGCACAAATTTTCCTTATCAATGGTATTGTCCTCCATTAGCAACTTCACACAGTCTTATGCCAAGGTCTGATCTGTTTTTTTATTTTATTTTATTTTATTATTATTTTTTTTTTTCTTTAGGTGATCTTAACTGATTCATGCTTAACCTCAGAAAATTATGGACGGTCTCCCAGTAGCAATGGTGAGTCTTCCTTTTCTGAGTCTCCTGATAGCAATGGGCCAGATTTCAGTCCCTTGCGCTCACAATCTTATTCCAGACCAATTTAAGCCCCTGCTACGTTTGCCTCTAATACTTTCTAGTTTTTCAACCCAAAATCTTATGATACTAGCAGTTTGAGAGAAAATCTCAGTCACATCACCACTGATTGTAAAGCACTAGAGGCCAAGCAACAACAAATGTTGCAATTATTTCTTCTGATTAGTCTTGCAAGATGAGGTAGAACTGCATCTGTGAAATAGATGACAGGTTATTGCAACATCACTAGGCTGTGACTTCTATTCTGTCCCATTGCACAGTGACTAAGCTACCAAGTCACTTGCAGTGAATGAGCACGAGCTTTCACCACTATCATACGAGGCTGTGATTTAATCACCTGTCAGCCTCCAGTGGGAAAACAACCTGACCTTACTGGAGGAGAAGTTAGCTACAAGGACAAGACTAAGAAAAGGATTTCACAGTGGAATGGAAACACTGATTAAATTAGTCAGTAAAGAAAAATTCTGTTTCACTCATTCCTCTAAGAAAATGAGTGTTGACAGGACAGGTATCTGTTCCCACAGATTAAATTTCTATTCTGAAGAAGCCATATCATCTGTAGCTATACCAAAAGCAATAGTTCTTTAATCAGCAGAGATAATTTCTCCTTTAATATTGCCTTCCTTTTACATTGCCTTGTACTTTTACCAAAAAAAAAGGTGTAATTGGTTCTAAAGAAAAATTTTATGATTTTTTCATAAATCTTGGTGGAATTATTTTAGCAAGGCAATAAAATATCTCATGGAAAAGAACACGGTTTGGTCATTTGGCCCGACATGTTTTTGGCAGACAGCACAGCCTGAGTGTAAATCTCTTGAAAACCCTGACACAGCACTAAAAGTGTAGCACAAGCATCTTTGGGTGTTTGTGGCAAATTCAAGTACACTGTGTTTTAATGGGAAGAAAGAATAACATTTAATGGTCAACAGGCTCTTAGTATACCATTTTGAATCATGCATGGGAATGATTGGGAATCACCACATTGGGACTACTTCTCCTTGTGAAGATTGGTAGACCTCTCAATGGGGCAGAACCTTGTAACCAGCTGGCAATTACTGAAATGTACTGAACATGCCTGGCATCTTAAACTGAAACATATCAGAGCTATTTGGAGTCATTTGGAACCTGCATTAGTGGTAAATCTTATGGTGCCAATTTTGTAAAAAATATTTAGTTAGTTAGACATTAGTGATGTCATGAGAGTTTCCATTTAGTAATATATGCATTTTATAACATCTTTATAATACATTGCCTTTGTTTTCTTAAGTCGCAAGCTTGTAATAGATTTGTGAACAAACATTTCCACATTTTGACAAAAGTTTTAAAAACACAATTTGTGTATAGTACAGAGAACGGATAGCTTCTACATATACTGTCTGCTGAGCTACAGCCTTAGTACACTAAACATTAAACACTAAACATTACTGTCATTAGTATTATAGTATTAAACTTAATTCTGTGCTACCTCATGAACATACAGTTCACAGCACTGAATGCCAAAATCTATTGAAAGGTCTGAAAAATACATCATTCCAATATCCTCCAGGGTTTACAGCTGAGTACAAGTAAGATGAGAAAGTATAAAGAGTTTTGGTTCAAGAAAGAAAATAGTGAACAGCTAGGCTGATTTCAGGTGAGTGGCTCGAGAAAATAACTTATTCAACATTAGGAAAGGAGCACTGAGGAGTACTGAGCAGTAGTCTGAGCTGCAAAAAATCAAGATCATACTGAAAATCACTGTGTAGCTTTTACCTAGACTTTTTAACTCAATTTAAAGATCTGGTCATTACAGAGTTGTTTTACTTGACTGTGTACAGCTGTGAAGTGGTAACGATTTTTTTTTCTGTCAGCCAGAAGAGAGTGGGTCTTTTTTTGAGTCTGGTTCACTCTCAAAATTTCTTCCTTACATTGTTTCAGGGTTCTGCCTTGCTATTGCTTCCCCTGGCTTGTTTACTATCACTCTACATCCAAATTTCCATTTCTATAGAGATGCTTTGTAGCAGTGTCCACTGTAAAAAGAGCAATATAAAGTGCTTTGATTTTAGTGAATTCTGCCTAAAACAACAGCATACTGTTGAATCTAATCCTTTGTCACATAGTTATACAGCAAAGTACTCAGACTGAGGGATAACTGTCTGTCTGGGGGATAACTGTCTGCCTGAGGGATAACTGTGTGAACAAAATAGAAACCATTTATTCAAATCTTTCCACAGTTTGTTAGAATGAAGGGAATAAACAAAGTTATAAAGGACTGAAAAGATCTAACCTCTGATTAAATTCTACCCAAATTGAGAGGTGGTGCAATGGCTAATGTGAAAAGTGGACAGAAATAGCCACCCCACTGGTAGACCAAGGGTGCTGAAACTAAACATCAGGGATGTAATTCTACAGGAAATAATGAGAAAACCAAGTACTTTGGGCAGTTGAGGACTATTTTAGAATGTGGGTTGAATTCAGCACCAACTAATCAGGCCAAGAGCATCCAGGTTTTACCCCAGCGAAAGCTGTGGAGGTTTGTTTTCTATCATGGATAAATCACTTACACTAAAGCTAGGCTCACATGATACCGAATTTGATCCTGGTTTGCCAATATTACATCTGAGGAAATCAGAGAACATTGATACACATTGGTGTACATCAATTTACATCAGAGAACATAATAGGACATTATAGAATTTCAGGGAAAACTTTGGGGAAGAGTGAAATATTTTGGCAGTGTTGAAAAACTTGGTGGGTTTTGTGTTTGGAGTACATCAAAGATCGATGAATATTGGTACACATTGGTAGTGATCAGTGGCAAAAAATTTGGAAAACATTTGCACATTTTTTATGCATTATAGAAGACACATCAGGACACCACTCGGAGTGACATTGCAATAAACTGTAATAACATCGGATAAAACATTGGAATCATGATAATAATCAGAGAACATCGGTACATGTCGGAACGAAATCACACGAAACATCAGAATAACAGTGGATTAAAATTGGTATTGTGTGAGCCTAGCTTAAGGCTTTTGACACTATGCAGTAGCAACACTTTAACCTTCTACAGATTAAATCTATCAAGTTAGTCTGTCAGTGTGGACATGGATTAGACCTGGATATGGAACAGCCTTGTTACTGTTAAAAAAAAAACACAATTTCCAAATATGCAATTGTGGTTTAAGACACACCCACTGCCCAAGACTGCTGAAGGCTCTATCGGCAAGCTGACCAACAAATGAAAAGTCCATGCAAACATTCTAATGGTTTAGCAAGGTCAATTTCAGGTTAACTTTTACACGTGACAACCTTGGTCAAAAAATGTCAGTAAGTCTTATTTGAAAATGTTAAATATACTTCATGTAGTTGTATTTGTTTAAAGATTGTTTGATTATGTCCTCAAATCCGAGTTGTATACTACACTGCATGCTCTCTGACAGCCAGGCAACCTGTGAATAGCAGCTCATTTCGAGTTCTTTTAAACTGTGTGAATACCAACACATTTTGCATCCTGTTAAAAAGGATTGGGTGAAATTATATTGTTTAGACAATGAAAGAGAGACAGTTTAAAATTTAGCTACACAACACTTGGTAATTATGTATACTGGAAAGTTGATAATGAAAATATATGGACAGTGGGCTGCTGCAGCAGAAATAGTGAGACAATGTCAGCCTTTTGTTTACCAGTTGTGAGTGTGACGAGTTGCAAATGAATTTACAGCCACAAATAAATTTCACTTTCTCAGTTTACCTTTTGTAAAACCCCAGCAAACCTGTGATGCTCCAAAACCAATGAAATTTACCCATTGTTTTCTGTTGCTCTAATGGGTCATGGTGCAGCATACCAGAATAATCTTTAAGCCTCATTTTTGTTTTAAATAAACATAAACTGTACAGAGTTTTTTCTCTCTGAATATATAAAATTTGACGACGACCAACAAAAGCAACACACTCAGTTTCTCTCACCAAACTGCTTAATCCTATAAGACTCACATTGTGAACCTGGTCTGGGTACATCCTGAACAGCTCACTAAGACCACACAACCGTTTACACTCACTCTCACACCGAAGGGCAGTTTAGAACAGCCAGTTAGCCTAATGTGCATGTCTTTGCACTGTGGGAGGAAACTTGAGTGGCAGAAGGAAGGCCAAGCAAGCACGGGGTGAACATGCAAACTAGTTTTTAGGCTCTGTATACAGAACTGTACACTAGCCAACACTGGGCGAAGGCGGGGTACACCTTGAACAGCTTGCTGGACCGTCGCAGGGCTATACTTATTCCAGTCAAGCCTTAAGAGCAATTAATCTCTTGAATTTGGATCAGGCTGTAGTTTCACAGCTCACTTTAATGAATGTGCTTTAATGCTGTGCTCCCTGAATAACACGAGATTACTAATTAATTATTCATTGTAATACTTCATATAATGGAAAATTCTGTTTGACCGCATTACAGGATTTTACAGTACTGACCATAAATCCGCTGCCCGTAATCCCACACCATTAAAGAAGCACTATGATTCGAATAAATACATGCATTCGGCTCTATTGTTCTGAGTTTTATCCTTCACGTTTGTGAATGTGGGTTTGTTATTAAACAATAAAATGTCTCCTAGTCAGTATTCAGACATTGCGTCAACCTACGACTTTAATTTCCCTACTCCTGAACTTTAATAGTCGAGCACTTGTTCTGCAGAATGATTAGCCAATAATGTGTCAGATGCTGTCTGAGTGAGTAAGACAAGTCACTCTCATTACCATATAGGTGCCGCCGGGATTATAAATGTCAAGTGATAAATGTTTAAACTTAGTGTAAGGTGAAAAGTTGTAAACTACAAAGGTACAGTAAATAAGAGATGAAGGGCTTATATAAAGTTCATTCACTCATTTCCAGAGCCACCTAAATCCTATTAGAGTTGTTCGGAGGCTGCAGCCTATCTCAGCCCATAACTAGTTGAGAGTGGCAGACTATCACAGGACCAACACACACACACACACACACACACACACACACACACACACACACACACACACACACACACACACA
>JAQMYF010000001.1:48610197-48623958 GCA_030014195.1 Neosilurus mollespiculum
CACACACACACACACACACACACACACACACACACACACACTCACACACACACACACACACACACAACTATTCACACACACTCACACCTAAAGGCAATTTAGAACAGCCAGTTATCCTAATGTGCATGTCTTTGAACTGTGGGAGAAAACCATAGTACCCAGAGAAAACAAACACAAGCACAGGGAGAACATGCAAACTCCACACAAAAACGACCAAGCCCAGGACTCCCAGGAAACCCAGGACCTTCTTGCTGTGAGGTGGACATGCTAACCACTACTCCACCGTGCTGACAGTTAATAATTAAAATATATATTATTCAGCCCATACTGTTTTTTTTTTGTGTGTCTCCTTCTACTTATAGTTATTCACAGAGACATTTTTATAAAATCACATAACTTACCCAGTGACATTTTATATGATATTAGATATTCTATGAATTATTATTTTTTTTAGAGTTACTGTGTTCATGGCAAAAAAAAAGAGTCCTGATGAAGTAAGTTAATTACCATTCTTGAAGGAACACAATACTAAGATTGTTCTATGAATTCGTGCTAGTAGGCCTCTCTCTTAAACTTCAACCATATTAACACTTACATCCTGGAGTGACATTCTGTGTACAACTGTATTCTTATTCCAAGCATAATATGTCAACCTTTCATAGAGTCGGTTGTTTTTCATATACCAGTGAGGCTCACCATGATTCCATAGTAGGGCAGCAAAATATTTTGAAAAGGACACCAGTCCATTAAAGTGCAGTGATCTCACCAATTCACATTTTGGGGAAATTGAGATTAGCCAGTCTACCTACTGGCATGTTTTGGAAGGTGGAAGGAAACTGGAGAACCAGAAGGAAACCCACAGTGACACAGGAAGAACTTGCAAAACTGTAGATTAAACAGTCAAACAAAATCCAAAAACATGACTTTCAAATTCATACAAATGTCTTATATGATAAAGTTGAATTTTCTTATCCAACCATGTGCAACGCTGATTTTCAGAGAACATGCTCCATAATAGGGATTATTTTGCCTCATGGCACTATTTTGTCATCTTGCTGGACACAGATCAATCCTGCTGATCTGTGTACTTTCTGTCATTACAATGATATCCTGAAGCTGTTTTAGTCTCATCCTGTTTTTTGCCAAAGCTATTGCACACAGACCGGAGCAAGGACAAGTGAAGAAAAGGCATCACGCAGAACCAGGCTTCTTTCCCTTCTGCAGATATTGTGTCAGTAGGAGTTTGGTTTCTCCCACTGACATCCAGCCTAAAATATAGCATTTGAAAGGTATCATCTTCACTAGATTAGATGTTTTTATTTGTTTGTTTGCTTGCTTTTCAGATTAGGTTTCTCAGACCATATGCTTTTGTAACATTAGGAGAAATGATATTTGTTAAAATATAACCTTGACTTACAATACAGATTATGCACAAGGTTGGGTTGCATAGACTCATTGCCTAACATGTTCACTAGTTGCCACTCTAGGGACCCAACTAGATGGCATAAAAACAGCAGGTATAAAAATTATTTTGTTGGTCCAAAAATATGTCTGATTAAATGAATGAAATTCTGCAGTCAACCGCATATTATGTAATGCTGTGTGTGTAATTGCTTAATCCTACAAGGGCTGTGGTAAGGCTGGAGCCTATCTCAGCCAAATATTTTGTGAATGTGGGGTACACCCTGAACAACTTTCCTGTCCATATATATATATATATATATATATATATATCCTAATTTACATGCCTTTGGACTGTAGGAGGAAACTAGTGTATCCAGAGGAAACCTACACAAAAACACAGGGAAAATGTGCAATACCATACATAAACACCCCTGCCAGGCCTGGGACACGAACTAAGGACCTTCACATGTGACGATGACAGCAAACAAAACTAACAACTAACACCTTTGTACCTCTGTCCCATCTCCGGCCCATCAAGGCATGGACTCCACAAGATAAAGTCAAAGTAACATTCCCATAAACACTGGGGGCACAGCTCTATGTTCTGACAATCCATTGATCCGACAGCCCTACTCATATAAGATCTAGGCACCTTGCTTAAATCAGTTGGGCATGCTACTCAATTCAGTTGAGTTAGGGTCGGACCAATGAGCTGTCGGAATGTAGGGCTGTAACCATTGTCAAGAGCCAACTTTCCCAGGAGAACATTACCCAGAGCATCACACCGCCTCTGCCAGCTTGCCTTCTTCCCATAGTGCATCCTGGTGCCATCTCTTCCCAAGGTATGTGGCCCCCCAACACACACACAACTCTATCAACCTTCTTCTCTTACTCTATGGTTCAGTTTTGGTCTTTGGCTTGCATGTATTGTACGCATTTTTGGTGGTGGGAAAGGGTTAGCATGGGTACTCTGATGGGTAGTCTGTGGCTATGCAGCCCCATATGTAGCAAGCTGTGATGCACTGTGTGTTCTCACACATTTCTAGCATAGCCTGGATTAACCTTTTCAGCAATATGTGCTACAGTACCATTTCTGTGGGATTGGACCAGATGGTTTACCCTTTATCCCACCCCCACCATCACCCCCACGTGCATTAATGAACCCTGGGCGGCCATGACTGGTTCACAAGATGACCCTCTTTGGACCTCTTTTGATAAGTACTAACCACTGCATTTCATGAACACTCCACAAGGTCTCTCATATTGGAGATGTTCTGAACCTGTTCAACCTTTGTCAAAGTCACTCAGATCTTAACGCTTGCCCATTTTTCCTGCTTACAACACATCTACTTTAACAACTGACTGTTTGTGTAAAAGACAACAATGCTATTTCTTTGCATTACTGTTCAGAGTGAGAGTCACTGTGTAACCACTAGTGCATGGCTATATTTTCACACTTGAAAAAATACAAGTACAAGTACAAGGCACAGCATGAAATGAACATTTTGTATGTGGGATTGGCACAGTGATTCCAAAAATACACTACCACACATGTCCATCAAATAATAGTCAGTGTCTCTGTCACACACCCAGACACCTGGTAAATGTTCCTGCATTTTTACTAACTTTCTCAGAAGTGATGATGAAGTCTCTATCCATTTCCTAATCACTTCTCCTTCCATCCCCCAATTGTCCCTCGATCCTGCTGTTTGTATTGCCACACTTCACCCAGGTTTTAATTGCCAGCCCCTCACCTCTTCTAGGGGGTAGTGGCAAACCCAACAAGCTGCGTCTCCTTCTATCAGTCTCATGGTGCCACTGTTAATTAAAACTAGGGAGAAGAGCTTCTGTATGTGTGACACCTCGTAGAGCCACAGCCTTGGGACTGGAAGGTCACAGAGCTTCCCTAATAATACTAATAAAGTAGAGAGCACTTTTAAAGGATAATAATAAATGATTTTTACAGGTGAAAATAGAAAAAGAAAGATGTATCACCAACAGTATGTGGATGTGGGTGGGTGGATGTGGGGTGTGTTTTTTTTTTTTTTTTTTTTTTTTTTTTTTTAATCTTGTTCAGGACAAAATGTCCACATAAGGATAGAAATATGACAATTTTGACCCTGGTGTGTGTGTGTGTGTGTGTGTGTGTGTGTGTGTGTGTGTGTGTGTGTGTGTGTGTGTGTGTATAAAAGAGGAGGATGAACAATAAAAAAACAAGGCTTTGAAAAATAAAGCAGGGCCAGTTGAGACATTGTGCATTCTGGGAGCTCACCCCAACTGCGTGAGGACTGCTACAGCAGTCTCTCCTGACACACAGGTTGCCCGAGTCAATAGACAGTGTTTCATTCTCATTAAACTTCTCCAGCCAATTCCAAGCACAAGGACCTCACAGAATGAAGTATTGACTGTGCTGTACTACAGAGAGCATTGACCATAAGCAGCAAAGTTACTTTTTTTGAGGAGCTACAAAAACTGTTCGTCAAGCACAACACCCTTCAGAGTTGCACTGCAAAGAAAAATATCTTTTTGCTTCACAGTTTCGAATCAAAATGTACGGAACCAGTGCTAAACAGAACTTTCTGCCTTTGGATAAAATTAGGGCCTTAGTGCCAGCTGTGTATGTGAAAGACATATTCCAGCTAGTACAGAACAGCATTCCTGTCTCGCACACTATTTTTGGAAGCTGAAACTCAATTAAAGAAGAGGTTTTTATATAAGCAAGTAAGTATAAACAGAGCCCTTATTGTGAAATATTATGTCTTTTTTTAGTTAAAGTTAATTACTGCTTCCGAACTCTTTCCCAAATAATTCCTGTGTAATTACAAGCCCTTAAAAAAAAGGAAATATTGCCAGAATCACAATAAGCGTGTACACACAGATTTAATTGGGTAGCATAGCTATAAATGGGTCCTACAAATGTGACCTGATTTCTAACCCATTGCCTCATGTCTATTGCCCAGAGTTCTTCACACAGCGTAGAAAGGATAGCAGGTCTCATCTGTCCCCTGATACTGAGATAGTTTCCAGCCAATCGGGTATCTGCCTGGTCATGTCAGACGCTTGGCACAGTGTTCATAGTATATCCAGATGCTCAGTAATGCTGCATAGAGGACATTTGGAGAGCAGGGTGGCAGAATAATTCTCATTTACAAGTGTCTGGTTTCATAAACACTGGTTAGATGTTTGAGTTTGCACTATACAATTCTGGAGAATAATGATTTACTATATAAATCCCATTATCCAGTGTCACCCAGAAAAAAGATGGGGTCCCTTTTGAGACATGGTTTACTTCATGGTTTCTGTCTCAGGTCATCTCAAGGAATTTCTCTTTGCCACTGTTACCTCGGACTTGTTCTTAGGGGTCTAAATCTATAAAAATATTTTAAAGCTATTATAAGCCCTCATGGGTACAGAGCAATGGGTCACCTGGGTGCAAGCAGAGTTTATATAAGTCACAACACACAGTCAAAGTTAAATCATTTCATCAATATGCTTTCATCACTCATTTGCCGAACGAATCTATCGCAATAGGGTCTCGAGGAGGCCAGAAGGTGGGACACACCCTGAACAACTCGCCTGACCATCACATGTTTTTGGGCTGTGGGAAGAAATCCACACAGCCTGGGACTCGAAGCTGGGACATTCGTTCTATGAGGCGCATGTACTAACCACTATGCTACCATGCTGCCCATCAGTGCTCTTTGAATATATGAACTGTTTAGACGTTTAATAACCAAAAAGACTGCCTTTGATCTAAACCACAGGGTATTATCCTTTGTGCTGGAGAATCCCTGTTCTGCACACATTCATAGTTTCCCTGCTCTAATATATATGAGTTAATCATTAGCCAACAACAGCCCCTTTTAAGATGGTGCCGAAATGTTGGAACAAAAAAATGTAAGGGTTGGAAAGATGTTTTGATAACAATTGATTTAAAATGAATTACATCACGGGCAGTGGTGGTCCCGTGGTAGGGTGCTGGCTTACTTATCCGAAGGTTGTGGATCAAGCCCTACTATCACCAAGTTTTCACTGCTGAACCCCAGTACAGCTAACTGGGTCACCAAAAACCAGCCATGTCTCTCATTGTCTGTGGTAAAAGGCATATAAAAGAACCACTGCTGACTTTTGAAAACAGTAGGCAGCATTGCCGTCAGCGTGTTTCTGCCCTGCGATAGCTGTCCAGGGTGTACTCTGCCCTCGCCCAGAGTCAGCTGAGATGGGTGACTAAGTGGTTCAGAAAATGAATGAATGAATTGAATAATTAATTAATTGCATCACATGAAATGTATGAAGGGCAGCACTGTGGTTCAGTGGTTAGCACATCCGCCTCACAGCAAGAAGGCCTGGTTTCGAATCCCAGGCTCGGGCGTTTTTGTGTGGAGTTTGCATGCTCTCCCTGTGCAGCCCAGGGTCGGCTGAGATGGGCTCCAGCCTCCCCGCAGCCCTAATTAGGATTATGCGGCTTAGAAAATGAATGAATGAAATGTATGAATGGTCCCAACTTTAACCTAAACCATGTTTAAGATAAATTGACTGAGGCAAAGTTATAGTAAAATAGACTTTTGCAGCAGTAAACATGTGCAACCCTGATGGTGTACACTCAGTCAGTGAATGACTAATACTTCAAAATTGTCAATGAATATATTTTTCAGGAAATATTCTTGAATTTAGTATTTTCGTGCAAACATTTTGCTGCTTATTGTTTTGTATATGATTATCTTTGATTATATCTTTTTATATGATTATATCTTTTTAATAGCATGACATCTGCTAATTGTTACAGAATTGCAAGTGTGAAGCCATTGTGAAAATGAAATGATTTATATTTTGAAAATGCTAATTACAATGATGTAATTTAAATAGGTTTCACAATCATATTCACATCAATGTAGAGTTGCATTTCTGCATTTCTCTGGACTGTGGAAGGAAACCAGAGCTCCCTGATGGAGCCTGAGAGCATGCGAATTCTGCACACCCAAGTCAAACCATTTTCAAACCAAAACCTTACTGCGGTGAGTGTATGAATTTTTTACAATCTGTTTAGATATAGCCCTGCGATGGCCTGGCGAGCTGTCCAGGGTGTACCCCGCCCTCGCCCAGAGTCGGCTCAGATGGGCGCCAGCCTTCCCGCGACCCTAATTAGGAATAAGCGGTTCAGAAATGAATGAATGAATGTTTAGATATACTATATGGCATATGCAGTAAATATAAATGTATAAAATTATAAAAAGACAGGGCAGCACAGTTAGCACGTCCATCTCACAGCACACAGGTCTTGGGTTCGTTCCCCAGGCTCAGGCGTTTCTGTGTGGAGTTTCCATGTTCTTTCCATGGCTGTCTGGGTACGCCGGTTTCCTCACACAATTTTAAGACATGCACATTAGGCTGATACGCGGTTACAAATTGACCCTATGTGTGATTGTGAGCATGAATGGTTGTGTGTGTGTGTGAAAACACTGGGATTCCCTTATGCTCCCAGAGGAAAGAACATGCCTTCTAAACAAAGAAATGGCCTTAACAAAAATGAACAGCAGGTGTGTGTGTGTGTGTGTGTGTGTGTGTGTGTTTGTGTTTGTGTTTGTGTGTGTGTGTGTGTGTGTGTGTGTATGTGTGTGTTTGTGTGTGTGTGTTGGCCCTGCGATAGTCTGACGAGCTGTTCAGGGTGTACCCTGCCTTCACCCACTGTAGGCTGAGATAGGCATCATCCTCCCCATGACCCTAACAGAATTAAGTGGTTGGGCAGATGAGTGAGTGAAAGTAATAATAAGACACCATTCGCACAAATATCATGGAGCAGCATGAGAAAGCATCTGAGCTTCATATTGGTATGCACATTCTCAAAGAGGAGAGACGCTGCAGCACGACTCCGCTAATGCACTGCTAATTGAGGCTATTTAACCCCAATTACAACAGCGTAGCTGGCAGGTTGTTTAGATGCCTGCTGCCACAGAAATGACCAGCAAACTTCATTGGCTTGATATTCCACTGTATGCACACATAGGCTGCTAGCTGTCGGGGCATGTCTTCTTGCCTTTCCCAGAATGCAGAAATTTGTCGCCTGCTGTTCATTAATTCTCTTTTTTAATTTTGTCAGTAGGTTTCCCAGAATCCTCTGCTTATCCATGATTAAATGCTGAGCATGAGGATCAGTGCAGTAATTATATCCCATTATAAGTAAGAAGAAATGCTGAGAGGACTGTTCCTCTTATTCTGATAGCCCAAGAGACTGATAACCCAAGTTTCTCTGCAGAGATGGATGGTTGTGACAAAAGTGACTGAATGAATGTCAGAATGATAGCCTCTCAATCTAGCACATCAGGCCCTTCCACATGCCCAGCTGGATATTTTTCACCTCCGTCAACACACTGATGATCACTTACATATTGATGAATTCTCCATCCTGCCTCCTCATCCTTGCTGTCTAAGCAACGTGAACCCTGGGTCCACAGGCTGAAATTTAGATCCTGTAGCTGCAGGCTTTTACTGTCATTTTATGAGACATTTCATTGGGCAGAATTCTCTGAGGGGGAAAAAATGGAGACTGGAATGAGCATGCTCAGTGCTGGAGAAAAATGCACCATCAGCAAAACTGGTGAAGGCAGAGAAAAACAAAAAGCCACAGACGTTCTCACACAGCATGTAGAGTACTGCATGAACTCCTGCTCATCTTCGCCTTCTCGGTCTCAGCAGGTCAAGTCATATGGAATTACATGTTTTCCTGCACAGAACTGAAATAGTGAGAGCATTAACTGCTGTTGAGTATTTCCTAGACAAAGTGAAGGGCCTAAAAGTGGACAACCTGGTTAAACAGCACTGGGATATTGATTCCACTGATGAGGCGCCCTTCAGAGTGCCCCGCTTCCCTGGAGGTGAGGACTGCATTTCTCCACAGCAAGAGAAAGAATTCACATGGGTCTTTTTTTCATTAGCTTATTGATCGTCTCTGAAGAGGCCAATGCTGAACGAGAGTACTGCATGTCATTTAAAATGCATTTCAATTAAAAAGCCTTCTCTTTATTGGCTACACAGCAGAGGCACGGACAATTGTGGCAGACAGTTCTGACACTCAGAAGTTTGTGAAGGTTAGCATAAGTAGCACATTAGATAAGGTTCACTTAGAATGCAAAAACAGAGTGGTAAAACTTGTTTACAGGTCCGCAGTACGCATGCATAATTTACGTTCTTGTTATGTCCTTCTGTGTACAGCTCTGTAGGATGCTGATTTTGTACAAATACTGACAGTACAATTCTGAACTCATCTTATGAAATTGTTTCTCAAATTCAGTCTAAGAAATATGAACAATCCCATAAAGAATATCGGTATAGATTGGGCATAAAAATTGGGAAGCAAATGGTTATAATATTACATATAAAAATTTACATCTTATCCTTTACTTTATCTTTACATGACTACACCTTTAGGACTACTGTCAGAGCTGTGCTGGTATAGCAAATTAATTATTATTAAAATTAAAATTAATGAACAGATTTGAGAATTCAGTAGTGTGCTATAAATTCTATATTTCATATTTAGGTTAACAGTGCGGTACGGTGGCGTAGTGGTTAGCATGTATGCTTCACAGCAAGAAGGTTCTGAGTATGAGTACTGAGCTTGAGCATTTCGGTGTGGAGTTTGCATGTTCTCTATGTGCTTCTGTGGGATTCCTCCGGGTACTCCTGTTTCCTCTGACTGTCCAAAGACATGTACGTTAAGCTAACTGGTCACTCCAAATTGCCCCTAGGTGTGGATGTGACTGTAAATGGTTGAGTGTCATGGCCCTGTGATGGTCTGGCGAGCTGTTGGCGAGCTGTTGGCCCTGTGATGGTCCGTCTTCACACAGTGTTGGCTGGGACGGGCTCCAGCCTCAAATGAGTAAGATGAGTGATTTATATTAACTACTTATTTTTTTTGTAGTGACAATTGTAGTAAAAATAGAAAAGTGTTCAATTATTTATTATTATTATTATACATTCAAGATATTTTCATTGTTTTGTGATCAGGAAAAAGCTATCAATTAATTATTGGTATTCTTTTACGAGCTGAATATTGCATCACTGACAGAAGTTGATAATATGTTTCTTTAGGACTTTTTAAATGAGTCTCCAGTGAGCTCTGTAAAAACTCAGAGATAAATCTGCAAATGCAAGTTTTCCAACAGTGTAAAATCTTCAGCATTGAGTACTTTGCAGCATGCAGTTTTTCTGTTACTTGCTTTTCTGTTTTGGTTAATTTTATAGCTACCAAAGTAAATGCAACTCAGCAGTTCTATTCTGAAAAGACAAAGCTGTAGCGGAAAGCCGAAGTACCTGGAGGAACCCTGCACAGATACTGGGAGAACATGAAAACTCTAAATAGAAAGGCCCCAGTTGGCAATGAGGTTTGAATACAGAACCTTCTTACTGTGACGCGACAGTGCTAACCACTGCACTACAGTGCGGCCGATTATAATTATAATAATACTTATATTATTATTATTATTATTATTATTATTATTATTATTATTATTATTATTATTATCATTAAAAATAGAGCAAGTAATTTTCCAGAGAACATTACAATCCCAAAGCAATCACAAGAAAAAAAGCAGCCTAGAAATTTCTGATAGAATATATACTCTCTTGCTATCTGTTGTCTGGTTGAAGCCATTAGTGCAGCATACAAATGCATTACAAGCAAACAAGGCATACAGTCAATTTACAAAGTCTGATATTGATCCACCATTGGAAATGGGAGACAGCATAACATTACTGATTGGCACAGCCTTATTATCAAAACCACATGAATATAAATAAATAAATGTAAATCCAAACTGAAATGCACAGCTGTACTGGGTACTGAGTCAGTGAAACTGGACAGTTAAAATGTGTTTTTTTTTTATTGGTTAGCCTGTGTCTACTGCAGCCTCACATTCCTGGTCTAAAAGGAGTGGGACCCTTTGGTGTGTTCTGCTTTTGTAGCTGATCCACCTCAAGGTTTAATGTGCTATGTGTTCTGAAATGCTTTTCTGCTCACTACAACTGTAGAGTGGTTATTTGTGTTAGCCTGCCTATAGGATCAAATCATTATGACCATATTCCTCTGACCTCTCTCATCTATAAGGCATTCCAGCCTGCAGAACTATCTCGCAGTGGAGGTTTTATTGTTGGTATTGTTTTCCTCACTGACTTGTTTAACTTCAGAGACCACCGGTAATAGAAATGCCAGCAGATCAGCAGTTACTGAAATATAGTTGCTATCCTCCCATTCTGATGTTTTATATGAACAGAGATGCATGCATTGTACCGCTACCACTTGATTGGGCAATTTGTTGATTGCATGTGTGTGCAAACAATTTCCTGTGCAAAGGTTTATGAACAGGAAGTTATTTTGCTATACACTGAAAACATTTGGGTTTTTATTTCCTAATATTTAACCAACTAATAGCTCTGAATGTCTTGGTTTCAGCCCAGGGTTTTCTGTAAAGAATGCATTTGTTAGTAAAAAAACAAAAAAAGAAAACAAATAAAAGAAGGATAAACCAACATGATGAGCAGATAGCTATCTCTAGGAGAAAGCATGCCTGAGACAGAAACTGAGGGGAAGTCAGTCACATCCACTGCACAAGCATTGGACATAGCTCATTCATTCATTCATTCAGTTTCTAAGCAGCTTATTCCTAATTAGGGATGTGGGGAAACTGGTGCCCATCTCAGCCGACTTGGAGTGAGGGCGGGGTACACCCTGGACAGCTCACCAGACCATAGCAGGACCAACACACATACAACCATTCACACTCACACCTAGGGATGCTTTAAAACAGCCAATTAGCCTACTCTGCATATTTTTGGATTGTGGGAGGAAACTGAGTACCCATAGGAAACTCACGCAAGCATGGGAAGAACATGCAAACTCCACATAGAAATAATCGAGCCTGAAAATCAAACCCAGATCTTCTTGCTGTGAGGCAGACGTGCTAACCATGCGCCACCGTGCCGCCATAGTGGATATAGCTAATACAGCAATTTGAAAAAAAGAAGGAAAACACTGACCCATGATTAAGCGGAAGAACAGGAAGATGAGGATGAACACTGTTCGACTAACAACAGTAGTAAGAGTAATATCAAACAGGTCAGTAAAAGAAAACAGCAACAACTGGTGGCAGAAATATTATGACAGTTGTGAAGAAAATCCCAAAACCCACAGACAGTCAACATCAACAGTCTCTAAAGGTCAGAGCTAAAGTTTTACAATCCAACATGTGAAGATGACTTTGAGAGCAGAAATAGAGGGGTGATACCACATGATGCAAATACTCATCAGCAGTAATAATCAGACCTGTTCATTATTATCTCCAAGGTGGTGGTAATAACATTGCTTGGACTTTCACAGCTGCTTTCTTGAAACAAGATGGAATTCATGGTGGTACCAGTGGAATGAATTCAGAAGTCTACAGAGACATTTTCTGCCACTAGAGAAATGGATCCAATTCAGTTTACATGGAACTTCATCATGCAGCAAGACAATGATCCAAGCCATACTGCCAACACAACAAGCCAAGCTAATCGCCAAAACTTAACCCAACTGAGCACGAATTTCACCTCCTGAAGAGGAAACTGAAGTGAGACAGAGGCTGTGGTACTCGCCTCATTAAGCATCCCAAAAGAATTTAATAGTTCGCTGGAATCAGTGGGTCACTTTCTTGCTGCAGTTACTGCAAGCAAAGGATATGCAACTAAACATTGATGGGTCTGTCTATCTATCTATCTATCTATCTATCTATCTGTCTGTCTGTCTGTCTGTCTGTCTGTCTGTCTGTCTATCTATCTATCTATCTATCTATATATCTACCTACCTGTCTGTCTGTCTGTCTGTCTGTCTACCTATCTATCCTTCCACACATCCATACATCCATATATATGTGCATTGTTATTCAGAGAAAAACAAATTCCTAATTATGAAATAATTATTTTCACTAAAAACTCATGTGCCATGGTTAAAAAATCTTGGGGTTAACCAAAACCACCATCAGACACCACCTCCATTTCAACAGATTATTTGAAAGGTGTGCCAGACCCTCTTTACTAATTTTACAAGGGGTGCCAATAATTGCAGAGGACACAGTACATACAATTACATAGCATAACCTCAAATCTGTGGTTTTGTCCCTGTTAGATTTGTTCATGAAAGATTAATCGGCAAATGCTGGAATGTGGTAACCATTTTTTTTTTTATCCTCATCTCTGAGTCATTCTTATCCTCAGGCAGTAAGAGAATTATTCTGTATGGAGTGCTGTTTCTCTTCTCAGCTGATTATGCACCCACACCCACACCCACCCGCCAAAGAACACTCACCCAGACCTACCCACACACACACACCAAGATGATCACACATTGGTAGACAAGAAGTGATGTTTTGTGGTGATCTCCTATAGATGAAGATGTCAGTGCTTGAAAGCAAGTGAAGCCACGATAAGCATTAAGATACTAAGGTGAACACTTGGTGGAAAAGCACAGAGACAAAATTAGATTTGACAGGAAGGATCTTAGACTTTCCTCGCTTTTGGTGCATGGAATATTTCTCTTGGGTAGCAGCCTATGCAATATAATATGTGCTCGAGAAGTAACAATGACTTGCCAAGGCCTTAGAGGCTCAGGCTATAATTGGTTATTTATCCATGAAAGTGCTCCCTTGAAATCAATATAACAGGCAGGCCAATTTCCTCTCCCCATTCAAAAAAAACACTAATCCTCCATTTTCATTTATAATGTCTTAGAGATTGGTACAGCTCTTTCTACACATTACATGTTCATCTCCCCTGCATTAATTCAATTTACAGTGCATCAGTCAACTCTCTGATCAGCAATGGAATGATATGTCTGCAGATGGTTTAGATCACTAAAGGCATCATTCCAAACTTCAACCACTCACGCAGTGGAAATAGATATATGCTAGGTTATGTATAACTTCCTCTAAAATAAACGAAGATTTTCAAAAATCCTGGATACACACCCCCTTGCCCTAATAACAGCAATAATGCTGTCAAGTAAGGATCTCACCAGTGTCCTGAGATATTTCATGTCAATTTTAGTCCACTTTTCTGTGAGCAATTCACATAGAGTTCACAAAAACCTATTTTGCTGTTTCACTTGCAGTTCCAAATAATCACATAACAATTTAATGGAATTGAGTTCTGGTGATTTTGCAGGCCAGTCAAAGTGCCCTGATATGCCATGATGCATCTCAAAAAAGCCACAAACACACATTAGGCTTTATAGACATAACAGTTTTCATTCTAGAACATAAAAATGTCAATATTCTGGGTGAATCTGGGTGTCCCCAGAAACTATATATATATATATATATATATATATAT
>JAQMYF010000001.1:48628107-48642671 GCA_030014195.1 Neosilurus mollespiculum
CAAGAGCACTGTATAGTTGTACAATAACAATTAATCCTCAAAAATACAACTTGCCTAATAACTGTGCACACAGTGTAAAAACACTTAAAAGGATGTATCAGGTTAATAAACAGCTTAAAAGAAGCAATATTGTGTATGGTGATCCATATGAGAATTGCTACTTATCCATTCATCCGTTTTAAATATTTCATGGTGTGGGTCATGGTTGATTTGGAGTCTAACATGGTAGCACTGGGTTTGAGGTGGGAATATACATCGGAAGGGATGCCAGTACATCACAGGACACCACTTGGAAAGTCATGTTGATGCAGAATATACAGAACTCACTTCAGAACTCCATACAGTGAGGCTCTGGGTCAAACAAAGACCCGGGGAGTTTAAAGACAGCAAACAGTACACCACTGTACTTCCTGAATTTCTAATTATTGATTCATTCCCACAATTATACAGTATTTCATTCATTGATTTATTTATTTCTGGACACCATAGTACTTAAATAAGCCCTATGTTTGTAGTATTTGAATGTTAATCCTTTCCTGTTGAGGTCTACCTAACATCTGTAACCCATGCTAGATTCCTTGTGGTTTTTCATCTCTTCATGACCTGCCTTAGAAACACAGATTCGGGTCACTGTGTTAAACCCCACTGTCTCTTTATCAGTCATGTGACAGTGGTAGTTATAAAGTAATCAGTGAGAAGCATGTCAGCTTGTCACCATTACCCCAATGACCTCTGAATGCAGGTCAAAGGACACTCGAGTGAACACTCATGTGTTGTACATATTTTTAGCATGCAGAAATCTGCACACCCTGGTAGTCTCTGAGTGTTTTATTAAAGCATTACTATATACAGCACATACAGCCTACACAGAACCCATGATGCCCTTCATGAGTTGATAAAAAAAAACACAAAAAAAAAACACCACACCATCTTTAATCAGCTTTGATGTAAAATGCTTCTAGAGTAAACGGAGGCAGGGCTCTGCATGAAAGGACCAAATCCATATGAGCAGCAACTGGCACATGAATAATGTATGAATTTTATATTCAACACTGAAACTTCTGCTACTTCAGTATTTAGCCATGCATGAGGGTCTTGACACAACAGATTATGCCTGGTGGATTATTTCATGCTAGGGGTTTGTATTCAGATTACATGTCATTTGATGTTCAGAACGAACTCCAACACTAAGCTCTGGCAGAAGATTTCTTTATAACGTCATATAAGGTACTCTAAAAGCAACTTGTTAAAACTCCCCACAAAAACAGAAAATGTCTCTGCTGAGCTTGCCTGTCCATTGCAGGGCCAACACACACACACAACCTTTCACACTCAGACCTAGGGGCAATTTGGAACAGCCGGTTAGCCTAATGTGTATGTCTTTGGACTGTGGGAAGAAACTGGAGTACCCAGAGGGCACCTACACAAGCACGGAGAGAACATGCAAGCTCCACACAGAAATGTCCTCGCTGGGCACAGGGCTTGAACCCAGGACCTTTTTGCTGTGAGGCAGAAGTGCTAACCACTACACCACCGTGCCGCAAAGCCACCATAAGGAAGAAGCTGAAACTCAGTGTGAAAAGCGTTAATCGCTTTAACAGTCCAATATACAGAGCCTTCCAATTAGCTTGTGACACACCAGTCAGCCTGCTAGACCTATAAAGTGAGCTTTAATTCAGAAAGTTCAAAAGTTTCCAAACCAATACACCAGAAAAAAAATGATAAAATGTTATTCTACATCATAAAAGTAATTTTGACAGAAGTACTGTACAGTCTGTTAGAAAATGTATTGTAACCAGAGAGGATTCTGTGACAACTGCATCTGACCTATCAGTGTTCTGCATTATTTTTACCTTCAACCTATAGTCCCCTGTTTAGCATGCTTGGTACTCATGGCATGGACTTACTGTCTGTTAACAAAGAAAGCAACAAATACAACAGCCTAGTGTTGTTCCAAAAACGGCACATCCAGAAGTTTTATTAATCTTATACCACAGCTGTTTGGAATTTATAATTAATTAATGAATAGCACATAGTTCTTACCCAACGTCTACTGCTTCACAGCAACACATTTTCAATCAATTTATTTTAAGCCTTAGATTATGTGGAGTGCCCTTCAGATAAATGATTCTAAAAGAGTTGTTACTACAGAGGTAATAACACATTTGCAATGTGTTCATATACAACTTTAATATACTCACACATCACTCATTTGCCGAACTGCTTAATACTACTAAGGTGGCAGGGATGCTGGTGCCTGTCTCAGTCGACACTGGGTGAAGGAAGGGTACAACCTGTACAGCAAGCCAGACCATCACAGGGCAACTCACATACAACCATTCACACCCACACTCACACCTTGGGTCAATTTAGAACAGCCAATTAGCCTAATGTGCATGTCTTTGGAGTGTGGGAGGAAACCGGAGTCCCTGGAGGAGACCCACATATGCATGGGGAGAACATGTAAACTCCACACAGAAACATCTGAACCTGGAAATTGAACCCATGGCATTCTTGCTGTGAGGTAGACCTAAGAACCACTTTGCCACCAGGCCACCAGGTTTAATGTAGGTATACTTATATTAAATTGTGTACTGCTGCTTTAAAAAAAAAATTAATCCATGCTTTCTGATTATTCAAATTTAAGACGGTGTGTGATTAGCATTCGAAGGTGGCTCATTTTAGAAGTTGTAGACCGAACAAAAGAGTGTGTGAATGCTGGGAGACATCTGATACTCAGGATTTACAGGATCTGCCTTCTTGGAGTGCCCATACAACTGCTCACTCGGATGGAATACAAGAAGCTGCTTTTCCTGAAATAAAGCTCCATGCAGCATTTATGAATTCCCCATAAAATGCACTTAAGGGCAAGAATCCACACGAATCTCCAACCTATCTGGAGACAGTGTGAGGCTCAGTAATAGCCCAAATGATAATGCATGCAGCAGTAATGCTCCTTAGTGTGCCTGGGCTGATATAGTGGGTAAATATGTTAGAATGCAGGGTTGAGCATTAAAATAGCCTTATTTTAGAACATGATAAGTCTTTCCCTGGCTGGTGAGGAGATTGTTACTGTTAAGAATGGAAAGGCTTAAATAGGTAAGAATGGAAGGCATTTTATCTGAAATGCATATTCTTCAACCATATAAAGCCAATAATAGCAACACAACAGCAAGCAAACCTTTTGTTGTCTTGTTCAGTAGATGGTTTTCCATTCACTGCAGATCTCAGATATAGAAAAGAGACAAATGTGGGCCTTGACTTTACAATTTCCTCAGAGCTGGAAGGTGGTGTGGTGTGTAGGTATTAAAGAAAAGAAACTGGTGGAGATGAATAGCCAAATAAAAAGTTCTGTGGGAGTTAGGGAGGTAGGCGTTCATTACACAGTCCAAGCTAGTCAATACAATCACCTTGCTGAAAGTGGTTTGAAACAATGGACTCCTGAAGACTGTCATGGATGGGACCAAAATTTGTCTATCAATCGTTACATCCAAACAATAAAGGCATGGATGACATTAAACTGGAGAGAAAGATTCCACAGATTTGCTAGCAAAACCTTTTCTATTAAAATAGGAGACAGTGAGAATCATGGAGGGATTTGTTCTGCATGTGTGTATGTGCATGACCTGGAATACAGATCAAATGTGATATGACACGCATCAGCATCACATATGCACATGGACATCAATCCAGTTTATACCTCGGGCGACTCCCACAAGCACTACAGATAGTAGAAAATATACAGCAGCTTTGAGTTTTAGGTGATTCCACTACTGGTAATTAGTATCAGCTCTCATTTTTCTCTTAGCTAAATTAATTTCCAAAGATATGATTCACCCACTAAAAAAGTACTTGAGACACTTTAATGAAACAAACCAGTCTGATTTTCATCATTTTTTCAGCTGTAACAGCACAATTTTACTATGGTATGAAATGTGACTCTACAAGCAGTTCTGATCAGTATGAATAAATCGCAGTGGTTATCATCATAGATTAAACCAAATTACTATGAAAGTGAAGGTGGTGCAGTGATGCAGTGGGTGGTACAGTGATGCAATGGTGGCACAGTGATGTTTTGGGTGGTACAGCGATACAGTGGGTGGTACAGTAATTCCGTGGGTGGTACACTAATTCCGTGGGTGGTACAGTGATGCAGTGGGTAGCAGTGATGCAGTGGGGTGCACAGTGATGCAGTGGGTGGTACAGTGATTCCATGGGTGGCACAGTGATGCAGTGGATGGTACAGTGATGCAGTGGGGTTCAACGATGCTGTGTGGGGTATAGTGATGCAGTGGAGGTACAGTGTTACAGTGGGGGCACAATGATGCTATGTGGGTATAGTGGTGCAGTGGGAGGAAAAATGTTTATAGTTAATGTGATTGTTGTGAACTCCTTCTCAAGTATTATTTTTATCTTCTTCAATATTCTTTATTCCACACACTTTTTCTGGATCTTATTCCTCCAATAGATTCTGTTCTAAAACTTCATTCCAACTGTTCATCTCATACAGGGAAAGTGTGCTTGCATGCAGCATTTAATAGGTGCACTTATGCTTGCACTCTGTCCATTTTCTTGTCTTTCTCCCCCAATAATCTAACATTAGGTTTTTCATATCAGCCGCTGTTTGTCCCAAGGTCACCAAATTTGATATGATGTGTCACACCATTGTACCCTTTACATATCTGGACTCATCATTCACACTCGTCTTTTTCACACTTTCTTCCCATTGTTTATTTTTAGGAATCCATTCATTTTGGCCCTATAGAAATACATTGGATTTTGGACTCAAACCAACCTGGGCTTAGTTAAATGTGACATTCAGCACAGCTCTTATGCTACCTAGGCACTTAAAATGCATCTGAAACTGTATTGACCCTCACTTGTCTTCCGCCCCATTTATTCATTCATTTTTCTAATTCTTTCTATTAAGCCAGCTACATTTTTTTAATCTGGCATCTACCAAGCTTGATATTATACTTTATGATCCCTCACGACCAAACACCTCATGACCACCTTCTTGGCCTGCACTCATCTTTTTTCCCTCCTTTCCCACCATTTATTTCAATGCATTTTTTTAAAGCTTTTTAATCAGACTTTTTTTTTTTTCATCAAACACGCATAATACTTGGTATACTACATCAGCTCTCATCACCAAATACCCCAAGCCCACGGTCTTCACCCACACTTGTCTTTCTTTGTACAGGACCAATAACACTCCGCATTTTCTTGGAGAGATGCAACTCTTGTTACTCATGTTCTTATGTACATGTGGGTGTACTTTAAAAGAGAAGGAGAAAGGTAGATTGGCTGCCCCAAGATATGCATCTCTGTGCGTGCATCGTGACTTGGGATGGACTGGCATCCCGAACACAGTATAATCCTGCCCTGCACACAGTGTTCCAAGAATTGACTCAAAAACCCTAGTAACCCTAAATAGAACAAAGTGTTTACTTGAAATGAAAGAATTATTTAAAAAATCTCATTCTACGTATTCATTTCAATAATACTCATCCATCACTGACACACTGTGCCTCTGGAAACTTGTTGTTAAGTTATGCAATCCCAGGTACAATGGCAACATCCAATAAGATAACTTGTGTCCTTTGATAGCATGCAGGTTCTGTGTTATGTCAGTTAAAGCCACACACATTCACAGCATAAAATTTTTATCAATCAGATCAGAAAATATACAGTTAAATTTCATCATCCTTATACTAGCAGCATACCTAATTTCAAAGTTCAATCATTTATTCATTTCTTGAACCACTTAATCCTACTAAGGTCGTAGGGAGGATGTAGCCTAGCTCAGCCAACACTGGGTGAAGGCAAGGTACACCCTGAACAGCACCCAAGACCGGCACAGGGCCAACACACGCAAACAACTATTCATACTCACACACACACACACACACATACACACACACGGGATCAGTTTGGAACAGCCAATTAGCCTAATGTGCATGCCTTTGGACTACAGGAGGAAACCAGAGTACCCGGAGGAAACCCATACAAGCACAGGGAGAACATTACACAGAAACACATTTGCCAAGACTAAGACTTGAACTCGCAACCTTCTTGCTGTGTGGTGGATGTGCCAACCACTATCCCACAGTGGCGCGCTAATTTTATAAGTTGTTGGAAGCAAGTTTTTGGAATTTTCTTTTTTCAAATGTGGTAAAGCCATGAGCTCAATTTTGTTGTTGAGCTCAATTCCGTGCTCACGTGCCCACACAGGCAACCCAACACGTGTGCGGTGCTGCCATTGGCGCTGGCTGCATTTGCATTCATTCATTCATTCATTCATTCATCTTCTTCTGCTTTTTCCGGGGTCGGGTCGCGGGGGCAGTAGCCTAAGCAGTGAGGTCCAGACGTCCCTCTCCCCAGTCACATCCTCCAGGTCTTCCGGGGGGACGCCAAGGCGTTCTCAGACCAGCTGAGCGACGTATCCCTCCAGCGTGTTCTGGGTCGGCCCCGGGGTCTCTTCCCGGTTGGACATGCCCGAAACACCACACCAGGGAGGCTGCATTTGCACTTCACATACATTTTTTTTTTTTGTTAAGTCAATGTTTTTCCTTCTTGAGGAGAAGGAAAGGACAGTGACTTACATTTTTTCTGTTTCTTTACTGAAAGCAAACATTTTCAGAACTTCGCTTTTATGCAGTGCCTAAATATTTATATTATTGGTCCTGGTAGACAAATGATACTAAAAGCTATTTACCAGGAAGGAAACTATGACTTATGTTATGCGTTTACAAGTGTGTGTTGTATTCCCCTCGCTGTGTCAGCCTGTCAGAGAGGTTAGGAACATGCTGGATAGTGATAGTATGCTACTCATGATGCAGAGGGACAAGTTTCAATTACACAATGAGGGGAAGCATAGCAGTGACTCCCTTTCACCAAATGTAAACCTAAAATACTAAAATTTTCAAATACTTCAACACTTCACGAGTGGTTAAACAAAACAAACCCATACTGACAGAGGACTTCACTGAATCACTGAATAAAATGGAATCATGTCTATTCTTAGATAGCCATTAGAATCTTCTGAAATGTTTAAGCATGGACTGGATTTAAGAGAGAGACCATGTGTTACACTTCTAGGACAGTGGATATGATGCAGATGATGGGCTGGGGGCGTGTAAGTCTTCAAGGATTCTCCCCGAATAAACCATTTTAATTTCATCTGGCCGCTGTGACCTGCTGGCTGTGGCATTAATTACACTGATCTGAATCTGCAGACATATTGTGATTGCACTTTGCAGTGCTATCGACTTTGTGTTGAATCCTGACCCATCACCGATCAAACCCCCATCCACCCACTCCGACCCCTTCCATGTTACTGCCTTCTTGATTTGCGGCCTCTTTCTCCTGGTTTGTTTTTTTTTTTAACCTTTACGTATTCATTTCTGCTCTCCAATCTGTTTTTAACTTTTAGGTATCCAGGGAGCTCCCAAAGGAAAGTATCATCAGGATGATATATTTTTTTTTCAAAACAAAAATGTAAGAACATGTCGTAACAGGTGACAGTATGTGTTACGCGTTTGGTTTTCCAGGATATTGTGATTTTAACTTCACGCAAGACCATTTTCCAGAAATAATGTACAACACTATTGGGACTGGCCTTAATCAAATGCCAGGCAACACTTTGCTGAGTGTTAAATGCTAATTATTAATTTGTATTTTATTTTATTTTTTGTTTGTTTGTTGGGTTTTTTTTTTCATTTTTTAATCAAAGCTTTTCTCGATGCAGAGGGAATAACACATGCATATTCACTATGAGAAAGCAATCACACTGTTGTGTCTCTGTGGCCTTTTATGGAATTCTCACTCACTGAACTCAGTTTTTTATACTTAGGTACCAATTAGCATAATTATGTAGTTCTGTTTCCAGACAAAGTTAATCTTGCTAATACCAAAAGGGCAAGGAGTAAATGCACAATCAGTGCAAAATGACGTATGAATAAAACAATTCATTAACAGTTTACTTGTTGGTGTTCATGAAATCTCTGTGTGAGTCCATATGCATCCTGATTCAGTAAACACCACAATAATGTCTTGCTAATGGGGCATATCAGTGAATGCCATTTTCTCCATGATGAGTGATACAAAGGTTTGGTAAAGATGTTGATGTCTTGAATGTCTCCTGGGGCTATCAGTATACAGGATGAGGTTATCAAGTTCCAATCCTGCAAAATAGCTCTGGTAGCTTAGAACCCTATTTCCTTCAGGACAACCAAGTGCCGAAATATCTATATATAGTCTTGTATCCCAGAAGGGAAAAGTACTAGGCTGGAGAATAGTAGTTATACTGCAGAAGTCCTTATAGAGGAAATCTGAAAGGGTTTGTGTTCACTATTTCTCTTTTGTCTGTTAGTATGTCTGGGGTATTTTGTAAGGTGTGCCTTTGGAAGGTGTGTGCTTCAGTCAGAATACGGAAAACTGGAAAACTGATTCAGGCCAATCTGAATAAAACTACTGAAAAAAATAAAGGAGGGTCATCCTTTGTAATTCATTAAATAAAGAATAACTGCCATGAAAACCTCACAGTTAATAATGCATACTCTAAGAAAACAGTTTGGATGGATGGTGGGATGGGTATCAATGTTTTTGGCTGTTACACACAAGAGATGGCACAGATGTGAGTGCAGATTCAAATATTTACTGAGTTAATGGGCAAACAGGTACAAGACGTGGCAGAAGCTTGGTCAAAAAACAGGCAGAAGGTAGGCCGTTGGTGAAAAAGCAAAATGAGAAGACAACAGCAGCTAAACACAAATGACAGATTGGTATGGTCAGAATAAACACATTCATTTGAGGTCCTAAAAAAACTTGGTGTTGGCATTAGAGAGAGGTGGGTGAACTTTAACATAAGAGATGTAAATATACATAAATAAATAGCTATATGACATAAATAGCTAATCAACTTCATATTAACCAGACATTTAGCAAGGACAAATAACAAACACAGTAAAATAATTACAGTAAGACATTAATTAATTTTATTAATATTATTTAATTAAAGTAAGACATAATTAAAGTATTATATATATATATAAAATAATTTTTTACAGTGGCCTTTAATATTGGTAACAATAGAAAATGGGAAGAAGTAATTTATCGATGAATATTGTTATATTGAATATTGATGAATATTGTTTATCGATGAATCTTTTGTTATTTTCAGATGTGGCATCGTTGATCTTGAAAGTTGGACTTTGAAAATTAAATGCATCACTGCAGCCACAGATCTCTCTTCTCACTCTCTGTTGTAATGATCACACTTGGATGATGTTATCAGTCAGAAATAATTTGCTAAAATCACTGGGAGCATGATTATAACCTGAAAGTGATATATATATATATATATATATATATAATTTTACATTAGTGTATATATAATTATTTATAGCAGCTAGCTATGCCTCGAACACCAGGAGCAAAAGAGTTGTCTAATTTTCAAAGAGGGCATATTGTGGGTCAGTCTGAGGGTGGACATAGCCAGCATCAGATTGCACGAAACCTTGGGATTCCTCTTGCCACAGTCAACAGAGTAATTGTACAATTCACCAGCAAAGGAATCAACAGCATCCTACTCAGGTCAACCTGGACCCTCTGACAGGTGACTTCGGACTGTTGAATATAATCCATGTTGTAAAGCAGCTGATGTTGCAGAGAAACTCCGAGTGAGTCGGAGTATTGCTGTGAGGTACCTCTTTTAACTTGGCTAGTATGTATATGTATACCTATGTATCTATGTATAAATCCTTCAAAAAGGATGGTAAAAGTATTTACTTCTGATCTCTCTCTCTCTCTCTCTCTCTCTCTCTATTGTATACTATTGTATAATTATATATACTATTTTATATATCATTTATACTATTGTATATTACATGAATGAAGTCAGGAATACAATGAATATATGGTGCAATGGCCGCCCCAGCCTTCCATTTATAAGCATTATGATATTTTTTTTACTTTTTGTTAAAATTTTATTTATTAAAAACATTTTTCTCAATGTAGAACTGTCACAGATGCTACAATCCCCTTAGTCATGGACAGTCATGCAGAAAGGCATTTGTTATGTTAAAAAATATGGAGTGGGCAGAGAACACCTCTATACCTTTGTTTAAAAGCATGTCAGTAAAAAACTCAACATTAGTTTGGCTTCTGACCCAGTTGCTGTAGTCTCTTTTGAGCACAGAATGTGTCTGCCATCTGAAGACGCCACTCCAAAACTGAACTCCTAGAAATATCTCCTCACCAGGGAAATGGCTCCGCCTGTCAACCTGAGAAACCAATGTTCTCTCTCCAAAGCCCAGACAAACTCTCGAAATAGTCTGCTTTTCATTAGATGAGGAAGAAAGAACGTTTCTGAGATGCTGCTTCACATGAAAAGCCTGTGGCAGAAGCAATGGAAATGACTGCATGCATGCAACATCAGAGACTATTTTTTTTAAACAGAGTGCAGATGTTGACTTGCCAGCAAAACACTTTACTGCTTCTGAATCATGAAGTACTTTTCCTCCATTTATTTACCTCACTTTGGAATTTTGTGGAAGTGTAGATCCATTTAATTTTATATAGTATGTCTTCAATTTTGAGATATTTTCACATGCTCTACATTAAAAAATAGTGATTAAATGAAAAAAAAATAGGGTGAATGCCATTTTTCCATCAACAGCTTAAAGCACTGGGAATGAAGTGGTTATGTTAACCATGTGTGTTCCAAAGTGGGGGAAGGGAGGGTTAAATGTCCCTCCATCAAGGATGATAAATCTCCAATCATAACACCCAGCCCATCTGAGGTAGACACCTGCACTCCTTCATCTGTGGGATTCATTGTTAGACTGTGATTACAGCACGTTAGCCTGGTTCTCCACTGACGTGACCAAGCTGCCAATAGGGCCCTCTATCCTATCTCAGGGTATCAGTGCTCATCTGTGGTGCACTGGCGCCAAGGACTCTCAATGTGAGACACGCCATCAGGCTTCCATCACAGCACACAGCTGACTCCAACAGACTGCTTGTTTTAGACAGTCTAGACCTAAAGGACGTTTTACTCATAAATCTGCACAACAATAAATATGCTCATAAATAGCTCTTTAAGATGCAGTGGATGATTGCTGTTGATTTCCAGGGGTGGATGATTTTGCAGGTGTTCTGTAAAGCTTCAAGACAACTGTCTGCTATTGTGCAGCAAACTGGGAAAATGTATCAGATATTGCTCTGACTGAATTCTGGAAAACAGCCATAATAGGGTTTTTCCGGCCAATGCTATAGTTTGACATTTGACTTTAGGGAAATAGAAATTTATTATACCAAAACAGCGTTATTACAATACAAATTGTTCTTAACTAGCTTACTTTTAGATCCCCCCCCCCATCTCCCCCTAATTTATTCTTCGCCAGCTCCTACCCACCAGGCAACTGTCCCCTATCAAACATCAGCTACCAACCATGAAGGTCAAAGGCTATCACTTCTTCTGAGGCACAGAAAACCAACCAAAATCATCTTTTTGAACTGCTGCTCATGCTCTGTCAGGGGGCGGCGTAACACCCTTGGAGGATTGAGCTATCCACCCAGTTCCTCATACATGAGCTCACAGATGGCATGTACTGGCTAGTCTTTCTGATGGATAGGAGAGAGAGAGAGCTTGCCCCCTTCCTTCCCATGGCCAGTTTCGCTCTATTGGGCTCCTGGTCACGAGTTGATGTGCCATTACTGGGATTCTAACTTGGAATCTCCAGATGATACGGCGAACTATATTCTGTTACACCACTAATGAGCCCTCGATTTAAGTTACAATCTAACATTGCCTTCACTTTCTGCAAAGATCATGCTGAATAAGCAGCCAGTTAACCAACTATTTGAACAAGTTTTTGGCTAAGATGCACCCTAGAGAAATGGACATAATTATGCCATATAATTTCAGTTTGCAATCAGGTACCAGCTGTCAAACTGTCCATGATGCAAAATGTTTAAATTACCTATTAAAAATACATTTGCAACACAAATTTGGCTGACAGAACAGAATGGGCACAATGAATCAGCAGTTATATCTTCACAATTGTTAGTGCAAACCGTGATCAGTAGAGTGAACAGTCCCGTGTGTAAATTCTGCAAAAAGTGGGTTTATAGCTTATGTGATAAGACCAGCACTAATACAGCTGATGCAGATAATCAAAGTGAGAACTCATTTCCCATTCCAAGCTTATCATTCTTTATACTTCTCTAGTAATATTGTTTAAGGAGATTACACCACAAATGTAGAGGTAGGCGGACATCCTTAAGTAGAACTGAATGAAATCAGACTTTCAAATAAACTTTATATAAAATAAATAAAAATAATAAGATACCTGCATTGCAGACACTGTATATCATTAACCCTGTTATGCTAACATCCCTCAGCTCTATAGAGAGTTTGTCAGGTTCTGAAGGTATATCTAAATAACATAATTTACCACAAAACAAGCCAATCAACAATAGCTTTATTCTTTATGCGCTGATCATGAAACATACCCGCAGGCAAGTAGAATGAGAAATGAACTATAGCTATCACCCTGTCTCTGATAAATCTCAATAAAAGCATGTTTAATTTTTCAGCAAAGGCTTTCAAGATAGAATCTCCAAATCTGGCAGGCAGTCAGTATGAATAGCAGACACCCGACTTCATTCTGACATGAGTATCAAAGCAGCAATGGTCTGGAACTTGTCACTGGCTTCAGCCTTTTTAATTTACCCAGACCTGAGGGGGTAGACATTCTCTGAGTTCACAGAGAGGTGTTAAATATTTAAAATCCCATCAACCTCCTTCTGAGACAGACATGGTCTCATGATCTGGTGCAGGTCAAAGTTGTCCCACTAATAAGACACTGAAATCACATTAGAGCCTAGAAGTCTGGAGGTCACAATTCACTGCTCTACTACAGAGGTTATTTCATATGAGGGAAGATAGATGAGTAGGCAAAAGAGTCTTAGATTAGCTATACTGGAGTGAAAATTTCACTGCAGGATAAAAATAGCAAGTTGCATGTGATAAAACTGTTCTGAAAGGGAACAGTTTTCCCAGAGCAAATCCCAAAAGGCATAGAACATGATCCCCACAGCAAACCCAATAAGGCTGCTGTGTCACAAATAATAAAAACAGATTTATTATAAATAATGAAACTGAAATGCAAAAAATAGAGGCTCATACCCCATTGCTCAGACTCACACAGAATAAAAAAACACCCAGTCTAATTCAGGTATGCAGACAAACTTTTGCCAAGCAAAACAACACTAAACATTAACAGGAGCACAGAACATGAACTCGTTAAACGGATGAAAGTGGAAATGAGCTAGTGAAAGGTGGTAAAAAGAAAACTCAGTGTTAAACTTTCTTGCTTTCGCTCCAGCCAGTAGTCGGGAAACACAGGGGAGACTTATTTATTTATTTCCTTCAGAGCTGAATTCAGCTGCGCTCCTCTTATAACACCAGTCATGGACACCTACCAACAGAGATATCTATCTGGAGCTCCGCCTTTAGGCAGTACCTAAATCTATATATTAGAGATAGTGGAATGTTTTGTGCTTAGTAGAGACTAAAAATAGTTCAATGCTTTAATGATCACTTGTGGGATTTGGTGATTAATCTCAATAATAACGTGATCATTTTTAACACTATTTAAAGGGTACTCATTACACTACATAAGCAGTACATGGATGTTTAATAAAACAATGCTTGAGGTGAGGTGACTGGGGTTTAATAGTGTAACTGTTCAATATTGTTAGCATTATTATCTTGATTTGACAATCAGCACATTCTTGAAGACCAAACGTGCAAACACACCTGAACGATAAGTATTGATTATGACAACATTCAACATGATCATTTATTAGCTGAGGCACTTAATCCTACTAGGGTCACAGGGAGGCTGGAGCCTATCTCAGCTGACAGTGGGAGAAGGCAGGATACACCCTGAGCAGCTTGCCAGTACTTTCAACATATGATGTTTTTAAATGAACCTTGTAAATGTTACTCAGAATAGTTTCAACTAGAAATGGAGCACCAGAAGTTCAGTTACAGATTATTAAGATCTTTGGTCTGATAAATGCATATCTAAAAGTTAATTTGACAACTGGATTACTTCATGCAAGATGTCTTAAACTTCATTACAATAATGCTTGATTAATATAACTAATAACTTGCAACTGTCTATGTAAAATACAGATACAACAAATTGAAATGTCTCTCATAGCAATAATTGTAAATGCAGAGTCATGAAAACATTGGACAAATAAGAATTTTCTGTAATGATCATATAAAAAGGTCATATATTAATACAGTCATTACTTTACAGTAAGAATCATTCACCATGTCAAGTTCCGTGTCAAGTGTGCATGTTCCCCCTGTGAATATGTGGGTTTCCTCAGAGTACTCCGGTTTCCTCCCACAGTCCAAAGACATGCACATTAGGTTAACTGTCTGTAATTGCCCGTAGGTGTGGATGTGAATGTGAATGGTTGTGTGTGTGTGTGTGTGTGTGTGTGTGTGTGTGTGTGTGTGTGTGTGTGTGTGTGTGTGT
>JAQMYF010000001.1:48671910-48692608 GCA_030014195.1 Neosilurus mollespiculum
AGATAGATAGATAGATAGATAGATAGATAGATAGATAGATAGATAGATAGATAGATAGATAGATAGATAGACAGAGATACCATGGACCCAAACTCTTGAATTCTTCTCAATCTTTCTGTGACTGCTTTTTACCATCCGCGATAGCTTAGCTGACATTGTTGTAATTTCTGTCAGTTTGTGCTTTTTTGTGCTTGTATGTTTGCACACCTATATCACAAGAACTACTTAACATATCACTGTCAAATTTTCAAAGTAGCAACTTGGGACCAAAAACTGAAACAAATTTATGAAAAGTTCATTGTTAGTTTAAGGTCAGTAAAATGGCCACCAAATGGTTATAAAGGCTAGGTAGAATGTGGTGTGAACCCCCCATTGGGGACCTCTAGTCTTTCACTATTTTCAAATTTGAAGTAAAATATTTTTTTTATTGTACTTCCACCTTTACTGCTTAGTCTGCTTTTTTGTCCATTAATTCCCTTCATGTAAAATAACAATAGGACTGTGAAAGATGATATATAAGTGTAAAGTGCTCCTCTTCTTTTTATTTCCTCTTCTTCTTCTTCTTCTTCTTCTTCTTATTATTATTATTATTATTATTACTATTATTATTATTGTTTATGTTATTATTATTATTATTATTATTATTATTATTATTATTATAGATAGAAAGATAGAATGATTGAGTGATAAATAGATATGGAAAAACATTAGAACACTGCAGAGCGCCACACTTCACAGACTATCAGCTGCTATTTTGCAATAATATTGAAAAGATCTATTTTTAATAAAATTCACTTTTAAAATTTACTTTTAAAATCCCAAATGAAAATACTGTATGTGGGATGCTGTATATGTAATATGTATTGTAAAAATTGAACAAGAGATGAGCAGTGGTGGTGCAGGGGGTAAGGCCCTGGGTTACTGATCAGAAGGTCAAGGGTTCAAGACCCAGAACACCCAAGCTACCACTTTTGGGCCTCTGAGCAAGGTCTTTACCCCTCAACTGCTCAGTTGTATAACTGAGATTAAAAAAAAATAAAAATAAAAATAAAATAAAAAAATCAACATCATCATTGGCCCACATCATCTATAATTTTGACTGAGGCAAATTGTCCATTGTCTGCACCTACAGGGCCAACTGCATTGTACTAAAGCATCAAATTACATTAAATTTAGGTAAACAAAGCAAGCAAACACTTGTCAAAATTGAATACACCACACAAGAATGTATCATATAGAATTTGTAAGCTTATATTTTGTCATCCAAATGATAACATGCATTACATGCATACAGTTTCACACAGATGAAAAATGAAGCCTAGACTAGTTTGCATCTATAATACCAAATTGTGTTTCAAAGCAATACTTTTATAGGCATTGATGAGCATACTATTAAAGCAGTAGCATGTGATTGGAGAAATAGACATATAGTATAAACAGCATAGGTCATAGTGTTGCAACAACCCCCTGCAATACCCCTCCCTTCCAGCAGGAGTCTCTGTGTGCTGAACACCAGGTCACTTAATCATTCCTCTCTGCCAACACTTCCTGTTTCTAGTGTAAATAACATTTTTGCATGGTCTGTATGTTGTTAGCTCTAAAGGTTAGGCTGACTCTTTGCTAATTTAAGATAATATTATTATATGATATGATATTTATTAAAATATTATAATATTAGTCTCACATTTGTATTTCTTACAACATTAATAAAAAATATACTGGTCTTACCTGCACCAGGTTCCACCCCTCTAATGACTCCGCAATAATAGATGTCACTGATGGACACACTCCTCCAAAGATCATTAAATGTTTGGGACCATAGCAGATTGCGTCGAAGAAGGCCCTTAATCCCTTTGCATTGTCACACTGGAAAAAAAAAGGGGGGGCGGGGGCACAGATTGAGTCAGTATGAAGATAACAAAAATCTGTCACCAGTCAAAATTATTGGAGATGACTTCTTGGCATGTGCACTACTACTTATTCCACTGCTACAGTTCTTGTCTTGCTCATCACTCAGCAATTACCTTGACCACCATTCTTTATACAAATACAATTAATATGTGCTCTAACATATCATAAATGCATATCATGTTTACGATAAATTCGGAATGAGTGTATGAGTATACAGCATTATATATAGTATACTGTAAATCAAAGGATCTCTGGGTATTTTTTTTTAATGTGTCAAACAAAATGTTCTGTCCAGGAGAACCAACTCACTGCTGCAGTGTGCAGCCCATTTTCATGTCACCATAGCAACACACCATGGCTCCAAAGAAATGCTTGAGAAATGATGGAGTAAGGTCTATTGATTGCAATATGACTCTGCTAACAGTTTGGGACTGATTTGCTCTGTTTGTAAAGAAACGCAGATCCTGGTAAACCCTTACTAAATACTTACACAAGGTTGTTTATTGACTCATGAACTCAACATCAAGTAAATTCCAACTCTTAACTTTTCTTGCCGGGAAGGGGGGGCTATTTAAACCACTCCAAGATTGGCATACCTACTTTAAAAGTTGTAGATGAGCTTCATTTTGGTCAGTGGTCACCAACCGTGTTCCTGGAGAGCTACCTCCCTGAAGACTTTTGCTCCAACCCTAATCATGCCAACCTGACTTTGTAATCATTAACTTAAAAAGTTCTTCATCAGCTTAATGTGATGTGCTTGATTTTGGTTGGAGATAAAACCTGCTGGAAGGGAGGTCTTTAGGAACAGGGTTTGTGACCACTGATGTAGTTCATTCGGGGCCCTAAGCTAACTCACAAACCAGCTTTAAAGTAACAGGCAAGCTCATAGACCAGCTTTACAGTAACATGCTAACCCACAAACCAGCTAAATGTAGTATATACAGTACACTTAGCTTTAAAACATCCCAGGATTTAATCAAATGATAAAAGTAATATGTTTGAAAGTAACACAGTGTTAACTCAGTTTATTTACAGATCACATGAACACATAAGCATGGCATGGTGGCGTAGTGGTTAGCACGTCTGCCTCACAGCAAAAAAGATCCTGGGTTCGAGTTCCAGTCCCCGGAGAGGGCAATTTTGGAAGGAGTTTGCATGTTCTCTCAGTGCTTACATGGGTTTCCTCCGGGTCCCCTGGTTTCTTCCCGCAATCTAAAGCTGATTGGCTCTTCCAAATTGCCCCTAGGAATGAGTGTCTATGGTTGTGTGAGTTGGACTGGCGAGCTGTACACGGTGTACTCTTTTTTTCCCCTCACAGCTTGTTAAGAAACAGGATTAAGCAGTTTGGCGAATAAACGAATGAATAAACATGAAATTTGTGGACTGTTGTAATGGAGTTAGCATGAAAAGCGACCTTCTAATTAATACGTTAAATAGGTAGTATTTTTACATGTTTTTCCTGTGCTTGCATGGATATGTTTGTTTCCTGCCACAGTATAAAAAACATGCATATTATGTCAACTGGGCACTTTAAATTGCCTTTATTGTCTATGCATTGTGTCGATTTATTCTAATACTACCCACAGACATGAAAAGCAAACTAAATTAAGATTTTAATTGTCTATTTTTACATATTTTAAGCATGACAGAGGCAAGTCAGGTAGCACTCTCTGTAACAGCATCAGTAAAAGACTCATTCAAAATTTGACACCCATAATGTGGTCTTAATAGGTTTAAATTGGCTACCTTTCCTCCATATATACCATTTATTATTTCTCGAGACTAATGGATTGCTTAAGAAACAATCAGAACACAATCTATAACACCAAAAGTAGTATTAACACATATTCCCTGAACTGGAATGTGTATTGAAGTGTATTGGAGTTTTTCTCACTGGAATATCACCACCGTAGCACATTTTCACTGTAATCAATCCTGATTTATCATTTAGTTGCCATTATTCTTTCCAAAATCAGTGTGTAAAGCCATGCTGACGTTACCACCAACCACTGAGTGATGACAACATATCTGTCCTCACCCACACTACTCAGGGTGAGCTTGTATCAAAAATAGAAATGTTGAATATGTAAGAGGATATAAAAGGTAATGTGATGAAACACTGCAGAATTAAAATGTTAATGCTCATTTTTATAAATAAGGCTTGTTTTTAAAGTATCTGATGAGCACATTCATCCTATATTCATCCTACATAAAAGTCAGTGATTGAACTAAGAAAAAAAAATTATATTTGACTTTTTATGAACCTAAATCACTGTTGTTTTTAACAGTGCCTGTCCATAAACCAAATTTGGCAAATTAGAAGTATGTCATTTTTGTCAGTTTTGATAATGATACATGTCTGTTTAAGTGCACTCACTCACTCAATCAATCATTTGCCAAGCCGCTTAATCCTACTATTAGGGTGGCATGGAAGCTCGAGCCTAGCTCAGCCAACACTGGGCAAAGGCAGGATACACTCTGAACAGCTCGCCAGACCAATGCAGAAAAAACCCACACAAGCACAGGGACAGAATGCAAACTCCACACAGATACGCCCGAGCCCTGGACTTGAACCGAGGACTTTCCTGCTGTGAGGCAGGCATGCTAAACACTACGCCACCATGCCACCCATGCAAAAAAACAACTGAGGGATTCTTTTTACAAAAATATTCACTCATAGTTTAACAAAAAAGTTCTAGACAGTTCATAAGAGTTTCTCATATCCTAAGCAGCAGTGTTTACTACACTATATCTACAAATCCATAAATGCTTGTTGATTATCGTGTTCTACACGCATGCCATTAATACTGATTAACTTGCTGCTGTAAGAGTCTCCACTTTTCTGGGAAGGCTTTCCTCTACATTCGCAGCCATGAGAGCATTATATTCAAAGTGTTCGTCAAAGTTAATTTCAGAGTTCCGTACAGGACACTTTAGTGCTTTTAAAGTTACTTTGGCAAACCGTGTCCTTATAGATCTCTGTTTCTTCACACAAGTATTGTCAGCTTTTAGGCCCCTTGGCTTCAGAGAAGAAAAATCATACAAACAACATACAAAGATATGTTTGATAAACATACTTTTGGCCATACCCTGCAATGGCCTAGCAGGCTGTACAGGGTGGATGCCGCCCTCGCCCAGAGTTGGCTGAGACCTTAATTAGGATCAAGCGGCTTAGAAAATGAAAGCAGATCCTGACTTTTGGCCATATAGTGTAAATACTTCGTCCTTATCATTAGTATTCTCCATGTTTATACTACCAAAATTTGGTTGCTGATTTTAATGAAACTGGAGCAGTATTCATATAAAATCTGAAGGCATGGCAGGAACAAGCCATCTATTACATGGTGTTCAAAAGCTTGAAATGAGAGCCATACCATTATAGTGCTAGCATTTACTCAGAATTGAATAGGCGATTTGAGAGCTGTCAAACAAGTAGTCCTTTTCATTGTAAGGTAACGTATGTAGAATTAGACTAGCAGACTTTGACAACATTGCCATGGAGATCAGTTGTGCACTAAATGCAGAAGGAGACGAAGACAGCATCAGCAATTAGATTTAGCCATTTTAGGAGCTAACAGTCATATAGCTATTAATTAGAATGTATTTAAATGTTACTCTGGGGAGCAAATGCTGATAATATAACAGTCACCAACCTTATTGTGGAGCCCAGTATAAAATACAGAGTATTGTGCATTGTTTAACAGTTTATTGAACAATTAACGCCCTGCGATGGCCTGGCGAGCTGTCCAGGGTGTACTCTGCCCTCGCCAGAGTTGGCTGAGATGGGCACCAGCCTCCCCGCGACCCTAACTAGGATTAAGCGGTTCAGAAAATGAGTGAGAGAGAGTGAGTGAGTGAACAATTAACACAACTCCATATGTTATTGTGTAGTATTATTGTCTTCATTATTGTTCATTAAAAATTTTTTTTCAAGTGTATCTATATAGTTCTATAAATGTCTAAAGTTTCTTAGCTTCCTAGATGGCTTCTACTCTTATAGGGAAACATTATTTGTATAATTCTACATATAACCATGCCAGTTAAAGATCTTTACCCTTTTAACCTTTAATTTATTTTTTCTCTAGTGCAACTATATTTAATGCATCACTGTTAGCTAGATTTAGAGCAGGATTTTTGCATTTTGTATATTTATCCCAGGTCAAAATACTGTCAAACCATCAGCCCAGACCAGGAACACATCAGCCTCCTGACTTAGCTACCTGACTTTTGACACACATATACACATCTGTTATCACTCCACGTAATTACCATGTATACATGTAAATAGAACACTGTTTGTTCTGCATTTTGTAAAGTGTGTTTTCTGACGTTTTGTTCAACCTTGTAATATCCTGGTATTTAGATCTGGTTCTGTATATCGATTTTGCCTTTGTCTATGCCTATACTGCTAATTATCATGTAAGAGCTGTGAATGTTGACATTGACCTTGGATTTGCCTATGTTATATCTCTTTGCTTGTGTTCATGACCTATGCTGGTTATCTGACTCAGCTTGTGCATTTGTCTCTGATAATTTTGTATGCCGATAAACTTGAACTCTCTCTGTCTGTCCTTTGTTGTTTACTTTTGTGGAACATCTGAGCAAAGTCTTATCTGCAGTTGCATCCTCTTGTTCTCCAGTCTGCACACTGTGTGAGAAATAGATTTATATGAGCAATCATACTTTGCGAAACTCAACATGTTGCTTACAGTAGTTCATAACATGGCAAATCATATTTGCTAAATTTAATTGCTCATTTAGCTGTTCAGGTCTGGAGGGAAATATGTATGTGAGAGAACACATTAATTTATAATTTTTACAATAGTGGTGCTCAGTGACTTTTAGAAGACTGAAGGCTAAAGATTATTAATCTCTTTATTAAAAATTTTATATGGGCATCCTTAGCATTATAAAATGATCAGCCATTAAGTGATATTGTGGTTACAAAAACAAAAATCAAGGCTAGCCTTGAAATACTTTGTTAAAGGTGAGGATGGCCACAGCTGCACCTGTACACAGTCAATTGCAAATTACTGGACTCAAACAAGCAACCTGAGGCTTAGAGAGAGAGAGAGAGAGAGAGAGAGAGAGAGAGAGAGAGAGAGAGAGAGAGAGTGCAAATGGGTATCAGCCTGTCATATGCAATCTGTTTTTCACACAGGGAGTTTGATAATGGCATGTACAAAATTAGACTAAACAAAAAGGTCAGCACATATAACATGCCAAAAACTGTCCAGCAGGAGAAAATCAGGATTTCTGATGAAGCTCAAGTATAGAGAATAGAATTGTGAATTAAATGTATAATTTTAGTTCAGTGGTATATGTTTATTTGTTGTTTAATTCTGTCTCTGCTGTTCTAACACATTTTTATTATGATGACATATATCTATACATATATGGCATATATCTACACCTTTCCTTCATAAGGTGCCTGTTTTTAAATGTATGTGGTGAAGCAGATTCAGTGCAGTGCCTTCTGGTTGCTCATTTCCATATAAGGCATACAAAGTTATTATTATTATTTTTTATCAACTGGAATTGCATAGTATAAAGGTTATCATTAGCTTAATTTCATTTTTTGGAGTGTTAATGAAAATTGGAAAGAGTATTACAGCAGTCCAGGTGGTTAAGCATAATGGAATGGTGTTATCTTCAATCAATTCTAACATAAATGAGGATGGATTTGATTTAGCTATACACTCGAATTCCCTTAATACTAGCCATTTTAAAAATTATCTTTTCAAAAATGTATTGTTCAGTACAGACTTTGTAAAGCAGGAGTCATTCAATCATAACTGCAAAGGGCTGGTGTAGTTTTCAATTCAACTATGTATAAGCCACAATAAGCCACTATGTATAAGCCACAGATTCCAGCTGAACCTGGTTTCCAATGGTATTTGGTGTAGCTTCCGATTAGTTGGAATAAAAACCTGCAGAGGAGTTGTGCTCATAGACTGAACCATGGTGTTCTCAACATAATGTTATATAGGAAAGGCAGATCATGGCCATCACACCCTGATTTCTATGTGAATATGCTGTAAATAAGCTTTTTTGAGAAAAATAAATAGCAATCTTCTTTGCAATTGACATACTAAGAAAAACATTTGTAAGTGAAACATTTGAATCAGATATAACGCACTGTGCTATCACACTTGACAGCATGTTACAATACAATAGACCTAGAGTAAAAGAAAAAAAAACAGAGCTCAGTAAATTTAATTTCTAACACTGCGCCTACAGACTCCGTGGGTCCGCTCATGCAAACAAATCAACCTTGATTTCTACTACCCCAAGATACTTGGCCTGGGCTTTCGGATGTGTGTGAGTAAAATCCACCACTGTGCTTGCTATTGGGATTATGGCATGGAGATATTCACATGTGTGCACTGTATGAAACTGAACTGAGAAGGATTGATGCCCTTTGGTAACATTTGTACAGCATGCCCCAGAGGCTTTACTGGATAGGCTGCATTGACTAAGCATCAGTGAGGAGATTGAGGCTAAATCTTGTACTATCCACTGAATCCTGAGACTTTACGTAGAGAGACTGACGTTTGACTATACTGTGGTATTAATTTTTGAGTGCTCATTAAATGAAGATCTAAAAATCTAGAGTCTCCAAACAAAATATGTTGCTGAAAATCTCACAATCTACACATTCATTTTTGCAGGTCCAACCCAATATTAAGTACTAAGATATGTGCAAGGCTTAAATTTAACACCAATGAAATATGAGTAAAATTTGCCATTGGAGTTTTTGTGTGGAGTTTGCATGTTCTCCCTGTGCTTGTGTAGTTTTCCTCCAGGTACACCACTTTCCTCCCACAGTCAAAAGACATGCACATCAGGCTAATTGGCTGTTCCAAATTGATTTGGAAAAGGACTGAGAAAGTGGCTACTTTTCATTCAAGGCTCTGCATATACACTGAAAGATGTCCCTTGAGCATAATAAGTTTTGAGCTGATAATGTTTACAAACTGAACTATATTGCATTATATAGCCTCCAAGTATCTTTAAATACAATCAAATCCTACAGCAATAGGTTTTTGCCCAAGTTTAACAGTTCATCCAGTGGGTAAAAACATTACATCATTATTTATAACTGTAAACTGCCCTCTGTCTTATTAACATAGCATCTCATTTAGAAAGACAGTTGCACACAGTGACACACACACACACACACACACACACACACAGTGTCACAACAACAACAAATTGTTATATTTTTAATATTACACGGTTACATAAAAATGATAACAAAAAACTGATTTGCATTTTCTTCATTTTAATGATATGTAGGTTTCAATATTAAGATCTTAAAGTGGTTTAATATTTTGCCTAGTGAAGATGCTAAGGGGGTTAGCACATCCGCCTCACAGCAAGAAAGCCTGGGTTCAATTCCAGGGCTCAGGCGTTTCTGTGTGGAATTGGCATATTTTACCCTGCTTCCTCCCACAGTCCAAAAATGTGCACAGTGGGCTAATTGGCAGTTCCAAATTGCCCCTATGTGTGAGTGTAAGCATGAATGATTGTGTGTGTGAGTTGCCCTGCAATGGCCTGGTGAGCTGTCCAGGGTGTAACCCGCCGTCGGCCAGAATCAACTGAGGTGGTCGCCAGCCTCCCCACAACGCTAATTAGGATAAAGCTGCTTAGAAAATTAATGAATTCAAAAATGATGGCTAGTTCGCTATAAAAATTCATTAAACGCCCCGCCTGATACAAGATTCTTCACCCCTTCTCCCAGTTAGTTGGCCTTAGTTATGTGATCACAGCTGGACAAGCTTAATTCAGTGCAGTGGCACCACCAGACCCAGATTATCATCAGATTGGCAAGGATTTACAAAAGATGAGAACCATAGATCCCATGATCAGTCCAAATAAAATTGCGAACATGCCAAATAGTTCCTTTCTAAACAACATGGCTTTATAAGGTGAATGCAAAGGTCAGATATAGTTAACAGCTTTTACTGCTTTGCGAGACTGGCCATGAACATACACACAATCTTACCAGAAATTATACTGTATAATTACATTAAATGCCTGTACGAAACATTTGAATGGAAAATTCAAAAATTAAAAGGCAAGCCTGGGATTCATGTGGCAATATGCCAAAGGAGTACCTGGCTGGAACAGACAGTCACAAACTCCCCCTTCTCTGTCAGTGTTGCGGTAACCAGCACAAATAAAGCTGCTTTCATATGTTTCGCTTTTGGCTCTCTATGTGTGTTTATTCTGCCAGGATTTAGCGTTAGTCCTGTCTTTACCCAGGTGAAAAAAGGCATGTATTTTATGATATAAAATGCATGATAATATGAACACAACTGTATAACAAACAAATGACACAGTGGTGGACACAGAACTAAAACAGAAAGAAGCGCACATGGAATAATTAATCAAAACATATGGACATATTTCACCTCTCATTACGTGCTGGCTCCCAGCATAGCAATTGCGGCTTCTGCGTCATGTGTCTGGTTTTATATTCACACTATGAATAGAGTCATGGTGTTACCATGCATTTAGTACTTTGCATTTAAAACATGAAAGTGTTTATACATTATACAAAAAGATACAATATGATCAGTGTAGTCATATGATAAATGGATAGAGAACAATAGTGTGTGTCGTATCTACACAATTAGTGGAAACATGGAGGGATGTGAGGATATGAGGAATGGGCTGAGGAAAGCGAGGTCATTATCAAGTTAATTATTTGTTGGCCTGAGGTCCTCCATTCTCCCCAGGATGCCTCCTCTGGAGAGTCAAGGAGGGAGGCAGGGGTAATTACTGCCATTTTGGATAATTGTGGTGATGCAGTGTGTGGTATAAATTCAGGCAAGGATAACAGGCAGAAATGGGTAAGCAGCAATTCCTTGGCTTTGTTTGGCCCTTTGGAGATTTCCAATGTGGTACTATCTCTAATAACATCAACCCAGCCCTTGACCTGGTCCCCTGCTGCTCTGAGTTGAATCAAAAACCCTCTGGTGAATTTCTCTCAAGCATATGTATATTCCCAATTATTTTTGTGTCTATGATCACTTTGCATGTAGTAGCATAAAGCAGCTCAGCGTTTAATAATCCTCAATCCTTCCTCTTTCATGAGAGAAATGATTGAATAATTCTGTGATTAGCCAGTTAATACATTCATTCATCCATTCTGATCTCATTACAACCAATCCTAGCATTCAGAATATCAAGCAGAGAACAGAGCATGAAAAATGGAGCTGGCCAACTCCAGCCTCCAGACCCTTCTCTGAGAAAGGATTTTCAGTGCTGGGGTGCCAAAGCAGTGCAAACACCTTCACAGAATCCTGTCTACTGGTAGGATGATGATGATCAGTTCGGTTGAATCCTGATAATGCTATGTAATAATTCCTACTGGATTCCTTGTGGAAGGTTACGTTCTGTTGGCACTGCTGATCTCTAGCTGTGTTAGGAAGCAATTACTCACACTACCACTGCATTTCTGTCATGAAACCTCGTTTCACAGGCTTAGTCTCCTCAGTGTCTGCATTTTCCCCATTTATTTCTCATTACACCCACTGACATAATGGAGTCCATTAGGCATTTAGATATTTTCAACACAGAAATATATACAGCGGATTTTCACTATGAAATCGAGAATCATATAACTCTATGATATAAACATATTGCTCAGGTAGGACTAGGTACTAGGTAATGTGAACGCTACAATTCTGGGAGATGCTCGATTCTACTGTGTGTCAAGCATATGCTGAGTGTTTATAAGACGGACAGTTTCACCAGACTAGACAGATGCTTGAGCCAATGAAAACCTCAGACCTGCAAGCACATACTGCCTGGAGTAATGGGTGCCATTCATCAAGCTGCCTTCATGGGACACAGTGCAGTGTAATGGGCGGACAGCTGAGTGGCATGGTTACATTAATGACTGCACCCATGGCCACTGAGTCCACTAACAAGACACTTTCCATCTACATTTCTTTATATGATGGACTGTTAGGTTAATACATGGGAAAACACTCAATTGTTTAACTCACTATATTATACAATGGTCGCTACTGTAAAATGATTAATGCATAGTCTACATTGTATTGATAGAAAGAGACTGCTATCCATTTGCTGAACTGGGGAATTCTACAAATTTGCATGGAGACTGGAGCCTATCCCGACTCAGGGTGAAGGCAGGGTACAGCCTGAACAGCTCACCAGACCATTGCAGGGTCAACATACACAACCAATCACACTCACACCTGTGGGCAATTTGGAACAGCCAATTAGCCTAGTGTGCATATCTTTGGACTGTGGGAAGAAACCCGAGTACCCGAAGGAAACCTACACGAGCACTGAGAAAACACATTTTAAACCCAGGGCCTTCTTGCTGTGAGGTGGAACTGCTAAGCACTATGTCACCGTGCCACCCATAATGAAATTGACATAAAAAATGTACTTGAAAAATCTTATGTGTATGTTTGAGACTGACTCGGGCACCACAAGCCACCCAACCAGCTATAATGTGTTTTTGCTGAGAAGTCGAGGAAATTCTGCTTGAAGGGTGAACTTTCTTCCAAAAGATCTTCTTTCTGTTGGTGTTTTGATGATACTGGTGGGAAGAGCTGTGAAGAGCAGAGCATATGATTTACATCACTTTCATACTTATCAAACCATCTCATGTCCTGGATCCTCAAGCCATCAGATCACAAATCTTTCATTATAGGCAAAAGGTTATCACTCAGAAGAATTATGGCTTTTTTTCTTTCGTGTTTTGCTGTACTTCTTCTCTTTAAGAGGAAATTTTTGCTGTACTTCTCTCTAAAAGGAAATTTTGACCTAAAATATGTCAAAAAATGCTTCCAGAGCATAAACCAGCCATACGAATGAACAGAATGCCAAGATTAGAGTTGCAAAGGGTAAAAAGTTCATTCAGAAATATTCTTTTTTGACTGACCTTGCATAAGCCTTTCTTTGTACAAGTCTTGTTTATCAACTAGCCTTTGCTCCACTCTCGAGACAGTATAAGAATTTTTCACCCAACTTTATGTCAGCAGTGCACATAGTGGTGGTTAACAGATGCAAACCTGCAATGATGAAACCTTGGTGCAGTGGAGTGAGAAATTATGCAGAGGCATTGTGTGGTGTGCATGGCTGGAGAGCCTGTTCAGATGGAGAGCTTTGAGAGCCGCTGGCCAGCTCTGATTGTGTGGCACAAAGCCATCAGAACAGAGATTCATCAGTCTGCACATTTTTACAGCAAGTGAAGGAGCCAACAATGAGCTTGGGCAATCACTCATCAATGCACGCAGCACGGAACAAACCACCGGCCAGGTGGCTGGATCGCTTGTGACAGACACCTGCAAATGAAATGCCACATGGCTGTTTTTGGATTTCATTACCTTACTGCGCTGTGATTACAAGAGAGATTTTTAACAAGAATGTATTCATATTTAATGCTTAGGTGTTTATTTTGGTTAAATACCTCAGAGCAGCATTTAGTGTCACTGGGTCTTATTTATCAATGATTTTGTAAAGCTAGGTATTTTTTATTAATTAATTTATTTATTTTTAAATAAATTTTAGCATAAACCATACTGAACAAAAACTTTCTTGGTGGATTTTTTTTTGTGCTTGCATACATGTTACGGAGCCCATAAGGAGACATAGAAGAAGAAAAAACTTGGTTTCTCAGGCGCACGAGAAAGTATCGGGTGCACACGAGAAAGTATAAGCTATGTACATAAATGGAAATACGTGACTTAATTGAGCTGTGTTTTAACCTTGGACTCGTCTATAAAGACACTGTAGCTGTGCTTGTCCGGAGTCACCGTTATGTTATCTCCGAACGACACTTAAAGCGAGTTTTGAAGTCTTGTGGTCTGTTTCGGCGCAGAGGATACACCAGCCTTGATCAGTCACCTGATCACCTGATAACATAACAGTGATGCTGGACAAGCAAAGCTGCAATGTCTTTATAGGGGACTCCAAGGTTTAAATACAGCTCAGTTAAGTCACACATTTCCATTTATATACATAGCTGACCGAAATGCATGGAATGGTCTATCTCGAGTGCATATGCTTACCAAATACTTTCTCGTGCACACAAGAAACCAGTGTTTTTTCTTCTGTGTCCCCTTATGGGGTCTATAATATGTTGATAATTGTAGCCTGCTAAATTTATCTGTAACTCAGTTCATTTGCATTTAATTATAAGGGTGAATGCTAAATGTTTACCAATTTATAAATATAATAATAAGCATCTATAAGCAATTTAAATGGAGCCGTATATTTCCCATACACCCATAGTTAATTGTTTGCTTGCTTTCTGTTACACTTCCAAGCACTACCAATGTTCTACCTATAGCTGTTTTTGCTGAACTAATCAGAATGATTACAGCTGATCACAAGTGGGAGCCAATTATGGTGTGCAATGGAGAAGGTGATTAGTTGTACCTGATTGAGTTTAGAAGTATATTTTTAGGATGGTGATCCTTTAACCCTCTCTGTGGTACTGTTTTTTCCCCTTGAATTGTTGCGTCTGTATCGTTCACCTGTTATAAGCTCTCATCTCTCACTCCAAGACTAATTTGCCAAACCACTTCATCCTATTAGCGTCATAGGGAGGCTGGAGCCTATATCAGCTGACACTGAGCGAAGGCAGGATACACCCTGAGCAGCTCTACAGACCATCACAGAGCCAACACACACAGCACATTCACACTCACATCTAGGGGCAATTTGGAACAGACAATTAGCCTAATGTGCATATCCTTGGACTGTGGGAGGAAATCGGAGGGCACTCCAGTACATGCAGAACATGCAAACTGCACACAGAAATGCAGAGCCAGGGAATCAAACCCAGGACCTTCTTGCTGTGAGGCGAATGTGCTAACCATTACACCACTATGCTGCTCTTGTGATAAGTTGTATTAGGTAAACACAGCTAGGAAAAAAAAGTTTTTTTTTTGCGTTTATTCATTTCGGGTTATAAGGCAAAAAAAATAGAGTATGTTAAAGGGGCGATATTTATTTTCCTATAGCCACTATATCATAACAACAAGGAGTTTGTAATTATTGAGAATATAGCAATTCGCAATATTTGAGCAGGTTAGAAGAAAGTTGGCGCAGTGCTGAAAAGATAATGAAAGACAGGACGCTATAATTTGCTAACAATTAAAACTGTAATTAATCAAAACCAAACATTGTCTTTAACTGTTTGTAGCCTTTAGGTTTATGGGATGCTTGTGAAACAAGTTGATCCTTGTTTCAGTTGTATCACTTATATTATAGCAGCTATAAATATAGGTTTCTTCAGCAGACTTGTTTAATTTTAATCAAAAAAAAAAAAAAAACACACAATTTGCACCTGGGGTGTCAGTAGCCAGCAAAGGTATTTGTAAAAATTATAGTTACAGCTTTATCTCTGATTGCTACTAACTGCTGACATTGGAGACTAGGGAAATCGACAGCGCTGTGGTATAACGACTTTTAAATGATGTCCGTGTCAGCAAAACATTAATTTCATCCTTATTTGACAAAACGAGAGAACAGCGCTTATGTGCCTTACATCATTTAGCATCAGAATATTACTTGGGCACTTATCTGTCATCACTGTTACCAAACTCAGTTATTTCTAAACTATCTGAAATCTGTATCATAATATACCTCACATAACTGGATTTTTTTTTTGTTTGTTTGTTTTGTCTGTGTGGAAAATTATGCAACTGCACATAAATGTGAATGTAACCATTGTACATTGGCAAAGAAAGTCAGAAATAAAAAGAAATGGAAAAAATGGTGTTAGTTGGAGAGCTGATATAAGTCAGAGCAGTGCTATAATTAGAAAAGTGGGGTGTGACTTTTTCTAATATAAAGTGGCTAATATGAACTGCAAGAGCAGCAGGGTGACAAAGTAGTTAGCACATCTGCCTCACAGCAACAAGGTCCTGGGTTTGAGTTGGGAAGGGCATTTCTGTGAGGAGCATGTTTTCTCCGTGCTTGAATGGCTTTCCTCCGTGTACTTTGGTTTCCTCTCACAGTCCAAAGACATGCACATTAGGCTAATTGGCTGTTGTTCATAGATATGAGTGTGGCTGTGAATGGTTGTGTGTGTGTGTGTTGGCTCTGTGATGGTCTGGCGAGCTGTTCAGAGTGTACCATGCCTTCCCCCAGAGCGGGGTGAGATCATGTGACCCTAATAGGATTACTAACAAATTTTGAAATTAGGCAAATGTTGTCAATTTGTGCTCAATTCTGATCTGACATTTTACTCCCCAGGTTTCTTTTGCCTTCCATATACACACTCTTTCCTTTTCTCATCATCACTCACACACACACATGGGAATCTGTTGTAGCTGAAGTAGGTCAAAGAGACTTTGTGGCAAACTCCTGCTATACTGCATCAAAAATGTAGCAATTCCTTGCATATATAAACGTCCCCAGTGTGCCTCGGTGTGTAACAGACATATGTGCAATTTGCACTTTCTTACATTCTCTACACAAAGATCAGGGCATGTCTGCTGACAAACACAAAAAAGCAAAGAATATACAATTGTTATAAATTGTTATTCATTCATTCCTTGATTCAGTAGCCAAACTGCTTAATCATATTCGGGTCTCAGGGAGGCTGGAGCTTATCAGACAGACAGACAGACAGACAGACAGACAGACAGACAGACAGACAGACAGACAAACAAACAGACAGATAGATAGATAGATAGATTATACACTGAAGCAAGAATAAGGTTTGATTTGGCCATCCATTGGCTTGTATTATATTCTGTTGATCTATCAGACCATGATAAAGCTACTAAAGATGAATGTATGCAGGAGTGAAAGTGTGCATTTATGGTAAAATATTTTAAGAGTACTACTACTGATACTCATCCGTTTTTTTTACCTCTAATTTTAATAGGTAAACGATCATATTATTATATATCACAATATTATAATATTATATATTATTTTACAGGTAAAATCAAGCACAGCTGCTTTCTCTTTGGGTCAATTTATCTAAGGTACTCTTGCGGTCAACTTAAATGAACATTGTTTTCTCCAGTAATGTAACATTGAACACAGGTGTTCGCTGTTGTAGGTGTTTGGTCATTTGAAAACACAGGTTTAGATGTAATAGGCCCATTGCAGCTAGAGGTCTCATGCTTAGATACCTCATAGCAACACCATAGTGGACAGCAAACATTCTGCTCACACAACGGGGTAGATGGAGCTGCATTATAAATAAAGGCTTAAACGTTCCTTTCTTGTGTCGAATATCAAGTCTCGAAAGTCTGACTAGCTTTATACAGCACATTATACATTATACAGTGTTCTTTTTTTTTTTGTTTTTTGTTTTGTTTTGTTTTTGGGTGAGGGGACTGGGACGGGTAGAGAAGACAGTAAACAGCTATCATAATTTCTAATAGAGTTAAAACTGCTAGTTTATGGAAATATGTATCTGGAGCAGTGATTTACACACATGGAATGTGTACTATAATTTTACTTTTTTATGTAACTGAATTTGATGTCACAAGTCTTAATTTAATCTCAGGATTAAAGTATTTTAAATTCATAAAATGTAAATGTCTGAATGTAGACTTCACTCAGCAGCTAATTCCACTGCACCAAACCATCACCCCAAAAACACATCACCTACAGTTGGCCAAAAGCAATCGAGGGAGTCGGGATGTAGGATGACAGCTGAATCTCCATAGTAGAGGGAAAAATCCATCCTCCTCACTGTGTGTGAAGCCACCACCCACATGAGCAGGCACGTGTGATCACACCACAGCTTGACAGACAAGCCATTATAAAATGAGGCCAGTGCCTTTCTCGTTCTCTCCTGAGTACACAACGAGGGAGCTCTGAGCCTGCTAAGTCACTTGTAAACTGAACTGGGCTGTAGTTACATATCAGACCCACAATGAATTTACATGACCAATCGTACATTTTGCAAAAGCGCTGGTAGCAGTTAAAGCTTAACACACTGTAGAGATAGCATACCTGCTTTTCAAACCACCTCAATGGCTTTATTATCTACCATTCTGATATAAATCTTTAATTCCTTAACAGTTGTTCTTGGGTCAAACCTTGGTTTACACTGGGTCAACGATCTCCACGAATCAAAAAAACGTGGGGCTCCATGATTTATGAGCACACCTGTAGCACGATTTTGGTATAAGAACAAGGCTGGGTGCATCCAAAAGATGACACTTGAACGAATCGTGTTTCCAAGTTCATCAAGATCCCCTACAATGGTGCATCAGGGACTGTAATGCTCTGTTAAGGTCTGTTAAGGTCTATTGAACTCTATCTACTATGATTCCTACATTCTATCATGATTGCTGTCTAATTGTAGTAAATCATAATAATCCTGGCAAAATTTCTGACAGTCAAACATTTTGTCACGATTATCATGAATCCACCAAGTTTCCTCAAGATCATCACGATTTCATAAAGTTCCCTCAAGATCATCATGATTCACTCCCTCAAGCCCCAAATTGGACCTAATTGGATATAATTGAGTATAACTAGAGCCATGTCTCAACATGGAGTAGAGCATTCATCACGATTCTCACAAATTGTGGAGATCATGGACATCGTGGTCCACTGTAAACCCAGGTTAAGGCCTCCACAACTCCATGTTGAGACATGGCTCTAGTTATACTCAATTATATACTGAATTAATCCACACCTTATAGTCCTTTTGTATTAAATGTTTCCTGTAGCATTATATTGGTTTCACAGAGAGATTGTGATAAAGATGGATGGAAAGATTGTGGTAAAATTGAGTCTCTTTAATTGAGTAGCGGACTTTGGTTACTGGACCTTTACAGCAAGTTTTTGATTCCTGTTTTTAAACAGTAATTAGCAAATGTTAACCTTTCCCTTTTCTGTATAAGAAAAAATAAACATTAACGTACTGTTACAAAGTGCCGCTACTTCCAAAAATCCCATTTAAATACTCTTCATATGAAGCTCCACCAAATCAGTGATTACACACATTTTTAAATCTACTCATATGGAGTGATCACCATATAGGCTGAGCTCATTAACATAAAGCTTGCAGGAGTACTGTCAGAGCTTCTCACTTGCCGATCAGCTTAATCCTACTAGAGCTGTGGGGAGGCTGGTGCCTATCTCTGTTTGCCAGACCATCGCAGAGCAACACATACACACCCATTCATACACACACTTACACTTAGGTCCAATTTGGAATAGCCAATTAGCCTAATGTGCATGTCTTTGCACTGTGGGAGGGAACCTGTAGTACCCAGGGGATACCCACGCAAGCATGTGGAGAACATGCAAACGCCACACAGAAACGCCCAAGCCTGAGAACCAAACCCAGGACCTTCTTGCTGTGAGGTGGACGTGCTAACCACTACGCCACCACACCAACCCTGTCACAGCCTCTATTACAGAAAATAAATCCACATCTGACCAGTCAAGCATTCAACAAAAAAGAAGATGGTTTACAGACACTTTAAAAAACATCAAATATTTAGATACAGAGCAAACACACTTCTGTGTAGCTCTGTGGCCCAGATGGAATTTATTCTGTTTGTACAACTGCACTGTTTTCTTCTGGATTCAGCGGCATCACATAAATGAAGCTAATCTCTCATCGCTCTTTGTATTGCGATGGTCTGTTCAGTCTGAACATTAAAAAAAGATTTCTTATATTTATTTATTTGTCATATTCTTTTATCCAAAAATGTACTACATACACAGGGATATTTCATGGGACTCTGACACTGAGCAAACACTGACTCATCTCATGAAAGCTGAAACTTTTTACTCAAGGATTTTTTAGTGCACTTTAAACCAAGAGCTATGATGAACCAGTTCCACTCTTCTGGTTGCTATTATACCACTGTATACAGCTGTGGTTCAAGGGTCTTACCTAAGGATGCAGTGACACTGGAAAAGTTTCAGAACAGAATCCTAACCAGTGAGCTACAAAAGCCCTGACCTGCTTACAATGACCTAATTTAATATTACATTACATAAACATGACTTCAGGAAAGAAAGATACATAATTTACAAGCTATATTAACAGACGGCTATTGAATTTTGAATATTGTGAGTGAGATGTTTCCAAAAATAATCCCAGTTAGTTGGATGAATTAAGAGAGAAAACTCCACTGCAATGACAACACAGTAAGTGTACTGAAAATGAAACAAGTCAAATGCATTAATCCTTTAATTAATGTTATGATCACCATTAAGAATGGATAAGCAAATGTTCATGGAAGACCATAGCCATGAGACACCCTGTGGAGGTTGTAAGAGATTCTGCGGACAAGTGAAGGCAGGACGGTCTTTGTTTCCATAGTCAAGCAACCCAAAAGAAGAATCAGTTCTTTAATTAATGCAGATTTAGATTATCATTGAGCATTTCAGAGCAAGAAGGTTTGCATGTTCTCCCCGTGCTTACGTGGGCTTCCTCCAGGTTTTCAGTTTCCAACCACAGTTCAAAGATATGCACCAGGCTAAATGGCTGTTCCAATTCACCTCTCGGTGTGGAAGTGAGTGCGAATGGTTGTGTGTGCTCTGTGATGGTCTGGCAAGCTGTTCAGGGTATATCCCGCCTTCACCCAGTCTGGGCTGAGCCTCCCTGTGACCCTAATAAAGGATAATGTGATTCAGAAAATGACACAACGACATTATTTATTTGAATACAAGTTGTCTATCCTTTCTGAAAACTGATTTATGATTGCCATCTTGTCATGTGTCATTGTCATTTTCTGAACCGCTTAATCCTAATTAGGGTCGCGGGGAGGCTGGCACCCATCTCAGCCGACTCTGGGCGAGG
>JAQMYF010000001.1:48701452-48723952 GCA_030014195.1 Neosilurus mollespiculum
GGTTCTTTTACATGCCTCTCGCCACAGACAGTGAGAGACATGGCCGGCCTTTGATAACCCAGTTAGCTGCACTGGGGGTATTATTATTTTCATTATTATAATTATTACATCATTGTTATTAAATATAAACATAAATTATTATTATTAATATTAGTAGTTGTAGTAGTAGTAGTGTTAACACTTTACTTCACTTTCTATGAGTCTGTTGTGGCCAGCGGTATCCGCCATGCTGTTGCATGCTGGGGCAGCAGGCTGAGGGTTGCAGATACCAACAGACTGAACAAATTGATCCGCAAGGTGGACATAACGTTGTGGGGATGGAGCTCTGAAAAATAAATACAGTACTCTGGGTGAATAGGGCTCCAAATGAATGGAGCTGTCCAAGAGTGTCTTGGGCAAAGTGAGAATAACAAACTTCACTCCTACTCCCCTTAACCTCCTGTGGTCTCCTCACGTCATCAGCTCCAACTTGCTCTAGGGACATCTGTGGTGCAAAATATCCCATGGAAACAGGGAAACACCCTTACTGATATTAGAGTTCTGTACTGAGATATGCTTACATCTAAGAGATGCACTTTTCTAAACCTAACATACGTTAACACTTTAAATTTTATTATAATTTTTTTTTTAAATAAAACATTTCCTGTTAGGCAGCATGAAATAATTGATAAAGCATTACTGTCTGTGCTCTGTGGTACCAAACTAGATTGCTTTCTGAAAGCTAAAACAGATTGAAATGTGGATTTCATTCTTGTTTCCACTGATGGACTGTTGCACTGCTGAGATCTTCATTATGCACTTATACTCAACTGTAAGTGCTGCCGTTTCTGAGGAAAAACCACAAGCCCACAGCATCAGAGGGGGAAGTTTCCAGACACAAACCTCACAGCACTATCATACACTGACAGACTGCATGACTGGATATAAATTCATCTTTTTATCTTTGTGAAAAGGGCATGGTGACTAAATGCCTCCTCCGGTGGATTTTTTAATTCTCCCTAACCTTTAGTAGGAGGGGCCTTCCCTAGAATGTAGCTCATTGTATTTTAAACATCATATTACCTTATTCTACAATCACAGAAATAATTCACTAATAAAAGGGTTCTCATCCATAAGGGATAACAGCGGGGTTTTTGCTTCAGCTGTTGAAATAAACAAAATAGCAAGAGCTTTCCACCATTTTCTAATGATCTTCAATATTAGCCTGAGAAGCTTGCCATACCATAGCAAGGCACACACACAACCATTCACACTCACACCTAGGAGCAATTTGGAACAGCCAATTAGCCTAATGTGAATGTCTTTGGACTGTCGGATGAAACTGGAGTACCGGAGGAAACCCACGCAAGCATGAAATACACACAAACAGCTCATCTTGGGATTTGAACCCAGGACCTTCTTGCTGTGAGGTAGGTGTTATGACCATTAAGCCAATGTGCCACCCTTAATGTTACATGATTGTGAAATCTGATATACAATGGAAGTGGGGGAGACAGCAAATGTTGTCCTCAGAGTTCCCAAATGCAATGCAAGTATGTATAAGATACAGTTGTGGTGATTTAGGGCAGAGTCCCAGCATAACTATTTATTAATAATTAAAAAACTGTTGATGGTATTGTGATGTTGATTGGCATGAGAGTTAAAGTTTTGGAACCTGATCAGTTTGAGCAGAGTGTATAAATTAGGACATGAAATAGGACAATAGACTAAAAGACTTAAGCACTGCTGCAGCACTCTGTTTATGTATAGATAAAGCAAGAACTAATTCCAACAATTTTTCAGGGAAGCTGGAGTCTATTTCAGCCGACTCTGGGTAAAGAGAGGGTACACTCAAAACAGCTTGGCAGTCCACCATTCACACTTCCACCTAGGGCAAATTGGAACAACCAGTTAGCCTAATGTTCATGTCTTTGAACTGTGGGAGGAAATCAGAGTAGTTTGAGGAAACCTAAGCAAGCACAGAGAGAACCAGAGAGAGCCTGTGGCTCGAACCCAGGACCTTCTTGCTGTAAGGCAGATGTGCCAACCACTACGCCACTGTGCAAGTGTATCAGGGTTGAACCTATCACTTTACAGTATGTTAAATACCAAGGTTCTTATATAATAATATTGTATGAGTTGGTTTTACCCCCAGTGCAGCTAAATGGGTTATCAAATGCCGGCCATGTCTCTCACTGATTGTGGTGAGAGGCATTTCAAATGAACCATTGCTGATTTTCATCAAAGTAGGCTGCATTGCCGTCAGCGTGTTTCTGCCCTGTGATGGCCTGGCGAGCTCTCCAGGGTGTACTCTGGTCTCGCCCAGAGTCGGCTGAGGTGGGCGCCAGCCTCCCTGCGACCCTAATTAGGATTAAGGATCTCAGAAAATGACTAAATGAATAAATGAGTTGGTTTTAGGTGTGCGATCACTTCAGTAATATGTTTAACCAATCTGTACCAGGCATATATATCAGGAACAGAGACACAGGTATGGGTGTACAGACACCAAGACACTAGGAGGTAACAGGAAAGAACACAGAGTGTGAAGGAACATATCCACAAGCCCCATGTATGCTGCCAGGCCCAAGCAGTCACATGGGCCATCTCGATGCTTTCTACATGCCCAACCCCTCAACACAGACACACACATGCACACACACACACACACACACACAAAACCCTGCACACACTCCTGCCCGTGCCCACTCACAGTTTCTTTTCCTGAAGACATTTGCATGCCCTCCCTCTCTCCAGTGACAGGGCTGCAACGCTGATCCCCAGTGGCACTTCCATCACCCTAAGTTTCGTTTCTTTCTGTATGATAAACCAGAGGATAGAGCAAAAGCACCAAAAAAAATTTTTTTTAAATGACACAGGACCAGGTTGGGTTGCAGTTGCTGTGTAAAGAGAAATAGGAAAGCAAGAAGAGGCAGAGCAGTGAAAGAGAAAAGTGGGAGGGAGTGTCAGCTTGTGTAGGCCCTGTATCCCAGTGGGTAGTGTTTTCCTTCACTGCTGTAACAACAACATGTGACAGAAAGATCACATGGAGAGAGGAGAGCATATTGGGTACTCTTCAGCTGCAAACTCAAACCTTCCCTTACTGATTCCGCACTCCTCTTACCTAGTCTCATCTTCCACACATTCAACGCGTGCATCAAAGATGGAGAGCAATTCTTCAGCTGGCGGTGCCTGTTCCTGCCAGATCCTCACGCTCGGGTAAAATTAGAGCAGTGTGTGGGCGCACAAGGCAACACGCTCATAACACATCAGCTAAACATCCCTGCAAACCAAAAGTCCGCCTACTCTATATTCAGCAGGTTAAAGACACAGCTCAAATAAAGCTGGGAATTTCATTGACTGATATTATTAGCGAATGAAGTGTGTACCATTTGTGATTCGGGGCAAAACAGCAAAGAAAAATATAATATGTGACAGCAAAAACAGCACGGATACCCTTTTATGGGTTTTTGCAAATGTGTTTTATGATTAGCGATCTTGTAATGGACTTCAGGAAACATGATCTGGAGTGCGGAATAAATTATCATGCACTGTAGGAGCACTTTGAGACAAAGACAATAAAATATTCCCCTTTTTGTGCTGTGTGAGCAGGCACAGGTCCCAGCGCCAAGCCTCTGGTGTCTGCTGGTGGCGTTAATATTTCAATTATGCTCATGAATAAATGAATTAAATAGGTGCTAACATTGTTCTGTGGCATTGTCCTGAATGACTCCAGCGTCATGCTGGTGCACTGAACTGGATATTCAAGATGGTTAGATAAACAGTGCACTGTGATTTGGCCCTAAGCCACTGGCACAGTGGAAAAATAAGCAAGAAAATCATGACATTATTTGTAGTATATATTCTGAAGGATTTTATTCAGAACACTACAATGTACGGGTAATTCCACAATTGGGGGGGGGGGGTATCTCTGTCACAATATTACATTTATTAATATGTATGTAATATTTCCTAATGTCTTAATTTTGCATTATTATGTAAACCCAAGGGCGGCACGGTAGTGTGGTGGTTAGCACATCCGCTTCACAGTAAGAAGGTCCTGGGTTTGGGTCCCCAGCTCGGGGCGTTTCTGTGTGGAGTTTGCATGTTCTCTCTGTGTTTGCATGGGTTTCCTCTGACTACTCCGGTTTCCTCCTACAGTCCCAAGACATGCACATTAGGCTAATTATCTGTTCCAAATTGCCCCTAGGTGGGAGTGTGAAAGGTTGTGTGTGTGTGTTGGCCCTGCGATGGTCTGGCAAGTTGTTCAAGGTGTACCCCGCCTCCACCCAGTGACAGCAGAGATCCCTGTGACTCTAATAGGATTAAGTGGTTTGGCAAATGAATGAGTGAGTGAGAGAGTGAGTGAATGTAAACCCATATAATATCCAATGTTTTCAATATTTTATGTATCATCCATTATAGGTTATGTTCAACAGGAAGTGAAACATTTTAACTTGCTGATCATCAGTTCTATCATTCGTTTATTTCATGATTTTGATCACTGACATCACTTTGATATTACAAGCTTTCTACTTAAATTACAGATTAAAAGTAAATCATTAGAATCAGTTATGAAAACACACTCAGTGATGTCAATGGTTGTTTTTTTATCTGAAATTGATAAGGTGGTTACTAACTATATTTTTCATAGCTCTGTAATGACGCAAACAGTTTCTGCTATTAATAGTCAAACAGGACTTGTTCCCAAGGTTTGACTCAACTGTTCACATATCCTCTGACATGTGAAAAATCTTATACACAAAAACATCATTAAACATTTGTCATTTAAAACCCAAAAACCAGTTAAGAAATGTTAAGCATCCTATAGATTTCTGTCTCTAGTATTATATTAGTTATGTAACCAAATCTTACAGAATTCCATATCTTTGGGTTAGAATTAATGAAAACATTTACACTACTACTGCGATGGGCAGGGTGTACTCTGCCCTCGCCCAGAGTCGGCTGGGATGGGCACCAGCCTTCCCTCGACCCTAATTAGGATTAAACATCTCAGAAAATGAGTGAATAAATGGATTTACACTACTAAACACAAATGCAGTACTGTTATATTTTAAGGGTTCTTTGGTTGATGCTCTGGAGGATCTCTTGAAGAGTTATGGAGAACCCAACAACGGAAAATTAGAACCCTTAATAAATACAAAGAATATATTTTTTATTTACTTATAGTGTGTATTCATTCATTCATTCATTCATACATTCTTTCTTTCATTAGCTCTGGCAAGGAGGTTGTGTTTTACCTTCTGCTTGTGTGTCTGTTGGTTAGCAGGATTACACAAAAAGTTATGTATGGGTTTTCATGAAATGCCTACCAGAGGTGGGGCTTTGGACAGCGAAGACTCCATTCGATTTTGGAGATGATCCGGATCAAATTCTGAATCAATATTTTTTAAAGGATTCTTTAACATTATTAGATAGGATGATTTCTGACATTTGGATTTATATGGGGTGTTTCTGGGCTTGGCGGAGGTTTGTGCTCTCTGAGTCCTTTTGTTCATTCATTAATTTATTCATTCTTTTTTAGTTACCACTTCATTGTGTTTAGAGCTGTGGTGCATGTGTACCCTCATGAGGTGAGCTATACCCTGTACTCCAGTCCATGGAGTACCACACACATGCTCACACACTCATTCACATCAGGGGTCAATTCAGAGTAGGCAGTCCAGATACTGGCATTTTTTTGGGAGAAACCGGGAGAAGCCACAGGAAGCCCACTTGGACGCATCTCTGTATACAGTATAGATTGCAATGAATGCTGATAATTCTACTTATGTTTTTTAAATCATAATATTCAGTAACTACTGCAAATTATTTAATAGTTACAGTGTCACTAATAGGAAAAGTATGTCATTACCATAGTGAAGAATGTAAATCTGTTCCTGAATACGAGTCCTGGGACTTCAAGTGCTTAATAAAATTCTGAAACCACTTTAAGTGCTTAAAAATGGCTCATTAAATGCAGAGGCTCTCCTTGTGCCTGTAGCCTTTACTGAATTGCTGGCTTTTCAGGGCATCCTCTCCTGTCAGAACTCATTTAATGCTCTTTCACAGGCATCCAGACCTTTCCGCAGCCTGACAAAGGTGACATTTACATTTGCCCTCTATCAAGGAAAGAGAAACACGGGTTTGGATCCCTCTAGACCTGTGTTGGATCCCATAGAGATTTCATTCAATAAGGTGTTAGAGAAATGTCCAGACCTGTAAAACTCCTATCAGCTCCTACTGAATTACTCGGAGAGCTTTGTGCTTGTGTATAGAGGGTTGGGTCTGATAGAGTCAGTTTTTCCTTTCGTCAGTCTTGTAATGCCACCAATGTTCTTGCACAACAGCAGAAACAACCACTGATCAGTTGATTGGAATAGACACTGAGCCCTCAGAAATGTACATCTTTATCATTGTTGTTTCTTGTTTTTATAAAGTAAGCATGCATTGGGTTAACACTTATTGATGTTGAGCTTATCAGTGGCTGCTCAGCCTTTGGGCATTTCTATTTCAAAGAAGTAAATGGAGATAAAACATCATTTTGAGGGGAAGGATACTGTACAGTTTTGACGTGCATGCTTGAAGAACTGGGAGAAATCGATAAAGCTTCTCTAAGCTTGTCAGAGTCAACAGAGCACAAGTACACAGTGCTCAAACAACAATACAGAAAATATTTATGTAAAGGTTAGGGTCGAACTACCACAGGAGAGTATGTATAATTCTGTATAATACATTTGAGGAACATTGATCATGTAAATATGGGCACTGTTAATTTACTGCAAAGGAGAAAAAAAAGTTTTAAAATAAACGTTGCTTCGGTTTAATAGGCACTATTTTTTATATTCAGAGTAAGCACATGATGTCTTGATGGTAGGGAATGTCTAAGGATTTAATCATGAAAGGTATCACAGGGTGTTTTTTTTTTCTATGGAGTTCAGGGCAGGGTGTGTTAATTTATACTGTTATTATGATCTGTTAAAATTGAAGCCAAGTTGCACAGTAGCATGGTGGTTAAAATGTCCACCTTACAGCAAGAAGATCCTGGGTTCAAGTCTTGTGCTTTTCTTGGGCGTTTCTGTGTGGAGTTTGCATGTAGGTACTCCAGTTTCCTCCCACAGACCAAAGACATGCACATTAGGGTAACTGGCTGTTCCAAATTGTCCCATAGGTGTGAATGTGGCTGTGAATGCTTGTGTGTGTGTTACCATTGGATAGGCTGGCAAACTGTTTATTGTAGATCCTGCCTTCACCCAGAGCCGGCTGAGATAAGCTTCAGCCTCCCCATGACCCTAGCTGGAGTAAGTGGTTTGACAAATGAGTGGGTGAGTGAGTGAGTGCGTAAATGCAGAAACCAAAGAGCTGGTGAATTTTCATTTCTGGTTGGTAAGTTGATGTGTTGATGTCTTTTTCAATAATTTATTTTTCAATATCATTCCTCATAATAGTTCTAGCTGTAATTCAATCACAGGTTTATATTACTGCTCGGACTCACAGGGACATGTTATTGTTTCTATAGTAACAGCTCATTCACATGAGTGTATGGTGGATGATCTACAATAAGCTAAGGCTAAAATTACATGGACTAAAGTTTCCAATTAACTGGTGAAGTTTGTTGTAAGCAGATGTTTATTTTACATTTATAGAAAGAGTTTTGTGGAGAAAGTGACAAAGCCAGACTGGGAATGCAAATATGGCCAACCTTTACTTAACATAGTACAGCAAACAATAGTCCAAATCAACAAGCAAAGCTCATAAACATTAGAGTGGCACAGAGTTGGTCAGTTGGCAAAGAGCAAACTGAGACATAATCCAAAGTCATAGCCAAGGGCATATAACAGTATTCAGGTGAGCGACAACTAGGACAGACAAGATCCAAAGCTCTCAAAACCACAAGCATAAGCAAGGGGGCAGAACCAGAATAACTACAGTATACTATTAGAAGGCAAAGTGAATACTGGCAGATATGAATTGCTTTGGAGAGAGAAAGAGAGAGACAGACAAAGAGAGACTTAAAGTCTCTGTGGCAATTGCTGTAATGAAAAAAAGGTTTGAGTGCTATCAGAAGCAGGGAGAAGCTAAACGTGATAGCGTGAGTCAGCCATGTTTGGATGCTGTGAGAGCTCTTGGGAGTTGGAGTCCATCACAGACTCTATTACGTGTGAGAGACAGCATGTTAGCACTTTCTAGTAGTTAGTGAGTTTTGTACCACGGAAAAGTTGTACCATGGAGTTTGCATGTCCTCCTTTTCCTTGAGTGGGTTTCCTCTGGGTACTCATGTTTCTTCCCACAGTCCAAAGACATGCATATTAGGATAATTGGCTGTTCCAAATTGCCCCTAACTGTGAGTGTTAATGGTTGTGTGTATGTTGGCCCTGTGACACTCTGGTGAGCTGTTCAGGGTGTACCTCCCTTCGCCCAGGGATGGCTGTGATAGGCTCCAGGGCCCACATGACCCTGACAGAATTAAGCAGTTTGGAAAATGAGTGAGTGATAAGTGAAAATATTATTTAGATTATTTATAATATATTATATATGAAAATAAATTATATATGAAGAACAATGTGAATCTCTCAAGCAAAGCTGTTTTTGCAGAGTTGCACGTCTCAGAGAAAGCATGTCAGACTTTACCCTTCGTGGTTGGTCAGTGTTATGCAATAGGGACGAACAAGTTTTCTGAGTGGTGTCTAGTTCTTTACTCACATAACATTTTCTATAAAAAAAAAAAAAATTGGTAATGTACTTATTTCATGTCATTTACTTTCTTTTTTGAAAAAAAAAAAAAAAACGCATTATCCTTTTTATTAGCATTGCTGACAGGCTGGTGCCAATCCTGGCTGTCACTGGGCGAAGGCAGGGTACACCCTGAACAGCTCTCCAGTCCATTGCAGGGCCAACACAAACGCAACCATTGAAACTCACATTCACACCTGGGGTAAAAAGGAATAGCCAGTTAGCCTAATGTGTATGTCTTTGGACTGTGGTAGGAAACCCAGAGCACCTGGAGGAAACCCATGCAAGCACAGGAAGAACATGTTAACTCCACATGGATACACCTATGCCAGGCACAGGGATCAAACCCAGGGCCTTCTTCCTGTGAAGCGGAAATGCTAACCACTATACCACCGTGCCGCCCTGATTAACTTATTTTGTTATTTTAAATCTTTAAGAACACTGTGTGAATACAGTTCTATATATGGACTAATATTCACTTAGACAAGAACCAAGAACATTCAGGCATTTTGCCATTGCCTCATCTTCAGTCATCAAATCAATGTATGCACTGGACGCACTATAGGAATTCAATTAGCAGAGCATTTTTGCTAGTGAGAAGATAAACAACAGTTGGACAATGTAAGCTCTGCATTTGCAAAAACAGGAGCACAATGCAATCCAGACAGACAGTATGAAGTGGATTACAGCAAGGAAACAAATTATCTGCTGAATGAGACAAGGAAGGATTGTTTAATATCTGGAGGGTATGTTAGGTCTATAGAGAAGTTGGACTGCCCTACCCAGTGAGCTGAAAAAGGCAAAAAAGCAATTTAATGTCTTCATCTCAATGTGTGAAAACAGATCAAATGCTACACAACAATGTTGTGAGTCAGAATTCCCATAAGACCAGGCCCTGCTGCAGCCGTGTGATCACAGCTGAACTGTATGAGATACTAAATAAAGTTTTACCCCAAAGATTGTACAAGCCTGCATTTCTCTGCGGAAATACCTGTGTCAGGAGTACTGAACGTCACAGTCCCAGAGGAATTTTGATATTCTTTTTTAGCAAAAAATAGTACAAGCACCAGATATTTGGCAGCCAACAAGGGGTCTGTAGTCCTAGCAGGGTACTAGTAACACTTCATTAGACAGAGATGGACTTTTATTCACTCCATGAGACAGTCCATCCATTAGATAGGCTACTGCTTTGAGCAGCTTTATGTTCAATGGTCTATGAGATTGTCCATTTAACCTGCTAAATATATATTACTTTGCTATATTTCTATATTACTTTGAAGTAACCAATATCGCTTTACCATCTATGTTTGCTCCAAATTGAATATGCTGGCAGCTATTCCATCTCAGGGGCTAAAAAGTCATACAACTCAAGGATGGCTCTATGTTCTGACAGCCCATTGGTCTAATAGCATTACTTATATAAAGATGAGCACCTTGCTTATATCAGTTGGGCACCCTACTCACTTCAGTTGGATTAAGGTAAGGGTTCGGGTTAGGGTCAGGGCTGTTGGTCCAATGGGCTGTAACTGTCGGACCAATGTCGGAATATAGTTATTTTTATGGCTTTAACCATCAAACTTTGAGTAGTAATTGAATTTTCTTGCTAGGATTTGTAGTAACATTTTATCTTGATTTCATGTGTTCAAGGATGGGAAAGGACCATCATATATAAACAAAACTATCTAAATGTTAGTTTTTGAATGGTATGGTATTTGAATTTGAGGATTATGTAGACTTTTATTCTGTAGTATGTCAAAAAATAGCACCAAACTATTCAGTGTTATTCTTAATGTTAATTATTACTCATTAGCATTTGTAATTTTAGCTTCTCATTATGCAGTGTGGTTTAAAATGTTGAGCTTCACATGGGTTTAAGGAAACACATATTCATGAAGAGAACAACAAAAGGAATAATTTAGAAATATTGTGACAAAGGCATAGAGGGAAAGAGAGAGTGAGACAGAAAGTAGGCTAAAGAAATCATAAACCAATATTTCTACACACTACGTGGCAAAATTTGTTTTATTCTCATATTGGTTATCATATTGTTTTCCCTTTTTAAAGCCAGGCTAATTATACTCACTCACTCAATTGACAAACCGTTTATCCTACTATTAGGGTCGCAGGGAGGCTGAAGCCTATATCAGCCAACACTGGGTTAAGACAGGGTACACTCTGAACAGCTCGCCAGACAATTGCAGGGCAACACACACACACACACAACCATTTACATTCACACCTAGGGGCGATTTGGAACAGCAAATTAGCCTAATGTGCATGTCTTTGGACTGTGGGAAGAAACCGGAGTACCCAGATGAAAACAGACAAACACAGGGAGAACGTGCAAACTCTACACAAAAATGCCCAAGCTCGGTACTCAAACCCAGGACTTTCTTGCTGTGAGGCGGACATGCTAGCCACTACGCCACCATGCCTCCCTGGCTTATTACAGCCATGTGGAAAAAACCCCACAATGATAACTTGATTAATAATCTCAACCACCTGGAAACCTCAGAGATCTGCTCTTTCAAATAACTTCTGCTGTAATTATATGCTGTTATAAAGAACCTAACCTGGTCTTCCATTACGCCTACAAGGGGACTACACTGGGATATATATGAGTTTATTATGAAATGTTAAATTATTAATTTTTTACCCCACATTATTATTCCTTATGTAATTCTAAGAGATTTTGCCATCAAGGCTTATTCCAAGTCTGCTTAGATTGGTATCACAAAAGTCTGTAAGGATGTAAACCAGTGCCAAAAGCAGTTAAGCATGGTTTGGAAATCCAAGGAAGAAACTGAGTTTAAAAGTTTCCAACTTCCACACAAAAATAAGTAGGACCTGGGACAAAACCTACATTCTGACCCAGTTACAGAACTTCCTCTTCCACATTTTGTGATTAGAGAAGCTCCTGGCAACAGTCGAGATAAATGTGTTTGCCTCTAAAATACTGACAGCCTTTTGTAGGAAGTTTTAAAGCATATAAAAACCAAGTGGTTCAACAGAAAAATGTTATCTAGCGCCCTATCTTTGGGAGATCAGGAGTTCAAATCCTGACAATGCAGCAACCACCCATGGCTGGGAATCAAGAGAGGGAAAACTGGCCGAGCTTTTTCTGAGACGGACGACATTACTTTCTCCCTTATCAATCAATACACAGAAGTGGGTGATTAGTGATTTCCTCTGAAGTTTATACTACAGCATGATACAACACAATTTGCAGTTTGAAAAGATTATAAGGTTGGCATCACATCTCTCAAAGGAAGCATGTTATTGGCTCTGTTTTTTAAATGTTATATGTATATAACAGTGGACTAATCTAATGTTATAACAGTAAGTGAGTATTTGCATAAAACAACCTGGCAGAAATCCAAAATAACAATAGACATAATTTTAAAAAACATACCAAAGGGGTCCAGATGTTCCTGCTGAAAAGATCATTTCATAATATGGCAATATAGAACAAGCATAGCAAGTCTGAAAGCCCCAGCTTCAGCGCGCTGCAAGTAAATGTGTTGAAACCTAATATACAGTTTTGCTTCTGTGACCTTGAAAAGTAGGTCACAAACTCATCCTAGCACTCATAGTAGTGGGCCAGCATACCAAGTTTATAAGACCCAGCTTCAGCACGTGGCAAGTAAATGTCCGGAAACTAAAGAGTGATGGACAGACGGACGGACAGACGGAACCCAATCCTATAGCTCCGGAGGAGCGGGAGCTAAAAATAATAATCAGCATCATTCGTTGTTCTAAAGGAGGCTTGTCGCACTTTTTTTAACCTAAAAAAAAAGAAACTAAAAAAACTTAAATTAAATTTTTAAATAAATAAATAAATTATAACTTACAAAAATAAATTATGATAAACTGAGATAAGGCTAAAAATATTTCATTCATTCTCCAAGCTACTTAATCCTAATAAGGTCATAAGGAGCCTGGCGCCCTTCTCAGCCAACTCTAAGCAAAGGCAGGATACACCCTGAACAGCTCACTAGGCCACTGCAGGGCCAAGACACATACAACCATTCACTCTCACACAGCAATTTGTAATCGTCAGCCTACTGTGCATGTCTTTGGACTGTGGAAGGAAACCAAAGTACCTGGAGGAAAACCACATAAGCACAGGGAGAATGTGCAAACTCCACACAGAAACGCCCTGAGCCTGGAAATCAGACCACTGTGCCATCATGCCGCCCAGACTAAACAGTCAGAGTTGAAAAAGCTCACTGTTTGACTGCACTCTGTCACTCTTTAACACACCCATTTGAACATATAGTGGACTGGCTCCTGTAAACTTTTGTAAGCCCTTAATTTGGAATACATTATTGGAATACATTATTATTACCATTTTATCCTTTATTAGAGTCGCAGGGTGGCTGGAGCCCATCCCAGCCGACTCGAGGGAAAGGCAGGGTACACCCTGAACAGCTCACCAGTCCATCGAAGGGCCAACACAGACATACAAGCATTCACACTCACAATCACACCAAGGGGCAATCAAAAATATCCAATTAGCCAAATGTGCATGTCTTTGGACTGTGGAAAGGAAACCGGCGCACCCAGAGGAAGCCCACACAAGCACAAAGACAATGTGCAAACTCCACAGAAAACGTTTTGAACAACCACTGAACTCGACCCCAGGACCTTCTTTTAGTGAGGCAGACGCACTAACCACTGCACCACTGTACCGCCCTGTTATTGTTTTACATTTTGGTATGTCATTCACTGTGCTCCTGCATCATTACAGAGACAAAGATCCATTCTTACAAATGAATACTCACTCAATCAATACAGCAGCAGCAGCTCTGTCTCTTCTGTACAGGAATTACACCGGATTTAATATAATTATAGGACTGACAAGGACAAACTTTCCACTTATTACCCAGCACTTGCTCCTGGAGAATGACAGTGTTCATATTTCATTTATCTCTAATGACAACACCCTTTTTCCTCTAAATCCTCTAACTTCAGCACACTCACAGGGATGAAGGACAGTCCCTTGATTGTGTCACAGCATCGAGATGCATGTAGTGAATCTATGGGTTCTTCATATATGTGACTAAGCAATGTTTGGAGAAAAACCCAATATGAGAACTAAAAGAAACACTCAAATGAGGTCTTTTGAAGGCCAACCACACCCGGGAATATTCACAGACTGATCATAAGCTAATTACCTTTTCTTAATTTACATATCATCATCTAAGAAAAGACTGGGCTACATAGATTTGGGTACGACAACATCCTTATTAATGATATTATATACAAACATTATTAAATGGTTGTAATCACATGTATAAAGCAGGAACCTTAAAACATATCCTGTTTATCAGATATAAATTACTGGCTCCAAATATATTCATCTGTATACATCTGAGAAACTCTCTGATCTAAAATTTCATTGGCCAATATGTGAGGCCACACTCAGGCACAGTCCAATTCCCCTGTAGCATTTTGGCTTCTGAATAAAGAAATGTGGGTGACTAGCTAGCTCTTGCACCTTCCCCAGGCTTTCCTTTAAACCAAAGCTCCTCTTATCCTTTTGCTGTAAAACCAATCACTATGCAGATTCTGGTTTTACTTTAATTGCAACCAGATGCTCATGTCCAGCAGCATTTGAAATAATCTCTCATCACATTTGTTGGCTTATCAAAGATGCAAGTGTACATGCTAAATATAACTAAAGTGTTAGTGTCTAATGTTCACTTATAGGTCAGGCGATTATTTCATGAACATGATATCCTGAAAAAAATGGACACGTTCATATTAAATTCTATTTTATACAGATTAAGTAGTAAAAAGTAATCCCATTAGCACTGTTGCCTCACAGCAAGGAAGTGTCGGGTTTGAACTTTGCAATCAGCTAAGCATAGTATTGCAATCAACTTGGGCCTTGCATCTTCTCTGTGGGTATTCTCTGGATACTCCGGTTTCCTCCTACAGTCCAAAGATATGCAGATTAGTTCAACTAACTAGTCTAAACTGCCCACAGGTGTAAATGTGAAGGGTTGTTCATTTCTGTGTTAGCACTGTAATAACTGGTGACCTGTTTGGGATGTGCCACACCTTTCACTCAAACTTAGCTAGGATTGGCTCCAGCTACCCACACAACCCTGACAGATAACTGGTACAGATAATGGATATGGATGGGGGGAAAATCCCAGGACTCAACCCAAACCTTATTAGTGTTTCCATACAACCTGTCTTGTGTGAATTGTTCCGGATTTGCACGTATGTCTCCATCCATTCATTTTCTAAGCCACTTAATCCTAATTAGGGTCGCGGGGAGGCTGGCACCCATCCCAGCTGACTCTAGGCAAGGGCAGGATACACCCTGGATAGCGTGCCAGGCCATTGCAGGGCCAACACACACAGAACCATTCACACTCACATCCACACCTAGGGGCAATTTGGAACAGCATACCGTGCATGTTTTTGGACTGTGGGAGGAAACCATAGTACCTGGAGGAAACCCACGCAATCACGGGGGGAACACGCAAACTCCATACATAAACACTGAAGGTCAGGAATTAAACCCAGGTCTTCTTGCTGTGAGACGGATGTGCTAACCACTGCACCACCATGCCACCTGCACGTATGTCTATTGTACAAATAGCGTCCATTGTGGTAATCATTTTTGAGATCATATGGTATGAATACTTCATTGATTTATACAAGCAACATTACCATCATGCATGTCTATGCAAAGTCTAACAATAATTCTTTGTACAAATATTTTCATACTGATAGTTTATCTCTAAATCATCAAGTAAGATTTATGAGAAATGCTTAAGCTGCAGCATAATTATACTTGTGTTATCTAGAGCCTGTGGTAGAATAATAACATGGCTGCTCATATTAAAGAATGTAAATGAAGGCTCAGGGCAGAGATCCTCTGGGTTATGGGAGTAGTAGCAGAGAATTAGATTCCTGTCTCAAGGCTATGGCAACGAGTCAGTGAAAGGTCAGCAATTAACACCACACTCCAACAGATACATGGTGAACAATTAGCTTATTCTAATAGAAAAAGCCACAGTTTTTAAGAGGAGACTGCTATTAGTGGCTTGCTATTGGGTAAGACAATCTAATACAAGGGCAACATGGTGGCATAGTGGTTAACACATCTGCCTTACAGCAAGAAGGTCCTGGGTTTGAGTCCCAGCCTCAGTGAGGATGATTCTATGTGGAGTTTGCATGTTCTCTTTATGCTTGTGTGGGTTTCATTTGAGTACTCTGATTTTCTCCCACTATCCAAAGACTATTTGTGTGTGTTGGCCATGCAATGGACTGGTGTCCTGCCTTTTGCGCAGAGTGAGCTGAGATAGGCTCCAGCCTCCCAGCAACCTTAGTAGGACTAAGCGGTTCGGAAAATGTATGAATGAATACTACACATTTTATAGTATTTGGAGTGATGGAGCTATTCTAACGCATATACTACTGTTCAAACTGGATAGGATTTTCAGTAAGAAGGATAAACACAGGTACCCATAGAACTGTAGGTTTATGTTACTTCACTCGCAAAATTCCATTGACCTAGAGTTGTTCAATCTTAAATCAGTAGTTGATACTGAGCACTACTTCAGTACAAACAAAGAGAAAATATTCGAACATTACTACCAATATGGATGGCATCTTGCTGACAGGTTCATGCTGTTGTTCTTTATTTGCAAGTGGAAAAGGCTGTGTTTGACTTACTGACCTTTTAAAGGTCATATAAACAGATATGCACTGTACCTGTACAAAATAGCCCATTTATGACAAGCATGTAGTCACAGGTAACAAGAACAAGTGTAATGTGTGATTAAGAGCGAGACTGTGTTTGGGGTTTTACTGCTAGTCATAAACAGTTATAGGTCCATAAAAAGGCCTGAGCCTGACAAAATATGGCATAGCTCTTGCATTGAATAATTATACCGAGGAACCATGACTATTGCATGGTAGTGAGTAAAATGGGAGGGGGGGAAGCTACCATAGTAAAATTTCTCAATAAATGTCCAGGCATTGCTTTATAGGTGCTAATGACAGTTAGTGAAATGAATTCCTAGCATAGTTGTATACATGACTTATTATTTTGTCCCCAACAGTAAGCACTGTCATGACTCGCAGGGAAATGGATGCAAGTTCAGGTTGTTTCTTAAAGTGTGTCAAGTAAACAAGGGTAGGGATTAAGAGTCTTTCTATAAGGTAGTAAAAAAGGCTGGGCAAACAGAAAAGAGACACGTACGAGAGCAAAACCAAACAGACAAAATAATAAGCAAAGCTAGGCTCAAAACCAGAGAGAGACCAACAATATACCAACAGCAGCTCAGAAACATCAAGGGCAGTGTCTCAGTTGTTAAGGCTCTGGCTTAGTGATCCGAAGGTCAGGGGCCCCAGCACCACTTGTGCAAGGTCCTTAGCCTCGAATTGCTCAGTTGGATAAGAATGATAAATGTAAGCTGCTCTGGATAAGGGCGCTTGCCAAATGTCATAAATTTAAACATCACTGATAAGAATGCTGGAACTATTTCTAAACTATTTTGTAACAGTCCACTCACTCAGTCATTTGCCGAACCTCTTACTCCTTTTAGGGTTGCCAACAGGCTAGAACCTATCTCAGCTGACACTGGGCAAAGGCGGAGTACACCCTGAAAGCTCACCAGTCCACTGCAGGGTAACACACACACACACACACACACACACACACACACACAACCATTTACACTCACACCCATGGGCAATTCGTTACTACTAATTAGCCTCATTTGCATTACTTTGGACAGTTCGTAAAAAATTGGAGGAAATCCATGCAAGCGCAGGGAGAACATGCAAACTCCACACAGAAATGCCAGAGACTAGGGATTGAACCCAGGACCGTCTTGTTGTGAGCTGGACATGCTAACCACTACGCCACCGTGCCGCCAAAATATTACTGTCTTTTCTAATTTCACTTTTTTGGAGGAATAGCAAAGCAATAATCTACATACAATAAACGTAAAAAGAAAGGAACACAATACATAATGCAGTTCAAAATACGTTTTCATAGAAAGCTGTAAATTATATACTTACTATCATGGCTAATTAAAGCCCACTGGACTTGAACCCAGGACTTTCTTGCTGTGAGGCGGATGTGCTAACGAGTATGTCTCCATGCTGCCCATATGAGAATAGTCAGGTGATTATGAAGGGGGTGAATTTTATTTTTTTTTCAGATGAAGTGTTTGAGTTCAAAAACAGATAAGTGCCAATTTTTTAATTAGGAGAAAACTAATTTTTCAGTAGTTTATTTTAAAGCTAATAAAAAAAATGTTTTTGAAAGCTACTGGAAAAAGTTTTTTTAAAAACTACTGGAAAAATTTTGGGTTTTTTTTGTAAAGCTACTTAAAAAAATAGTTTTTTTATAATTAAAACAATGGCACTTATCTGTTTTTGAACTCAAACTCTTGATGTAGAGTTTTTCAAGGAACTAGAGGCTTCTTCTATCTTTTTGATCTAATGACCCCTGTGTAATTTTCGACCATGAATTATCTTCAATTTTGAATTTTTACTAGTGAAAAAAATATATGCTAATACTTACACTCATATGCCTCAATTCTGTGACTATAATACTGTTTCTTTTCAGCAAAATCGCTGTTCCAAAAGTATACCATCTGAAAGATGTCAAGGAGCTATTTTCTTGACTTGAATGGCTATATACACTGTTAACTCATTGTGACAGGTGTTACATGCAGATCACATTCTTACTTCTACTTCAATTGTGGCAATGAAGAAATCTGTATCCTGTACTTTTCTATTTCTCTTCCTTTTGCTAAAACAGCTTCCTCCCTCAGTTATCATTTAGTCTGTATGGAAGCTTTGATCTGACGCAAACCGGCACTTCTTGAAGCAAAATAAAGCTTTTTACAGCTACAATAATCAATTTTAAAGGGCATCAAACAGGGAGGTAAACACATCCTGTAATAAAAGGGAAAAAGAAAGGATGGTATTACCACAAAGTCAGACAGAGTAGAGCAGGTTATCGTTTTCACCCTGAATTTAGGATGCTATCGCCACCAAGCACTGTGCATTCATCATAGGTTACTCACTCAATGATCACTTCATCCTGGTCACCTTATACACACATTTACATCTACTGTATGTTAACCAGTCCACCTAGTGGAATGCTTTTAGGTGGTAGGAGAAATCAGGAGAACCCAGAAACAACCCATGGGGAAAATGCACCGAAAGACAACACAGGCAACAATCCTGACTCAAGATTAAACCTGGGAACACTGAGCTGTGAGGACGCAATGCTACTCACTGTGCCACACACTTACAATATGTGCCTGTAACATTTAGGTACTTCAGAGGCACCCTGCAAATAAAATGCCATTCAATCCATCCATGTGTAGGATGTAACCCATAGAGCAGGCTGATGCTGAGACACCCATGTCCAGATGAGCAAATTCAGTCATCTTACAGCTCTACTGAGAGAGGATAAAGAGATAAAGATGGTCGATTGATTACTTACATTTACACTGTTAAATCCTGGTAAACCCGTTGCTAGATTACTTCTCTGGGTGTGCATGTATGTTCTGTGTAAATTTTAACTAGGAATAACAAACATATTTTTGCTTGAATCTATTGATGTTTCATTTTACAGCATATTGTACATGAAAAATTGTACCATAACTATTTTTCCTTTATAAGAAACAAAATATGTTGATGAATATTTACTAAGAATTTAAACACTACAGTGCATGGTTTCAAGGAAGGCTGAACATCTGCTATGTCCACCACCCTAAGTTAATAATTTATATAATGTTTGGCTCCATTGCATTAAAAACTGCTCAACACTGTTCTTGAACCACAAAGAAAGTAAACCCTGGCTATCGTCCAGTATAACATAATCTATCTGCCTGAGGAAACAAATAATCAATTAGAAATAGCCTTCGCTCTATGATACATTTACCTGCAATCATTTATGAGATACTTGGAATGAAAGACTATACAAATATAATAGGCAGAACAAATTGACTTTAACAGTTAGTGCAATGGTTTATGCTACACAACAGCCATGTGACATTAAACTGCGTTCACACAGGAGATAAACTTGGTCTGTAACTTTATTACTGTTCATTTAATGCATGTGTTTGAAGTTTCTACATTACATATTAGTGTGTGACAGTCTTTTTAATGAGAGAAAATCAACACATCCTTCAATATCTTGATGACTTAAACAGCTTTAGATTAATAGAATTTGCAGTTATTAACCCCCTGACTGTTCCTGGGAATAGTGAATGTTTTTCTGTTATGCAGTATGTGTTTTAAATGGACAATTACACTGGAATTGGTATTTGATAGCCAAAGGTTGAAGGTTATCCAAATGTTTGCGTATCATGTTAACTGATGGTGGATTATAGACACTGATACACAGCTAGAAAATAACAAAAAACACACATTATGACATTTTAGGGGGTGGCATGGTGGTGTAGTGCTTAGCATGTCCGCCTCACAGCAAGAAGGTCCTGGGTCCGAGTCATGGGCTTGGCGAGGGCTTTTCTGTGTTGAGTTTGCATGTCCTCCGTGTGTTTTCATGGGTTTTCCCCAGGTCTCCATAGGTTTTCCTCCCATAGCCCAAAAAACATGCAAATTAGGCTAATTGGCTGTTTCAAATTGCCCCTAGATGTGATTGATATTGTGAATGGTTGTGTAAGTGTTGGCCCTGGTATGGACCGGCTAGTTGTTCAGGATGTATCGTGCCTTCGCCCAGAGTCGGCTAAGATAAGCTTGAGCCTCCCTGTGGCCCTAGTAGGATAAAGCAGTTCGGCGAATGATGAATGAATGAATAACAATAAAAAGGATAAAGGATAAAGAGAAAGCAAATTGTTAATGGATTTGCTTTTACATAGCATATAGCAGAAGCTATAACTGTTGCTCCAAGGAATTTACTGAATGCTTTTATATAATTAGAAATGTTGTTTATTTTTCAATAGCTAGTAGCCGGACCAAAATGATCTTTTAGCTACATTAACCTTAAGAGCAGCTTACCGTTCATAAAAACAAGGATTTTGTAGTAGGGTACTTTCCAAAAGAGAACTTACTATTAGTATTTAAAAAAAAAAGATAAACTAAAAAATAATGAAATCTTACACTACATTCATCAGCAACACATCATTATTATGATCTTATTTCTGCTTTGAATGAGTTTTCTGCATTCATATTATATTTTATTTTGATTTTTATTATATTTTGTTATATATACTGTATATATATACATATTTTAAAGGAGTGTTATTTTACAGCAAGGGTCTGGTTTCGAACCTCATGGCCAAGTGCAGCCTTACCGTTTGTAATTTTCATGTTCTTCCCATGCCTGTACAGGTTTCCTCTGGGGTCTCTGGTTTCCTCCTACGGTCCAAAGTGAATTATACCAACTGGCTGCTCTTAATTGGTCTAAATGGGAGTGTGAATAGTTTTTCATCTCTGTGTTAGCCCTATGACAGATTGGTGACACCGCGTCCCACCTAAAGTCAGCTGGGACTGGCTTCTCACCTTTACCCTGACATCTTATTTATTGTATCTTAGTTAGAGTGTATTCCTGCCTCACACCCAGTGATCCACAAGATCTACTGTAGGCCTTTACCAAGCACTTATTTACACTGATTGAATGTGACTGATCGAATCTTGTCTATTATACAGAGTATCAAACTATTTTTAGCAGCTACATTTTGCCCATCTATGACCACAAACCCATAGTGAGGAATTTCCCTGCCATGTGAGAGAGGGAAAACTTTATAGTAGACATTATTTCACCTCTAGTTGAAGCACATAATGCACAGGGAAAATACAAGAGGCATAATTGGGGAAGATATCGAATTGTATATTAATTGTTTATAATGATAAAGACATGAAATGTAGCCTACAATATGTGCAAAACTTTGACTAGTTTGTGTTAGTTCATGAAATGTAGGGTATTAAGTAGTAGTAGTAGTAGTAGTAGTAGTAGCAATAATAACAATAATAACAACAATTACTGTTGTTGCTGTTGTCCTTAAATACTTGATAGACCTAATCACTTCATGGCATTTAAATACAGGCGTTGTCATTACATTTACATTCCATATCCTTGAGGGTGCAGATAGGTCGAGCGCAGGGAGGGAAACACAACAAATGACTGCCATCTTCAGGTGTAACGAAAACTAACCGGCTGGAAGTCAGGCTCTGCTCTGCTGTTTAATAAAAAGCGATTAAGGCAGAAGTAATTGCTTTTGCTTCATGATTTTTTTCATTGTGTTTAATGCATTTCAATCGGATCTCGACGTGGATATCAGCCGATCAGCTCTGTATTGGACGAATAAAATGTAGTCATAGGTTCAACAAATGTTCGATTCAAAACTACATGAACCACAAAAGTACCAAAACATTTAGATGTAAAAAACAAACAAACAAACAAACAAAAAACCTGATCTTCAATCAAATGTGTAGGAAGTGACTTGTGCCATGAGTTAAAACCACTTGCTTTGAAATTAAAGGTGAATGGATGATGTTATTGATGTGCCATGGTATGCATGAGCTCTAGTTTGGACATGCAAAGAGCTGGGACGGCACCCATCAGAGAACTTAAAGCCAAAAAATACAAGCGAAGCAATTTACCTCGGTGTCGTAGATTTTGGTGATGAGGGAAAAGGAGTACTGCTGGGATTCGCGGATGTGCCGGATGGCGAGCTGCACGGCGGGTTCGATGCCCTGGCTGATGCTGCTCATCAGTGCCGACTCGTTCATCGGCATCAGCACCATGATCGGCACGTCCTTCGAGGACCAGGCGGTGTT
>JAQMYF010000001.1:48778722-48795815 GCA_030014195.1 Neosilurus mollespiculum
TCACTTAATTTGCAACAAGGCATTGTTTACACTAGGGGTGTGAATTAGTGCCAGTATAGTGTTTCAAACATCCATATTTTTTATCTATCTTGATTTCAACTGACCTGGCAACAGAGTTGGATTTGCCAGCAATGTCAGCATAGTCTATACATTCTGCTCTGAATCAAAAACAGAGCTATAGATGTGTCAGACTCTGCTTCCCCTAATTTATACCATTTCAACACTAAATAAAATCTTAACCACGATTACTGCTAGGTGAACTTTAAATAGTAAATGCTTACACAGGCAGTTGATATAAGTGGAAACTACCACACTGTGGTAAGCACTATTAGAAATAAAACCTCACATCTTGCATGACAAGGCAAGAAGAGCTTCCTAGTACAGTTTAAACAATGATTATATTGTTACAACTAACAATTACTTGCCTTAGGCTCTGTGGATATCTCTGATTAGTCTATAATTGGACTATTAAATTCAGTGACATCTACCGAGCCTTAAAATGAATCTCTTATCGTTCCTTAAGGGATTTGGTATACACTATATTAAGGCATTAATAAAAACAAACTAATCAAGATTTTTATAGCATATTTTTACATATTTTAACTATTACAGGGGCAGGTCAGGTGAGCTCTGCACACTATGAGTAGAGGTAAACAACGTGTAGCTACCAGTGTCTTTTGAGCCTACTCATTTATAATTTAGTACACGGGAATGTAAGAAAACCATGCTCCATAAAGGTGAGTTATTACAATCATTCAAAGTTTTACAATATACTACACAGAAACACAAGAAAAACTAAAATGAGGGGTTTTTTATTTATTTATTTTACCATTTAAAGTGGGACAGTGATGACACTTTTGTCAGGTGACCGTGGCAAACTGTGAGTGTCCGTCGTTTTGATTCAAGCAATACCCACTTAATGGTTTTTAATCGCCAGATAAAGGACCAATTAAAGTGGGGTGTTCACCTGTAGTATATGTTAATTATCAATGTTCTCCTAATCTGCTGACTAAATATTAACCCTGAGTTATCAGTGGTCTTAAATGTTACGTACCTGATGACATCAGTAGGGGAGTGTCTGCGTTGCTGCTCACTTTCAGGAATAGTGTGCCATGTGAAAACAAGGCGCCAGTCAAAGCCACCGATCTGAGGCTCTCCAGAGTTGCCCAGATACTGAAATGTGTTCCAGTCGATCACATCTATAACGGGACAGATGACAGCACGAGGTTCCTCCTTTATTCTGCACAACAGGGAGACAGGAACATGAATGTAAGCACAATGATTGATTGGGTGTATGGAATAATGGATGGGTGGATTGATGGTTGAATGAATGGACACGATGGATGAATGGATTAATGTTTAGTTGTTTGGATGAATGGATAAGTGGCTTGAAAGATGAATGCATGAATAGAGAAGCGAGTTGGTTAGATAGATACAAAGAATAAAAATACACAAAGAATAAATAGATAGATAGATCAATTAATTCTTAGTTGTTTGGTTAAATGAATGGATGGCTGAATATCAGGGTGGATGTTTGCATGTATATTTGTTAGTATTGTATGGTTTATTAGATGGAAGGATGGATGGATCGAACTCTTACCTGTGTAACAGGGGCTCCAACCAGCCCTCATGACACTCACAGTGACAGTCCAGGAAAGTCAGCACATCACCTGTGGCTATGGAGGCACCCAGGAGCCGAGCTCTTACCAGCCCTTCTCTCTTCCTCGCTCGAACCAAACGTACTTTCCTCAGGTCAGCTATGTAGTTCTCCAGTGGCTGCTTCAAATGCTCTAAAGACGCACATAGAATTAACATAAGAATACCAAGGTAGCAAGTACCTGCTTGAAAGGTTCATAGAGTGATATTCAAAACCTGATAGTACATATTAAAAAAAAAGAAAAGCTGATAAAAAGTAATAAAACACAACTGGTTATGAAACAATGCCAGTTTTCCAGGTTCCAGAAATAAATATTGGTGAAAATAATATTTACATAATACATTAGCTAAAGCCTCAGTGTAAGGGGTCCACCATACCTCTGTCACTGTAGTCATCCACAAGGATGACTTCTTTCAGAAGAATGTCAGGTGAGGTTTCCAGCACACTGTGCACCGTGCGCAGTAAAGTAGACCAGGCCTCATTGTAGAAGGCAATCACGACTGAAGTGGAGGGCAAGCTCCGGTAGTCGTACTTCAGGGTTTTGCATCTGAGTATTGAAATCAGGAGTTGGCAAAGATGGAGAGAGTTGGTGAGATATTTAGTACTTTAGCATTACTTTGCAAATTTGAAAAAAGAAGTGGCAATAATACTATAAAAAAGCAAACTTTTTTATATTACAAGAGCAGTTTATGCAATGCAATTGTCTAGCATTCAACTGTTCAGGGTGTACCCCGCTTTCACCCAGTGTTGGCTGAGATGGGCTCCAGCCTCCCTGTGACCCAAGTACGAGTAAGTGGTTTGGTTGGTGAGTAAGTGGCAGTTTATTAACAGTATAAAAAATTGTTATGTACAAGTTTATAGGTTTTGCCACATCCTGGCCTACAGTGATACATGAGGGGATATTAGGGTCAAAATAAATATCATGTTAATTACATACAGTGGGTATAGTACATAAGGACCCCATCAAAATATTCACATTTTTTTCTGTTTTACAGCTTGAAATAGAGATAAACACAAACATTTCCTGCTGTATTTACTCAATGCAACCTATATCAGCTAAATCAAAGATACAGTACATTAACACTTCGGGGGGGAGGGGGGGGGCCTGAATCACTGAGATGGCCAGCACTCCCTCTGCTTAAAATTGGCATACATTTCATGGTAGCTTCTCTTAACAGTTTCTCTCCTCCGTGCAGTTTAAAGGTATGATGTAATCTAATAGTACCAAGCCCAAAATAATGTGCTTCTAGGAATTGATAAAGCCTTTGATTCCTTTTGTACCCATATCCTGACTTGGGCCTTCCCACAGCTCTATCCCTGAGATCTTTTAACAATTCCCTGCCACCCATAGTTGACAATTGGATTCAGTTACACATCCAAGCACTGGAATGCTATAAGAAAAGCTGTTTATTGTTAATATAGTGTTAATATTGGCTTTTTCTGGTTAACCAAAACAACTGACTGGCGACAAATTGGTACAATGTCAATGAGTGAACTGGACCGATTTTCAGCTCTGTATATTTTCATACAGAGTATATAGAGTATACGCTGTATACTTTACTTTTAACTTTCTCTCTTAATCTGTCCAAGAAGAATCAAGAGTGGATTCTGCTAATTTCACCAGCTTCTTCTTTTACTTCCAGGTAAAAGTTCATGGTGTGAACTGAGGAGCATGCACAGTGCCTAGGCCAGTTTATTTCCAGTTGAAAGTGTACAGGAGTGTGTATACGAATGAATTTGACTCCAAACTGTATTATCTAGATGTGTTAGTCCAACTTTTTGTGAAAGTCAATTTCAGTCGAACCAACACGTTTATAAATATACATAAAATAAATAACACAAAAAACTCAATATTTCCAAGGTTATGTAAATGTACTGGATGATCTTTAATTTAAAACAATGTCATTAATGTGTGTCAAAGCAACAAATTGTGAACAATGGCAGAATATTGTGTGGTTTAGATGAAAAAGGAAGTGGTGCAATAGAGGATGGCAAACATTTACTCAAAGTACTTACACAAAACTTAAAGCCAACAGGCAGAAAGTTCCGTCTTGGTAATAACTGGTTCTTCCAGCATTCCATTGTTTAAAATTCCAAGATGCAACACAGCAGATCAAGATCAGTAAAATGAAAGTGACACGATCACAAAGCCAACATTGAAAACTTGTGGCCAGAACAGAAAACAAGGCCAACAAACCTGACCAGGGTTGCATCAGATCTTTTGGTATGAATGGGCAAAAATTATGAACAGTTTGCAGACGGCCGCTAGGAGAGTTCCATATAAAGAGAAAAACCTTGTTATACTTTCGGCGGCACCGTGGCATAGTGATTTGCATGTCCGCCTCACAGCAAGAAGGTTCCAGGTTCGAGTTCCACGTTTCTATGTGGGGCTTGCATGTTCTCGCAGTGCTTGTGTGGGTTTCCTCCGGGTACTCCGGTTTCCTCCCACAATCCTGCACATTAGGCTGATTGGTTGTTCCAAACCGCCCCTAGGTGCGAGTGTGAATGGTTGTGTGTTGCCCGGTGATGGTCTGGCAGCTGTTCAGGGTGTACCCTGCTTTAGCCCAGTGTCGGCTGAGATAGCCTCCAGCCTCCCAGTGACCCTCATAGGATTAAGCGGGTTGTGTGAGTAAATGCCTTTTATCTGTTTGATTATTGTTTAGATATTCTAGCAGACTGGACTCAGTTTTGTAAATCTGGGGTATGAAAACTTGAGATGTCGTCATGCCAAACTGCCAGCTCTTACTTACAGTGGATTCCATCTCTCAGGTAATCTGCGATGGAGAGAGATTTTGTCACTAACATAAATGTTGATCTGGTGTTTCTTGAGACTTTCTTCTTCCTTTATCTTCTCCTCTCCACTCAGCTCCAGTTTGACGGCTTTCCCCAGCTCGCCCAGCGCACCCGGCTCTGAAGCTGGTTTCTCATAGACGGGTCGGCGCAGGAGCTCCAGGTCTTCCTCGTCGGGACTCGGAACAGATGAAACTCCCCGCCGAGTCTCTCGACTCGTATCAGAACTTTTGTGAAACAGAAAATATCCGAGTAGTGAGGCGCAGAGGAAGACGAGCAGCAGTCTCTTGGGGCGACCCTTGCGACCGCACACTGCCATCGCGACGCCGATGATCTCGTTTAATCTTCCTTAAATCCCATGAAAAAGTTGTGGGTTCGTCGGGAAAACCTTGCGGATTTGCTCTGAGGCGACGGAAAGTGACATTTCCACAAAACAAATCGAAAAAAATGAGTGGAGTGGAAGTAAACAGAGGCTCCGAAATGACTAATAAGTTTAAACCTTTTGACCAACGGGAAAAAAAAACGGCTATAATTATCCGGGTCGCATCAGTCGTGTTGAGCCATGTAGCGTTTCCTGGTGAGAGAACTTCATGACGCCATTCCTAAATTTTTCTCTCGCCGAATTTTTCAGGCACTTAGTTACTGAACTCCTGCGCACATTGTGGTAAAAGTGTTTAATTTGGTCTCCAGGAAGTTTAGTGTGAACCGGAGACAGCAGGAGGAGGAGGAGGGGGGGGAGCTCGCGAGCCGCCGTCAAATCATTTTATTCAGTCGTAGCGAGCCAAACACGATTCAATTCTTAGATGTTGCTACTTAATTTACCGTAAGCTGCAGGTACCACCCGTCAAATTAAAGAGTGCGTTTTCTTCTTGTCCACAAGTAAAACTTTATTTAAAAAAAAAACGAGTGCCAGGTCTCTTGAGAAAGTTTTTTAAACCTCTACTTCCGGGTGGGAGCTGGCAACGGGTTACACCACGTCACGTGATCAAGTTGAACCGTTTTCCTCAGAGCCAGTCTCAGTCCCAAAGGTGCACATTGCTGTAGCTACTATTGAAAAGCCACATCCAGCAATTACATTCACATTTAGGTGGAGGGTGAACACATTTTAATTTGATGAATTTATTAATGATTTTTTTTTTAAATGCTTTGACTTGACCAACCAAAAAAAAAAAAAAAAAAAAAAAACTTCCTCATGTCAAAGGTAAATAAAAAAATAAATATAATAATAAAAATAATAAAATATAAATAAAAAGGAAGGTGAAGGATATTAAAATTATTATTTGCACGCATGAAATGGCAGGAGAGGGCATGTTTAGGCCTATCGGTAGCTTGAACATGTTGAGCTTGAAGAGCTCCATGTGTGGATTCAGTATGATGGAGCTGCAGCACACACTGCTCCATCATTAGAAGTGGCGAGGGAAATGTTTCCGGATCGGGTGATCCCGTTGCAGGGCGACGTTGGGTGGTCGGTCTGTTCCCCTCTGACCTCATGGTCTGTGATTTTTTTTCCAGGCGCTGTTCCACCCGGTGTGACCCGTCGAGCCATGGCAGCCTTCAGAAATCACCTCCAAGTTTATATAGACTATGAAAGACATCATTTGGATGATGTCATCTTTAAGTTTCATGTGTACAGTGTGGGCAGTGGTGGCTTAGTGGTTAAGGTGATGGGTTACTGAGCCGAGGGTCAGTGGTTCAATCCCCACTGTCACCACTGTTGGGCCCTTGAGCAACCCTTATTTGCTCAGTTGTATAAAAAAAAACAACAGATAATTGTAAGTCGCTCTGGATAAGAGTGTCTACAAAATGCTGTAAATGTACATATAATAATTTGATCATCTTTAACAATTTTTGAAAGGGTTTTATTGGGTCATCTGGTATATTAAGTAAACATGAAACACAGGTTTATTTCTTCGATATTAAATGAATTGGCCACAATGTTTTTCTGAAACCATTTTCCTACTCCTGCCTTTGTTTTCCGGGAAAGCTTTGTATTCAGCCAAAATGAACTGATAATGGAAGATACTCAATCACTTTTAAATAGTGAATGTGCACCTTTAAAATACTGTATGGTAAAATAAACCATAAAAATCTCAAATTTTTTTTGTTTGTTTGTTTTGTTTATTTCTGTTTAGTATATACTAAAATAATAATTTGCCTCAGGCTTGGTGAGTCTGTCTCAGACTATTCCACGACATCCACCTTGCCTTTGAAGAATAAATATTAATTTCACCATCACCATTATGCCATGTCATGGTTAACTTTTGGTTTAGATTACAGTACCAGAGCTCAGTTATGCTTACAGTTCACAAAAACCAAAGGCTGTACCATTCCTGACCCTCTCACAGATAATACTCCATGAAAATTTTTCATGGCCCAAATACTGGTAGCATTGGCATAGGTGATGGAATGAAGCAACATGGTCTCAGGAAATCAATCAATGGCATGGTGATATGATGATGCATAAAGCAAAGTGTTATTTCATATCACCTTCACTCACTGTCTGATTTGCCAAACTGCTTAATCCAACTTCAGTCATGGGGAGGCTGGAGTCTACCTCAGCCGACACTGGGCGAAGGTGGGGTACACTCTGAACAGCTGCCAGATTATCACAGGGCCAACATACACAAAGCCATTCACACTCACCTAGGGGCAATTTGGAATAGCCAGTTAGCCTAATGTGCATGTATTTGACCTGTGGGAGGAAGCCAGAGTAACTAGAGGAAAACCACACAAGCAAGGGGAGAACATTCAAACTCCACACAGAAACGCCTGAGCCAAGCCCAGAACTAGAATCCAGGACCGTCTTGCTGTGAGGCAGATGTGCTAACCACTGCACCACTGTGTCACCCTGATATCACCCCAAAGTTGATATAGTTCCCTATATTAGCACATTCCAAAGTGTTTTTGTTTCTTCATATACCCTAATTTGTCAGTTACATTTTTTTTATTTATTATAGCAGACACACCATTGAAGATTTTATTGGAAATGCATCAATTAGTATTTGGTATCAGACCAATGTGCTCTTTTTCTTGTACTCATAAAACGTATTCTACTCTTATTAATGAAATGTTTTTTTAAACACACAATGTAAATTTCTACATGCTTTCCTTAACACATCATTAACAGTAATGAAAAAAAAAAACATGTGAAATACAGTCATATTTTAAAGGTGATAAATAAAATAGAGATGGGTCATTTACACTGGCTTGCAAAAGTATTCACCCCTTAGGATTATTATTTATTTATTTATTTATTTTTTGCCTTGCTACCTGTAATCTATATGGATTTCTTTATTGAATTTTATACAGTGAACCCTAGCAAAATATTCTAAATTGGGGAAGTGAAATCTGAATATAATTTTTTAAATCTAAAAAAACAAAAAAAACAAAAACATCCCATGGTGGTGGCAGTGTCATGCTGTGTGGATGTTTTTCATGTGCAGGGATTGGTCAGAACTAAGGGAATGATGGATGGTGCTAAATACAGGTAAATTCTCAAGAAAAATAAATTCTTGAAGAATCTGGAGTTTTGAATAAAAGGACAAAAATCCCAGAGATTAGACATGCCAGGCTTATATAGGCATACCTAAGAGACTTTTTGGGGGTGCATGGGTGGGGTTGTTTGGTGGGGGGTAGTTATGCATTTCTGTTTTTTTGTAAACTATTTCTTGTTTGCCTTAACAATAACAAATATTCTGCATCTTCAAGGTCGTTGGAATGTTGTGCAAATTGATTGATTAAACCCCCCTAAATATCCATTTAAAGTTCAGGTTGTGATACAACAAAATTTAAAAAATCCAATGGGGTGAATACTTTTGCAAGCAACTGTACATTTTCATCTTTTTAACTTAAAAAATGTCTTTGGCGATGACATTAAAACATGATAGACTAAGCACACATTGTCCATGTTGGTGACATGATGGCGTAGTGGTTAGCACATTCGCCTCACGGCAAGAAGGCCTGGGTTCGATTCCCGGGTTTGGAGCATTTCTGTGTGGAGCTGCATGTTCTTCCCATGCTTGCGTGGGTTTCCTCCCACAGTCCAAAATCATGCACAGTAGACTGATTGGCCATAGGTGTCAGTGTGAATGCTTGTATGCGTGTTGTCTCTGCAATGGCCTGGCAAGCTGTACAGGGTGTACCCCACCTTTGCCAAGATTCAGCTGAGATGGGTGCCACCCTCCCATTGACTCTAATCAGGATTAAGCAGCTTAGAAAATAAATGAATGAATGAATCCTGTCCATGTACAAATATTCAAAAAGAATAGATGCCACAGCTGATTAGTTAACTAATTACAACATTACTATTTATCATGTTTGGTAGCATTATAATTTATACAACTAAAACTGTTTCTTTATGATAACTGTTATGAATTAGTTACCAAACAAGCTTTAAGTGTTGAGTGTGTGTGTACAAGATTGCTACACATCATTTGAAGTAATTCAACAGTTAGACCTTTTGAAATAATGCATTGCTCAACTTTAATAGTCTGTTGTCAAGTTGTTGATTAACTGACAATAGATGACTAGCCATCACTGCTAACAGGGGTTATTTTTTTGAGACACTGCGTTTTTTTGCTGACGGAAAGGTACATCCTCATATGTGATGATGATCTATGTGGTTGAGGCTTAATTTTAGGAGAAGATGACAGGAATGATGTTATTATTCCCCTTATTATAGGAGCATCAGGCATATCAATCAGGCAGAAATGTTGGTTCATGGCACGTCCATTTGCAGCTTGATGACATGTGAAGTATTATGGATTGCACAGTGTTGCCCTTTCTTTTTCTTGTAATGGCCTAAGAAATGAACGAGGAGCTTTTAAAATATAATCTGAAAATCTGAAATATAAAATCATCTGAAAAAAATTATCTAACAACTTGATCTTAAAAAAAAAAAGTTTGCTTTGACTATTAATATTTTTCTTAATCAATATATGGAAACTGGATAGCCACTGAACCTGGCATGTGATGTGTGGAAGAAAAATGCATGTTTATCCAAATTAAAAACCAATAATTGACGAGACAAGACTATAACAGAGGAAACAGTAGTAGATTTTGAGTGCCACATGGTTTGAGTGCTCTTATTGTAAAGGTGACATAGGCTGTTGTAATACTACACTATGCTACACTGCATACCCAATGTGAAGTCTTTTTAAAACATGCATAAGATCCAAAGACATTTCCAAAATAAATTGAATCATATGGCAATAATTTAATTTAATAGTTTACCACAAGATGGCACTGCAACAAAGCACAGGAAGAGGCATCACACAGGAGATGGTTGTTTTTATGCTGTCTGAAGTTCATTGGTTCATAAAGAGCAAATTTCATCCATTTAAACTACATTGGTCACTGGGTTAAAACTGCTGATTAATAGAATATAATCATTGTACTGTATGGTACAGAAAAAATAATCACCACAGTTTGTGCTTAATCAGTAGTTTAAAATATTAATTTCCACCATATTATAAAGGTCCTTTTAAACATAAACATCTATAAAGCATGAAAACAGATTTATCCACTAAAATAAATGATTAATATGGCAAATGTGAAAAGTCAAATCAGGTCCATGGCTTACTGTATTTGACGTTGTGTATTTTAATAATACCTATGGAATTTCAGGTCAGAGCAATGGCTGGTCACGTAATTGATCTCCTGCTGTACTGAAGTGAAAATATTTTGCTTCAATCATAAAATTATACAGTGTTGACAGTTTGTGATCTGGAAGATGTAAGAAGCATAATGACTTGCAGCAGTTTAAATGTTTTCCTTTGGCTAACATTTAGGAAAGACTTTTAAATTCTCTTCTGTGACAAGTTACATTCCACCCAAAGCATAAAAACAAACACTTGAAATCAGAAAGAGGACAAAATGGAATGACAGAGGCAGTGTTTTGTGGACATGTTCACACATTTGTGCATAAATTCTAACGAACAAACATCTCACTACATTTTAGTGTACTTGGGAGATCATTGTTTATATTACCAGTAATTCCACCTCCAACATCATGTACAGAATGACATGGAAAGCACTTGTACAGTGTTTCAAATCATTTGCTTCCCAGCTGATTAAGACACAGCAGTCCCAATAAAAGGATTTGATCTCAGGGATATTTTTCTTTCTAAATCTTTTGACAAGTTAAAGACAGGCCGCCATGATCAGCTTAGAAACTGAAACTTAACTGGGGGAAAATGTAACACTTTCACAGTTAATATTACAGCAATAAGGCACAGTATGTTGGTGCAGAACATGTTAACAAGAAAATACACCCACAAAACAAAAGAAAGACGTCAACAGGACACCGTACAGGTACAAACATCCACTTCTTTTTTTTTTTAACTGTCATGACTAGAATATCATGTCAGGAAAGGAAACAAAAGAGTACAGCAAGCTTAACAGGTTCTCACCACTCCCTGAAATACCTGTCTTTTAAAAAACCTTTATAAATACAAAAAAAAAAAATGTGTCACAACTCTGAGTTCTGCTAAAGTATTAATACAAGTAGTGCAATCATGTAAACACAAACGATGTTTCAACACACCTATATTTCCTTCCTCATATTGCTAATAAAGGGAATTTCTTTACAGTATTGCACTGTTATTGAGAATGTACACCCTACACAAGACACCGGATTTAAAAAAAAAAAAAAAAGTAAAAATAAAAACCAAAATTCAATAAAAAGAGTCAACACCTTTGGTTTCCAAAGGCACCAAACAGAGCCTAGACCACGCCAAAAAACATAGGTCTTCCACAGTTCTGTCAAGGATAAACAATTACAATTCTTTCAGCAACTGAATTAGCTGCTTTCTATGCCCACATAGAGATTTAGTACCTCCAAGTTCCACTCCAATCCAGTCAGATTGACTATCAAGTTTATAAACTCGCAGTGCAAAATATAAGGAAAATTACTGACTGTTTGAACAAGCTACAGAACTGATGATTGGACTTCATGGAAAATGCACAGTATAACATGGAAATCCAATCATTCAAACTTCCATCGCTGGTTCATGTCACCACTAGAGCATTCCTGCATGTGCACGTCAGTCCGCCCCTCAGCTGTACGGTACGCAGTTATACACTTCTCTGATTGAGGGTGATAAATAATTCCACTCTGGAAAGACAGAATATTATAATATATTACATATGGTGTACAAAGCAAAAGAAAAGCTAAACAGCTGTATGTGTGTAATTTGGAAGTGAACACTCACAGCTCTGAACTCCCAGACCATGTTGGAAGAGACTGAATCTCCATCACGAGGACAGTGTTTCATTCCTATGTTTTTCTGGCCATCTACATACTCCGCACACAGCTCAGTTACCGAGTTGAAGCGGATTTCCTTGTACGAGGTGTACTCAAAAAACTTGGAAAAAAAAAATAGACACAGGGAGAAATATTACTGTAATAGTTTAAAAAGTCCTCAAACTTCTTAAAATGGTAATGAGGCCAATAGACAGAGCCTTAATAGTGTCGCCTAGAGTCTAACATTTTTAACTACTAAACAACATAATAACACATAATGTGTATGCCAAAACTCTAATTGATGCATACTTGATGTCTTAATCCTTTACACTTCAGCCTGTGACCTGGAAATCAGCCACATTTAAGGATGCAGCAATTCCTAAATGTGCTCAGAGAAATAAAAGACCAAAGAAAAAGATACACAGGTCCTTCCTAAATCCACAGATTTTTTTGTTAATGTGCATTCAATAAATAATAAAATAAGAATTTATTCATTCATTCATTTTCTGAACTGCTTAATCCTAATTAGGGTCACGGGGAGGCTAGCATCCATCTCAGACGACACAGGGTGAGGGCAGAGTACACCACGGACAGCTCGCCAGGCTATTGCAGGGCACAAACACACTGACGGCAGCCCAGTGGCCTACTCTTTATGAACAACAGCAATGTTTCTTTTACATGGACAGACAATGAGAGACATGGCTGGCCTTTGATAACCCAGTTAGCTGCACTTGCGGGGGACAGCAGTGACAACTCGGTGATAGAGGGGCTTTAAAATAAGCCAGCACCTTAACTGCTAAGCCACCTCTGCCCCATAATAAGAATTATTAATTTAAATTAATAATCTTAATAAACAAATAAACAGAAGAAGGCTTGGGTTCGATTACGGTGTTTCTGTGTGGAGTTTGCATGTTCTCCACGTGCTTGTGTGGGTTTCCTCCGGGTACCCCGGTTTCCACCAACAGTCCATAAACATGCATAGTAGGCTAATTGGCTGCTCCAAATTACCCCTAGGTGTGAGTGTGAATGGTTATGTGTGTGTTGCAATGGCCTGGCGAGCTGTTCAGGGTGTACCCCACCTGAGATAGTCTCCAGTCTCCCCGCAACCCTAATTAGGAGTAAGCGGCTTAGAAAATGAATGAATGAAGAATGAATAAACAATGGGTACATTAAAAATAAGGTGGATTATTATACCTTGTTGTAAGAAAAGTCAAATATTGCTTATGGTAATATGGTATATAAAAATAATAATAAAAAAAAAATAGTTAAAAAAATAATAATAATAATAATAATTGTGTAGAGATTATATTTAGTTAGTTAGTTAGTTAGTAAGTGAATTCACAAAGTGAATATTGTTCCTTGTATCTCTTCTCTGCTTCTTCCAGTCAAGGGAAAATGAAGATGAGGTTAATAATTGGCAAGTAAGCAGGCACTTTCCCTGAAAGATAACATTCAAGGGCAAGGTGTGGCTCTTAAATTAAACACAGACTTCTATTGACCCTGTAATAAATCAGAAGTATAGTCCCTGAACATTACACTCAGTTACAAGTTAGTTATTTACCTTCTAAACGATATGTACTCAATTACCAGGTTTAATAAGAGCACAGAAAATACAACTTCTGCTCTAAATTACAACCTCAGTTTTACACATACTAAAAAAAAAAAAAAAACCCCACAGGCCATATACTGAATCAAATGACAGCATGCCACATCATAGCAGGAAAAAAAACAGTCAAAGTGCTCCTGACTCGTTTCACTCTCTCAGCAGTCAGATAATATCCACAGGGAAAGCTTATGTCAAACACAAACTTATTTACTCAAACAATATAAAGCAGGCATTCTGTACAGGGAACCTCGTTCATCTTTTATGCAGAGGCCAGTCTGTGCGGACATGTGGCTGAGGTTCTGCTTGCTGTGATAGTTGTGCAAACACTGATTTTCACTCACACATAGTACTTTTTTTTTTCCTTAATCACCTGCTGTTAAGCATTCATGAATAATGAGGGATATCTGTCCAAAGACACTCTTCATTAAATATACATTGACATGAACAACACACTTTTTCTACTGACTGAATTAAATAGGGGCGGCACGGTGGCGTAGTGGTTAACACTCACAACAAGAAGGTCCTGGGTTTGAGTCAAAAGCTCAGGCGTTTCTGTGTGGATAAATGCACATGTTCTCCCCGTGCTTGCGTGGGTTTCCTCCGGTTACTCCGGTTTCCTCCCACAGTCCAAAGACATGCTCATTAGATGTTCAAGGTGTACCTGGCCTTAACCCAGTGTCACCTGAGATAGGCTCCAGCCTCCCCGCGACCTTAAAAGGATTAAACGGTTCGGCAAATGAGTGACATGAGTGAGCGAGGGAATTAAATAGGAAAATTATGGAATACTCAACCATAAAGTCCTAGTTTGATGTGATATGATAAATGAGTGCTTTTGTTTTTATGACATGAAACTGTGTACAATTCCCTGAGATTCATGTGTATGGTAGTAAAAAGACAGATGATAATTACCTGATTCCCTCCTTGTCCATGGCAGCCAAACAGAGACAGGTGAGCCCCTGTGGGATTGTGATCTGGAGCATTGTAATCCAGGCACTCTGAGGGAATCCCACTATTACGCACCTGCCCCGGAAAAACAGGTAATGGAAAAGAGGAGTGACAGAAAGGGAAGGGGGGGATAAAATCACAGTAATTTGAGAAACAAAGATAAACAATAATTATGTCTCTACACTTACCATAAATTTTTGGCAGTTTCAATAGCGATCACACTATTTAGTGAAGTTTTGGGGGTTTTTTTTGTTTTTTTACCGAGGATTAATTTGGTTGCCTCTTTTGCAAGGGATAAACAGGTTGTTAAACAGAAATAATTAATAATAAGTAGTAAGGAATGTGATCAGGGGTGAAACCCAGAAAGCAAAATAAAAACATAAAATACACAACTATCAGACAGAAGGTCCTGGGTTAGAGTCCTGGGCTTAAAAGCTTCTGTGTGGAGTTTTCATGGTCACCATGTTCTTCCAGGGGTTTCCTCTGGGTAATCCGGTTTCCTCCATCAGTCCAAAGACATATACGTAAGTGTAATTCTAATTGGCTGTTCCAAATTGCCCCTAGGTGTGAGTGTGAGTATGAATGGTTTTGTGTGTGTGTGTGTGTGTGTGTGTGTGTGTGTGTGTGTGTGTTGGCTGTGCAGTGGTCTGGCGGGCTGTTCAGGGTGTACTCCACCTTCGCCCAGAGCCCATTTGTTCTCCTTTGGATTTTTTTTTCAGTTAAAAAAATTGTATTTAAATTGTCTTAGTATACACAACAATTGTAAAACTGTCTTAGTATACACAACTGGATGTTGGCTTGGATCACGTTCCTACAAATCAGCCAATCAGCACATTGATGCATAACAGCAAATCAGTATCACGATGCAATATATCAAACGAGCATCATCATGTTTACAGACCATGGATGGAGGGAGGGACAGATGAACAAGCCATGCAAAATAAAGTTCATGGTTTCTTAAATATGGTGCCCATATTTACCCATTCTTGTATTCCTTATGAAATATAAAATATTTCTTTAAGGCCCTATTTTAGTCTCATAAATAAGTCCTAATAATACTGTTCATGCCTCCCCCCGAGTCTGCTGAGATGGGCACCAGCCTCCCTGCAACCCTAATTAGGATTAAGGGGCTTAGAAAATGAAGGAATGAATACTTAACCTTTTCTATTTCCCTACACATAATATGTATAATATGCATTCATTAAACTTCCCTTCTAGCTAAATTCCACTTACAGCTCCATGCCAGTCAGGTCTGTCCTCAGGTACGTGCAGATCCGGATAAATGTTCTTTAGATACCAGTCAAAGTCCCTGCACTTCAGCTGTTTTCGTAAGAGAATCCTGTCTGAAATGTCCCCATATGATTCCTATGAAAACGAGAGTATTTGCATGAGTCACTAGATGTAACACAGAAACAGAAAAGGTTGTTTCAGTGATATACTTCAACAATATAAGACATAAAATAAACCTATTTCTGTTTTTCTATAAAATTTCATTTGCTTCCTGCATAATTCCTGTGTGATGATGTGGCCCTAACGTGACACGTCATTCACAGTATGCGAACGTATCTGTGTGTGCTCAAGACAATTTCACACAGCCAACCTGTAAGATAAGACACACCTAAAACAGTTACAAAAGTAAAGCTAGAATGTTTACATTTCATCAGGATTACACACAATCTGTATTCCGCATAGGAAATCCTGAAAAGCTACAATTACTGATCAAACCAATCACCTCACCTACAAGACAACCTCTTCCAACATGGACCAGTAATATATTGTTTGATGCATGACCTACGATCGTTATCACTATTAAAATGTACATTTTAATAATAATCTAACAGTAAAGCAAACAAATGACACAAAGTAAACTCTAGCCTTTACCTTACGAGCAGGAGGGTTGCGGTTATAAAAAAGCTCCTTGTAGGAGTCCATCCAGACCTCAGCAGCTCGTACTGTGTTCTGGAGAAACTTTGGCCTGGCATATGGTGCCTTCTTCGGGAAAACATGACCCACATGGGAACAGGGGTGAATCTCCAGTGAGCCTCCACACTGCCAAACCTGGACATAACATTCCATGTAATAGAAACAATCTTACCAAAGCCAACAAGTACAAATGTGCTAGCCCCCCATCTTCCATAGATCAACACAGAACAATATATGATAAATGTTTGAATGCTGTAAATGACTTGAAGTGAATTCATTTAGACTTTTGTTCAAAGTAGTGTACCAACACCACCAAATGTCATCAGATTATTACACCGAATGATTTAATGAAACAAGGCTTGGGCTGATTTCTTGCTAGCCCAGACTGTAGATTAATGCAGCCTAACACTTAAAAATACTGTATGTCAGGAGATTACATGGAGTGAAACACCCTACAGCACAGATGTCAAACTCAGGGCCTCATTTTATGTGGTCGGCGAGAACTTTTAAGGTATATGATTATCACACATTCTTTGCATCAACCATTACCATGAAACGTAATTTATCATCCATCTCCTAGGTGGAGCCAACCTATTTCAAGTAAACAGCTAGCCACTCATGACTCAGCAAAGATTGCAAGCTAACTTATCACCAGCAAGCATTGTTAGAAAACGGAAGCAAATAAAGGGGAGAGGACAAATGCATAAAAAAAATAATATGGGCATGCAGATTTTATGGTTGCCCTTTTTGAATAGATGTTGAGTGATTATTCGGCGCTCAATGACCTTAAAATGTATTGATGTGGCCCACAGTGAAAATGACTTTGACACCCATGCCCTACAGCCATCAGCAGTGACCAAGATTCAGAAAAATCAGATGAAGTATATATATATATATATATATATATATATATATATATATATATATTT
>JAQMYF010000001.1:48799174-48810567 GCA_030014195.1 Neosilurus mollespiculum
TTTATTTTTTTTTTTTTTTTTTTTTTTTTTTTTTGTAATATTATGTAATATTTGTGCATCAAGGGGTTTGTTGTGAGACAATATTATATGATTTCATGAAGGCATGAGACATGCCAGTAAAAGAGCTACTTGGAAAATATCTAACTCTTCAAAACAATTGTTTATTAGTTCACCCCACACTTTAGCATTAGCACTATTTCCCCTTTTCAGATAGTGTCTGTGAGCCTATTTGCAGCCCATCAATTAAACACTGGCTCCTTCACGTACCCTGAAGACACTGCAGTGTATTGTGTTTCCACATGCATGAAACATTAATCACATGTATGAGCCGTCAATCTTGATTTTTACCTAAACACCAGAAGAAATCTGATATCTGTAGTGCAATTAATTGTGAATGGCTCAGACTGCAAGACTATCATACTTACACCACAATCCATGGCTACACCATCAATTTACTGCGATTGGAAACATGAGAATGCCTAATAAGATCTTACCCTGAAGGAAAGTTCCAGATTCTCTCCTCCCCACACCTCCATGCCTGTGTCATAAGTGCCTAGATGTTCAAAGTAGGCCTTGCTTACAGCAAATAGGCCCCCGGCCATGGTGGGAGATCTGTGAAGAGTGCACAACATTGACAGCCCATCAAGAATATTCATCAGCACATCCATACAATTGTCAAGTATACAGAGTGGATAATTTTCTAGCCTGTTGTATGTTTACTTAGTCCACAAGTTATGATTTGCCTACCCCTGGTAAGTGTGTGTAAGTTTACAGTTACTGACTGTGGGTATAATCTAAACTTTTTCAGATATGCTTTCTTCCTGCCACAAAACATAGGCAAGGAGAAATCTTTTCATAGAGACTGACTGAGCACCAACCTAATGGGGTCTGTTCGAGATTTCCGACTTTTGCGGTCCACCTCAGGCACACTGTGCCACTGGAATGTAAGCCGCCAATCAAAGCCACCCACCATGGGCTCATCGGTCTGCATGTAAAACTCAAATGTGTTCCAGTCAATGGTGTCAATCACTGGACATATAACAGTATCCTGCTTCTCAGCAATCCTGGGGAAAAAACAAAAACATTCTGTAAGACAACTGACTTGGTGTTTATTTCACAGCACTGACAAAAACATTGTTTTTTATTTCCTTTATTTGTGTCTACTTATTTTCAGTCTTTTAAATGGTTACAATCTACAGAGGGTGGCACAGTGGTGTAGAGGTTATCACTTCTGCCCCACAGCAAGAAGGTACCTGGTTCAAGCCCTGTGTGGAGTTTGCATATTTTCCTTCTTGCTTGCATGGGTTCCTTTGGGTAGTCCTGTTTCCTCGCACAGTCCAAAGACATGTACAAAGACAGGCTATTTGGCTAATTGCCTCTTGGTGTAGAAATGTGTGTGAGTGGTTATGTGATTGACCTGCGATGGACTGGCGAGCTGTTCAGGGTATTCCCACTAGGTTATTTACTATATGAGATGTGTCAGCGATTCTTTATGAGCTCATCTGATTGAGTATACCTTTCTAGCAGAGGCTCGATCCAGCCGGTAACACACTCACAGTGGCAGTCCAGAAAGGTAAGGACATCTCCTGTGGCATAGGTGGCACCAATAATCCTCGCTCGGACCAGCCCCTCTCTCTTATTAGTGCGGATGAGGCGGACACGTTCCAGGCTGCTAATGTACTCCTCGAGCTGGGATTTCAGATAGCCTGCAATTTTAGCCATGAGAAAATGAGTATCTGTGTCAGATCTCTATCACTGTTTAAACCAGTTAACAGTGTTCAACTACACCAAAAAAAAAAAACAAAAAAAAAAACAAAAAACAATCCGTGAGCAGCACAGTACAGTCTCTGTTAGAAGTCTTTATTAGAAGTCTTAGCCAGTATGATATTTAATCCTTAAAGAAACACTCCATTGTTTTTAAACTGATGTTTCATCCCCCTACTCTTGTGGAGTATTTATGATTACCACAGACACAATAACAAGATAATTAAAAGCTAATAAAAGTTCAATAAAACTTTAAATTTACACACCTCCAAGAGTGGTTAAAGACTCTGGGCTACTGATCAGAAAAGCGGAGGGGGGGGGTCAAGCCCCAGCTCTGGCAAGCTGCTATTGTTGGGCCCTTGTGCAAGAATATTAACCCTCTCTGCTCCTGACCATGACCCAAGCTTCCTCCAAAATGGGAAGCAATGAATTTCACTGTGCTGTAATATATATGGACAAATAAAGGCTTCTACTCCAATCCATTTTTCCATCAACCTGTGCAAACGTCCAGGTACCACAGAAGCACAAAGTACATGAAAGATCCAATTTCAAGTATACTTGCTAGAGTGTTCTTTTCATCAAATTTTGTACAAAATACATGTTTTTTTCTTTATATATTTGATGATACAGCAGCATGGTGCTGTAGTGGTTAGCACATCCAACTTCTTTAAACATCAGCAAGAAGGTTCTGGTTCAAGTACTGTCCCTGGTGAAGGGGCATCTGTATAGAGTTTGATTGTTCTTCCCATGCTTGTGTGGGTTTCCATTAGGTACCGGTACTGGTTTCCTCCCACACTCCAAAGACATGCACATAAGGCTTATTGGCTGTTCCAAATTACCCCTAGAAGTGAATGTGAGTGGTTGTGTTAGTGTGTTGGCCCTGTGATGGACTGGCTAGCTGATCAGGATGTACCTCGCCTTCACCCAAAGTTGGCTGAGACAGTTTTCCTGCAACCCTAGCAGGATAAATCAGCTCAGCAAATAAGTGAATGAATTATTCTAAAAAATACAATTTAAAAAAAGTTTAAAAAAACCCCTACAATGTCTGACAATGTAAAAAACTAATGTTTAGCAGAGAAAGTGGGAGATTCATGGCATGCAACAGAAAAGGAAATGACTTCTTATTAGATCAGCTACAATTCAAACCACAGAAATCTATGTAATGTCTGACCCAGCAGGATTAAATCCAATCCAGCAGTTATGAATTAACATTTATAGAAGAGTGTCAGTAAAGTCTGTCTCTCATTCACACACACAAACTTTCCATCTTACCTCGGTCACTTAAATCGTCAACAAGAATAACTTCTTTCAGCAGGACAGCAGGTGTGGTCTCCAGGACACTATGAATGGTTCTTAGCAGGGTGGACCAGGCCTCATTATAAAAGGCAATGATTACAGATGTGGTTGGAAGGTGTCGAATGTCAAACGTCTTTCTTGTACACCTGTTAATAATCATCAGTCATCAATGCTTAGCACACATTGCAAAGAAATATTTGTAAAAACAATATGGCATAGAAAAGTATCATACTGTAAATGGGTAACTTGTTTATGAGTTTCAAGTGAAGAGGTATGAACTGAAAAAATATTTTATGTTAATTAGAATTGTAAGGATTGTGGTAATATTTCTTTAAAGAGGAGATAGTGTTTTTCCACTTTTTGACCCATAAATGTTGTTACAGTGTTGGAAGACGGTCAAATATTGAGGTTAGCACATGTTTATGATTTCCCTGTGGGCTGTTTGAGCTGCCCCCTCATGCAAAGCAGTATCTCCGCCCATCTTGGTCTGCCTCCCAGCACACTGACCGTGGAGCTTATAGTTTGCCAAAAGGTGGCCAATCAGAGCAGTAAGCAGAAATACTATAAATAGGAGGAGGAAGCCAAACAGGCTGTCCGGCATGTGGACTCAAATTCAGCATTTTAGGGGGAGGTGGAGAAGCAGCTTCCTAAGGAACTATGGAGTTTTTTGAATAAGGAATTGTACTTTGGTGCTCCACTGATGTCGGAAATGCAAAATTAAGGTCTGAAAAAAGGGTTTAATATCTGACCTTTAGGAAAATATAACACACTGGAAAATTTATTCAAAATGAAGAGTAACCATGACCAAAATTGTTCATAATTCTATCATTGGAATAAAAAGTGGGCAGGACGGTGGAGTAGTGGTTAGCATGGTTCCTGGGTTCAAGACCCGAGCTCGGGCATTTCTGTGTGGAGTTTGCATGATCTCCCCGTGCTTGCATGGGTTTTTTCCAGATACCCCAGTTTCCTCCCACAGTCCAAAGACAGGCACATTAAGCTAAATGGCTGTTCCAAATTGCCCCTAGGTGTGAGTGTTTGAGTGGTTGTGTGTGTTGGCCCTGCAATGGTCTGTCTAGGGCACACCCCACCTTCACCCAGTATCAGCTGAGATAGGCTCCGGCCTCTCCGTGAACCTTGTAGAATTAAGTGATTTAGCAAATGAGTAAGTGAGAGTAAAAACCCTCTCTATGTGACTAAAAGTCTAACATTGTTTACAATAAAAAAATTAAAACCTTAGTGTAACAAATTCTGTGTGAAGAATAGTGGTTCATAAACTGCAGTGGCTCTTAGCACACTGGTTAGACATGCCAGAGCTGTTTCCACAAGAGTCTGGGGAACAGAAGACAGTGTATGAGAACTGGAGTGAGAGAAATGGGTAAAAGAAAGAAACGGCAGTGTCCTTTACTAAATAGAAGGTGACAGCTTGTGCTTTTTCAGACTGGTTCTGGACTCAGTCCAAAACAGCACTACAAAAGCTTCAATAGAAAGCCCTAAATCTCAAGTACTACTTTTTTTTCTCGAGTATCACTCATCACCATGAGTAATTTCAAGAAAATAAAAGCCACCATTTGGGAGCAGTTGGAGCAATAACTGGGGGCAATGGGGGCAATAACTAACAAACCCTGGCATATGAAGGGTATAACTTCACAGCAACAAACAAGCATGCTAGGTATTAGAAAACACCCTAAAGCAGTTAGAAACAGTCTAAAGATGGTAAAAAGGTGAAAATTTTAATTTTATACCCCTACATCTCAAAGCATTTTTTATAATGTATGACAAAATCAGGCTCATGAAAAAAGCATGCATAAACACTGAGTAACCAACTTGGCTGATTTGTACTAATGGGCAAGGAATGTGTGGATGTCTGGGCTGGATGGGAATTTTAACTTCCATCTCTCTAATGAGGTCTGGGTTTCATTAGAGGGCTGGAACATGCTAGAATATAAAAGTACACAGTGACTAGTCTCACCAGGGAATCTGGCAAAAGGGGACAAACATGCAGAAAGCTCTTGGATCTCAATCAAAGAAAGCACGGTAAATACAGTAACTAGGTCACCGTGACTGCATTTTCAAATGTGTTACACAGCATTTTGTGTTAAATTCATGACAAGGTAGCACACTGTAAAGGTGCTCAACCATGATGCAAACTTGGAAGAGAACCAGACCAAAAGAACATCACAAGTCAAGCAGAAAACAGGATGAAATACAGCATCGGTCAATAGTAATATCAGAGCTGATTTCTTATTGAAATGAACAGCATTGTTCAACCTAATCTCTACTGCCTCTGTGGGATGTGTGATCTGCACAGAAAAGAATTTAGCCAGTAAGAACTGTGTCTCAAAACCAACCTCATTCACAGGAATCAGACTTCACTCACACCATATTTTCAGTATTCCAATAAGTCATTCTTATGCCAATGCACTCGGTGTCTTTTAAAACGTCCACCATAGTTGTCCGAAAACCATGGATGTCTGGGTGAGGTTTCAGTTAATTCATATTTGATAAATATAAGGCAGAAATCGAGGTGTACAATCCAGTGCTCAATGTATACAAGTTCAGTTGACTCAGGGATACATTCATTCATTTTCTAAGCCGCTTAATCCTAATTAGGGTCGTAGGGAAGCTGGCACCTATTTCAGCCAACTTTGGGCGAGGGCAGGGTACACCCTGGCTCGCCAGGCCATCGCAGGGCCAACACACATACAACTATTCACACTCACTCTCACACCTAGGGGTGATTTGGAACCGCCAATTAGCTTAATGTGCATTTTTTGGACTGTAGGAAGAAACCCACACAAGCACCAGAAGAACATGCAAACTTCACACAGAAACACCACAGCCGGAAATTGAACCAGGGACCTTCTTGCTGTGAGGCGGATGTGCTAACCACGCGGTCACTGTGCTGAACCCTAGGGATTAAGAACAGTGCCCCCAAACCATTAAGAACAGACTAGGCACAAGCAGTAGAAAGACCATAAATGGAAGGAGGAAGTCAAACAGGCTGTTGAGTACACACACTCAAAATCAACAATTCAAGGGGAGATGGGAATCAGCTTTCGGAAGCACTGTGGAGGTTTTTGGATTAGAAATTGTACTTTGGAGCACCACTGGTTGTGAAATGTAAATTAAAGGTCTGAAGATGGGTATAATATCAGTCCTTTAACTTCAAGAGACCGAGAGAACAGAGGCTAGCAAGGTTCAACAATATCAAACAGGAATAAGAACAGATAAAAGGTACAAATGTTTAGTTGCTTAATAAATGAAAAAAAGGTTCGGTTCTGCTGGTTACTCCTGTAAGTAAAATAAAACACTTAATATCATGCAATTAATGAAAAATAAATAACTTGTGGTTTTGTTTTGGGCTACATCATACCATCCTGTCACTGCTTATTTTCCTATAACATAGTTCCACAGTCCATAATCTACTGCTTTTAATAAGACCTTCATACATAGGGGGGGGAAGTGAACTCACTCATGCATTCTTTTATCCTCAATGTGCCGATGGAGAGATATCTTGTCACTGACGTAGATGTTGATGGCATATCGCTCAATGCTGTCCTGCTCTAGCTTCTTCTCTTCAGAGTTGAGGACCAGTCGGGTGGCTCTGCCCCATTCTCCATTTGCCTTGGGGTCAGGAGGAGGTTTCATATAAATGGGCTGCTTCAGGGTCTCTGCATCCTCTTCTTTTTTCTGTGTAAAGACGACCTGGGCTTCGATACTGTTCTTTTCACTGTTTTTGGCCAGAGCTATGTTGGAAGGTTGGAACAGGAGGTGGTAGAAAACCAAAAGAACGGAGACGAAGAGTCCAGCCTTCGTCAGAAGAACCACCTTCCTTGACCAACGAAACCTCATCCTCCTGGCCACGGATGGCACTCACAGCAGCCAATTAAAGAGTTCTGCTTACTAAGACAGAGAAACATAATAAAAAAAAAATATTTTTTGTCATGTCATGGAGTCCATCCCAGCTGATTCCACAAAAAGGTGGGGTACACCCTCCATAGCTCTCCAGACCATCACAAAACCAACACACACACACAAAATTCACTCTTCCATTCATACCTAGGGGCAATTTGGAACAGCCAATTAGCCTAGTGTGTATGTCTTTGGACTGTGGGAGGAAAACCGAATAAACCAATGCAAGCTCGGGAAGTACATGCAAACTCCACAAATAAACACCCTCACTAAGCACAGGGCTTGAACCCAGGACCTTCTTACTGTGAGGGGTGAGGGCTAACCACTACACCACAATTTTAACCCAGTATTATCTGTATTACACAAAATTACAAAACATGAATCAGGTAATGACAAGGGTTTTGTTGCCATTGTAAATCGTACACTGATCAAATAATATATAGATTAGGGCACTGTCCAAAAGCGGAGCTCCCAAAAGGTTTCCCTTACACCCCATAAACGTATCCTATATCAAGATTAATTTATTTTACATTAACTTGTTTATAAAGGGGAATAAAAATGAGATTAACCAAACACGCAATCTTAGTCTCAACATGTAAAGTACATTATTTAGAAACCATAGGTTTAGAGAACATTTCAATACCACAAGAATATCATTAGTTTATTTATTTCACGTCATTAACGATCAAGTCGCATCACATGACCCGAGTATTATATGCCTCTTGTTCTCAATGTTACTGTCTCCCAGAAAAATATTCTTACGTTTTTACTTTACTTTACAGGGTCACAGAAGGACAGACAGACGTATGCTATAGGTTTTTCTTGATGCAACTCAATGGTTAGATGCTTTTTCCTTATCAATTGTGCTCCACTTGCACAGCGCTCCAATATCATGTTTGATAAGTTGCAATTGTTTGCATATCCACATTTGTTCTTATAGTAAATAGAGAACACAGAAAAGTGAGTAATTTAAGTATAGTTTGGCTGGATAGCTAGCTACCAACATGAAAAATCCACTGTTTTGGATTTACGTCAAGGGTAATTGCAAGCGTTCCATTCCATAATTAGCAAAAATGACAGCAGTGGCTTGAAGTAAAGGAAGGGTCACCTTTGCATCGGTTATAGTGGCAGATAATGTAGACATATGGTGCCCCTTGTGGCCTGTTCCACAATTATTTTTGAGCTCTGTATTTTTTTTCTCCGGTGCATTGTGGGTGATTTCCAATGTTTAAAAAACAAGACCTCCTCGTTGTGTCCAAGACCGTCATCTGTAACCATGACCCTGTGGTTTGTACCTGGTGAAATATTCAGGTTAAAGACTATCATGAGCTTAAATAGCCTGTTTATGCTATATACACAGTTCGTTCGATCAGAGTTATTTAATTCCTGCATTTACTTAGTGCTAGATTACTTCATGAAGGGAAGTAAGTAATTTTTGCAGGTTTGCTGAGAAACCCATCTTATTTTATGTGCATGCACTTTACCTAGTCTACTCTCTGTACATTAATAACGCTGTACTTATACATTTATATGATGATCACAGGTTACAGGGGTAACTGTGTAAATGCAAAATCCTATCTAGCATTTATTTCCAATCTAGAACAAACAAGTTCAAGGCATGAAAGTATCTTTTAAAAGATGAATTATATCACAGCCTTGTTAAATTCTCACATCTGGCTGCTCAAATCTTTTGATCTATTAATTTGTTCGGCAGTAATTCAACTCACTTGTTCGTATTATATGCATGTTACGTTAGGTAAAAAATACAGTAATGTTTTTTGTAGTAACTACTGATATACAGAGATGCTCCACATAATCTACGGCTAACAATACATGGGAAAATGTACTTGTACTGAACAGATAAATCCATCATTGTTGACAGAGGGAAGATTTCTGCAAGATAAGGTTTATTTACAAGGAGGCTTCAGAGTCAGGGTTATGTAACAGTAAGTTTCCCATCATGGGAGAGTGTTCAGGACAAAGAGCTTTCCTGTGCTTTTCTGTTTTTCATGTAACATGATGATCTGTGTGCTTATTTTTAAACTGCAGCTTATTATCATCCCTTCTGGTATAAACCAGTTAATTAAGTTGAATGAATGAATGAATGATTGCATGTTACCGTGAAATCCTGTTTGACAGGGTGGCAAGGTGGCGTAGTGATGAGCACAGCCACGTCACAGCCAGGAGCTCGTGGGTTTTGGTCCTGGGCACGTCAAGGGTATCTCTGCGTGGAGTTTCTGTGCGCATGCTCTGTGGGTTTCCTCTGGGTACTCCGGTTTTCTCCCGCAGTCCAAAGACATGCACATTAGGTTAAGTGGCTGTTCCAAATTCAGTGGGAGGATTAAGTGCTTCAGAAAATAAATGAATGAATGAAAGAACTGAACAGGTTTAATCCATATGTCAAAAAAAACAAGTGCCCTATAACTCGTATCGTAATTGTAATAATTAAATAAGCCACAGACTACTGTAGACATTCAATTACCTGGGCTTAGAATCCAATTGCTGGATTAGATTCATATAAAGAAATATCAACATCAAAGGATTTATTTACAGTGAAGGTTCTAAAGCTCCAGCACCCAGCCTTTTTTTGTTTGTTTGTTTGTTTGTTATGAGGTGAAGGCAGATAGTTTCAGAGGAATGACTGGTATTGAAAGAATGCGAGAAGAAATACAGGAAGTAAAAGAGGGTCGTGTCTGTGAACGAGAGAAAGTAAGAAGGGGAGTTGGATGGTTAGAAGATGTGAGCTAACTGGCTAACTTTTTCATTTCCTGCTCAAAGTTTTGACCAGTTTCCTTGTCCAGGCCAGGGCTGTGCACTGACACAGAGATTATACATGTCATGTTAATCAAGGTGAAAATATTAGCAGAGCATTACAAGACTGCCGGTTTGATTTGTAAACAATAAAGACTCCTACCGGTTCTTGGCATTGCGTGTTTTTCCTCTACCACCACCACCAGTAACAGCAGAAAGCTCCCCAAACAACTTCACAACAATGCTGGAGTCTTATCGCAGTGTAGTACTGGTAGAACATGAGCCCACTGTCAGCACATTGTCATCTCCAGCTCCATTCCCAGCAGCACACAGTGAGGAAGAGAGAGAGAGAGAGAGAGAGAGAGAGAGAGAGAGAGAGAGAGCTCGGTCTCCTCGGGGCTGTTTGTCTGAATTTTTTTCTTCTTTTTTTTTTTTTTTTACCCCTGCATTGCTGAAGTCAAGCTACTGCCACGTACAACTCGCTCGCGCTCCTACTCACGCTCAGGATCCCGGAAATAGATTACAAAGTAACGCTGCAGTGCAACAGTTTGCCTACATGTGACACTGATCTGAAGTGACACTCTTCCCGACCCACTAGCACCACGACTTCAGCCCACAGGTTTGACACGCTGTGACGCGCTGTCACGGTCACGTGACCGCGGCATTACGGACGCCAGCTTTGATTAATATTCTGTACGGGTTCCTTTCCTTCTGGGCCCCCAAACAGAAAAAGCACAAACTGAGTCGAAAGAAGAAAAGGAAGAGAAAAAAAAAAGAATTAGACAAATATAGCATCGATCATATTAAAAAATTAATGACGGGATTATGGGCTTAAAAAATGAACTGACTGGGGCCGCATAAATATAAAGTAAGAGATTTTTACAATTCTAATGTACACTGAAGGTCAGATCAGCGGGTCGGCAGGGGAGAAGGAACAGCCTTATATCTATATATATCTATATATACCGAGAACTTTTGGGCCCTTCTTAAGCAGGAAATGTACAGTGAAGGTAAACAGTACACCTCTCTGAATATATATATATATATATATATACACACACACACACACACACACACACTGTGTGCACGATTATTAGGCAAGTTGTATTTTTGAGGATTAATTGTTATTGTACAACGATACAGGGCTCTTGGTCAATCCAAAATGTTAACAATCCCTCAAACCTGAACATTTAAGTAGTAAAAGTGAAGTTTTGGCTTTCTTAAGAGAATATTTATATGTACACCACTATTAGGCAACTATTAGTGTGCAGAATTATTATGCAACTAAATAAAAAACAAAGATTTTCCCATCTCATTTGTTTATTTTCACCTGTTAAAGTGAGAATAATAAACAAACTCAAAATTTACAAAAAAACATTTTTTAAATTAAAAAAAAAAAAAAAAAAAAAAACACCTCAGGGACCAATATACCACCCTTTTTTTGATAACAGTCACAAGTGTTATGGCTTGAACCCAGACGTGTGGTAGAACCCAAAGGCACACCCGGAGGCGAGATGAAAATTTATTTGAGCACAGGAAGGGAAGCAGAGGGAACCAGGGACCCGGGGGGTGAGGAAGGAATCCGTGTAGACAGGGCGGAAGCGCTGGACGGGCAATCCTGGAAGAGTGTCTGTCCGCGTAATAGAGATGGGTCGGAAGCACTGGACGAG
>JAQMYF010000001.1:48818812-48845558 GCA_030014195.1 Neosilurus mollespiculum
TGGAACAGCCAATTAGCCTACTGTGCATGTTTTTGGACTGTGGGAGGAAACCGGAGTACCCGGAGGAAACCCAGGCAGGTACGGAGAGAACATTCAAACTCCAAATAGAACCACCCTTAATCCATCTTCATGGATTCCTGTGCCAATTAATCCCAATACAGTATTTTTAAATTATTTTAAAACCATTATTACTTAGTCTATACAATATCAACACAAGAGTTAACAGATACATTATTTATTGCTATTTAGGCAAAATTTAGCTATTAATACAGTCCTCACAATGTACATAAAGGTATTTTTAAGAGTGAAATAAAACCTATGGTGCTACACAGACTTCACTTAATTTGCAACAAGGCATTGTTTACACTAGGGGTGTGAATTAGTGCCAGTATAGTGTTTCAAACATCCATATCTTTTATCTATTCTAATTTCAACTGACCTGGCAACAGAGTTGGATTTGGCAGCAATGTCAGCATAGTCTATGCATTCTGCTCTGAATCAAAAACAGAGCTATAGAATTGTCGGACTCTATTTCCCCTAATTTATACCATTTCAATCCTGACCAAGCAGTTACAAAAGACGAATAAATGTTCAATGTCCATCCCATAGCTTCCAACAGCTATCCTGTTATATATATATCCATAGGGCGGCACGGTGGCATAGCAGTTAGCACGTCTGCCTCACAGCAAGATGGTCCTGGGTCAGAGTTTTCTAAGTTGGGTGTTTCTGTGTGGAGTTTGCATGTTCTTTCAAATGAATGAGTGTGTACATATATATGAGCATTGACTGACATGTTTTCATGTTCTCCAGTTATTTTGTTTGCCATAGGAGGAACCGACCATTCCCTACATGTCCTGTTAATGCCGGATACCGTCTGCTGTCCATGGAGCATTACAATATCCAAACACACAGTTTGCCAGACACCTGTGACACTTGGCATTTCCCCAGGTTTGGTGATCTTTGCCTCTCTTTCTTCTCCTTGCTCAAGCCAACTGACATCTCTTTTTCTCCTCAAGGATTCTTGTTGCAAGTAACAGAGTTCTATTTCCACGATAAGATCTCAAGCAACCTTTAAAAGGCAGGTGTTTATATTGCATGTCTTACATTACTTCCTTTCTTCAGTGCACAAACCTAATCAGTCTCTGAAGCCTTTGTGTTAGTCCTTATGTGTTTTTAAATGAATTTGTGAGGAGTTCAAAAACAATTTTCCTACAGATTATTGCCAGTTATTTATCATATGTAATATGTAATTTTAAACATTTATTTTCTTGGGTCTTTACAGAATCAACAATATGCATCAACCTGAATTTACATTTTAAATTTGCTATAAGCCATTCTAATCTGCTTTCTTTGTGAGGACCGCCATTCTTCATTATATACTATTGAAGTAAATTTTATTGTTTTTTGTTATAAATAAAATAATAATTTCTCAACTTAGACTAAACTAACCTCAAAGACCAGTGCAGATTAGATTAGGTCGAATGATTAAAAGTGTGCTGTCACCTAGTGGTAATAATCCAGTAAACATATATATTAAATACTGCATTAAATCATATTCCCAGACACAGAATCACAATTAGGTTTTTTTCTTCTATGCAGGAGACCATACACATGCATTCTATTCATTGATTTATTCATTTACTGTATTTCATATTTCATTTCAAATCTCAGGAGATTACATTGCCTTAATTAAAATCGATCCTTCCCCACTACACCAAATAATATAAAGAGTGACGACCTTGCAAACACAGAGATTTTTTTAAAGATACAGGCCAAACTACTTACCCCAAGTTCCAGTCCTTCTGTGAGTCATTTTGCAAACTGCTTTATACTTTATTAGGGTTGCCATGAGACTGGAGCCCATCCCAGCCGACTCAGGGCGAAGGCTCAATACAGCCCAAACAGCTCAACAGACCATCACAGGGCCAACACAATTACACTCACATTCACTCATAGGGGCAATCAAGAATATCCAGTTACCCAAATGTGCATGTCTCTGGACTGTGGGAGGACAAGTGGAGTACCCGGAAGAAACCCACCAAGCACACACAGAACATGCAAACTTCACACAGAAGCACTCTCGCCGAGCACTGGGCTCAAACTCTTGCAGTGAGGCAGTTATGCTAACCACTACATCACCGTGCCGCCCAATTAAATTATTTATTATTTCTTTTTAATACTGCATATTAAGCAATGACTGAGTGCTGAGTTATGGGTAATACTAAATCGTATTTAGCAAAGTAAAACATCATAATTATTGATATGGTGGAGATTTCTGTAAAAAGATATTTACTGAACACTTGTAATGTCCAGTGTTTGTGCTTTGTGCTTTTAACGTGCAAACTCCACACCGAAGTGCCCGAGACCGGGAATAGAACCCAGGACCTTCCTGCTGTTATTTATGTTATATTTATATCTCACTTTATTATCCTTTATTTATGTGATTGAGTTTGTACTTGTGCTAATTGTTGCAAACCAAATTGCCCCTAGGGGATGTTAATAAGATAATCAAATCAAATCAAAACACCATGGTAAAAGATAAGCAGTAATTTTCATCATTACATGTAAGAACCTCTATTTATGAAACTATCGTATGTTGCATGCACTGACAGTCAAAAGTTTTAGAACACCCTCCAATTTTTGAGGTCTTATTAAGATTTATGCAGTTTAATGTGTCAGTGTACTCCAGGGGTGTCAAACTCATTTTCACTGTAGGCCACATCCTTAAATTTAGAGGTGATCAAGGGCCGAATAATCACTGAACATCTACTCAAAAAGGGCAACCATGAAATCTGCACGGCCAAATGATTCGTTTAGGTTTTTGTCCTCTTTTCCTTTATTCACTGGCATTTTCTGAGAACGCTTAACAGCGACAAGCTAGCATGCAATCTTTTTTGAGTCATGAATGACTAGCTGTTTACCTGAAATAGGTTACTGCCACCTAGTGGAAGGATGATGAATTAGGTTTCATGGTAATGGTCGATGCAAAGAATGTACAATAATCATATTCTTTGACAGCTCTTGAGGGCCACATAAAATGAGTTGGTGGGCCAGTTGTGGCTCGCGGGCCTTGAGTTTGACACTTGTGGTGTACTCTGCAATTAAAGTGTAGAGCAAAGAAAAGTCTGTAAAAATAAACAAACATTTAAACAAACAAATGAATTATTGAATAAATAAATAAACAAACAAACAAACAAACAAATAAATTAAAAGTAATGGAATTGTTCTGTTTAACACCATTTAATCTAAATTTTTGACTTGTCAGAGTAGCTGCCTTTTGCAAATATTACAGCTGAACACACATGTGGTATTCTTTGATGGAAATCAAATCTTGTTCTGGAAGTTCTTTTCAACATTGCTGGAGAAGCTCCCACAAATGTGTTTGTTGCTTTGCCTTCATCCTTCTCTCCACTTCATCCCAAACAAGCTCAATAGGGTTTTAGTGTGGAGACTGTGCTGCACTTCCATGATTTGAAACCTACTGTCTTTTTCTTTTCTTCCAAGGTGGTTCTGACATCCTGCTTACCTTTGTTGCTTTTCAGTTCATTCACTGGACTTGAACTGCTTTCAAGTTCACTAAAAACTGGGGGGTCGGGGAGGAGGGGTGTTCCAGAATTTGGACAGGTGTTCTATATACTATAATATATATGTTTTTGTTCATCCTAAATAAAATCTTAATACTTATTTTTCTAAACTTTTATCTCATCTGTAATATTACATCCAGACTAAAGCAGGTGAGATGTTGTCCTCCTTCTCTGTTAGCCTTTAAATGCCATTCTGAGCAAAACATGATTTCCAAATTAACCGTAGAGCTAAAATGGATTCATTTAGAAAAATGAAACAATCCTGACAGTTTTGTACTGTTTTAGTTTTAAAAGCAGTCATTATTTGCATTTTCTTTCAGCTTAAGTATAATAATTAATGTGCATTATGTAATATCTAACCTGCAGCCATACGCCTGTCACCTACAAGAAATGTTTTAACTTCTACTCAATCTGAAATACTGAAAAATATCTAAATCATTGGCCTTTTCAATTGTAATTCAAAAAACCCCTTGAAATTCTCAGTAAAGTGGCATTAGTACTTACTATAAGTACTGATATACTAAATGCAATACTGTGCTGTCTGCAAAGAAAATATAGATTTCTGCACTAGAGAAGCATTCAAGAACCCCAACTGTTTTGAAGTACTTGTGCTGATGTATTTGTATTTATTTGTGTGGCAGGATGTAAGAAAGAGAGAGCTCACTCTTTTGCACTTGGGCCTCCTGAGTCTTTGGCTGTTTGCTTCAGATAACACTGGGGGAATTGTTCTTCTTCTTCCTGGCACATTTATAAATAGCTGCCACAACCATATCCTTCAGTGTGGGTGCTTAGTGAGGTTTCCTTGTGGCTGCTAGCCATAAAAGCATATCTTCATGGCTCTCCCATCAATCTTGAGTGCATGGGCAAAGAACTTTTCTGTGTTATTTCAGTTCCATCTCTGTGTCATCTTTGAATGTAGCATAAAACACCTCCCCAGTTAATTATTGTGATGTACTCAATGAATTGTTAATGGATTCACATTCAATAATGGCAGTACAATAACTTATTGTGCTAACAAATATTACTCATCATTTACCATAAATAAGACTTCCTTATCAATTATATTGTATTCCAAAAAAAAAAAAAAAAAAATCATTGAAACAGAGAATAATGAGCTTCTTGTACACCACAACACTTGACAATGAAAGAGGCTTTTTGTCAGATAACAAGTGAAAGAAAAGGCCTTTAGTAAACAAAAATAAGGTTTAAAAAATATATAATATATATAAAATTATGAAAAATATATATTCTGTTGTATGAAAATTTACTTTATCCTTTATGAGGTTCAAGGGGAGGCTGGAGCCTTTCTGGTTGGTAGCGCACTAGTAGAGCACTATGAGGAGAACATGCAAACTCCACACAGAAAGGCTCTTGCCAGGTACAGGGCTTGAACTCAGGATCAGAATCGCTAACCATTACACCACAGTGCTGCCCATTCGTTAGTTCATAATGAATTTATTAATGTCCCTGCCTAATCAGAGTCATTTAAATTAGGTGTCGAGTTTGTATAAATTCTGGCAAATTGAACTAAATACATTTGATGGAATATGGTAAGGGATTATTTTAAGTTATAAGCAAAAATAATCACTGTAATAACTCTCACTCATTCGCCGAACCACCTAATCCTTTTAGGGGCGCAGGGATCTGAGCCAATCCTAGGTGGAGGCGGGGTATATTCTGAACAGCACACCAGACCATCGCAGGGCCAACACACACACACACACACACACACAACCTTTCAGACTCATGTTCACACCTACGGGAATTTTGGAACAACCAAGTTCAACAAACTATGGAAGAAAACCAGAGTACCCAGAGGAAACCCACATAAATATCCACATAACATAAACTGACCACGTAAACTCCACACAAAAATGCCCTTGATGAGTCCGTGACTCAAACTCAGGAGTTCCTTGCTGTGAGACAAACGTGCTAACCACTACGCCACCATGCCACCCAACAACTGTAATGACTAATAATTAAAAATTGATCCCTTCAGAATTAGGCCACACCCAACTTTGGTTTAATTCCGAATGCACAAATGATTGCAGCACAAAATAAATATAGAAACAGATAGAGATTGCGGCATTGTGTTATCACACAAGTCTGCACAATACCTTCTGTTCTTATTGGCATTATACACTGCATGTTCAGACTTTTAAAGTGAAATGAATAACATCCTTTCTTATAAATGGTTCTGGATGACCTTCATAATACAACTTCAAAAGTAGCAAGTAAAAAGAATCAGGAGAACAAAAGCCAGGTTATAATGAAAGACATGGTTTATTATGGGTGTTCAATAATCTTAGTCTAAACAAAGTCAAAAAGCAGGAATAGACCCATGAATCAAACACTTGTCTTATCGTTCTTCTTTGACAGGACGCCTCATTCACTTACCCTTGCTAGCATATGTTTGTCAGCTGGATCGGATCAGACCAGATCGGTGATGATGATGTCTGTCATCTAGGTTGTTACAGCGCATGAGTGGAGAGCATCAAAATCCTGCTGGGGTTTCCAGAATTGTTGTCAGCCTTTCTGGATGACTCTCAGTTTCATCAGAAGTAAGATGAGTGAAGATTTAGGAGGCTAACAGTCAGGTTATAATGAAACAAATGGTTTATTGTGCACACAAAGACAACCTGAGTGTTGAATAGTCCAAGACTAAAAAGTAAAATGGACACATCCAGCTTATATAATGAGGTTATGCTGAGGTGTACATGCAGAAGACCCAGTCTCCACCAGATAGATAATACCCAAGGCCAAAATAATAGAAATACATGAGCAAGGACAGACTTATCATGACCCAAGGAACAGATACGTATGTTTTATGAGTGAACAAAAAGCAGACACGTGTACAAAGAGCCTTTCCGAAATTACATACATCTTAATCACAATGATTAAAACTACATTACCATGTTAATAAAGTCATGGAAAAAATAAACAATTATGCCACACTTGGTTTTTCTGTGTAAAATTTCCAGAATAGCAGACGCTACAAATACATTAAACTGAAATTAGTACAGTACAGCAGTTGCCCCACACAGGTCCACAGGTAATATACAGTGCTGTCATTTTTCTGAATCTCAATCTCCAGAAGCTGTAGATTGGTTTTCTTTATTCTCTTTATTGCCCTGTCCAGTTAGCACTCAGTGAGCATAAAGTGTATAACATCCATTAAAGGAGAATTGCACCTGGTCTCCTATAATCATTCTTTCCCCTTCTAATAGACCACAGAGAAGAGCAGATGGTGATGTGCACCTTATCAAACTCTGGCTGCCACTCCAGCTTGTCCTGCAGGGGAACGGATGAAACTACATCTGTCTGCGTCCTTCCCTGCTATGCCTCGGTGCCTTTACTGGACCTCAGCCACAGTGTCGTCAAACCATTCTCAAAGTCACTCTGACCCCCAAATCTCTCTCCCTCACAGTTGCATGACTTTTTTAAATTACTGCACCTGATAGGTAGAAGTGCAGCTTCGGGATTGCCTTAACATCATGGATCATTTACATTTGCACATTTGGCAAAATCCTTTTTTTTTTTTTTTTTTTTCGATCCAACATGACTTATAGAGTATACTTGAGCAGATGAAGGTTAATCGTCTTGCTTAAAGACCCAAAGCCAACCTTCCAGTTTTCCTGTTTTCATAAATCACATTTAGCATTTTCTTTCTTTCTTTCTTTCTCTCTTTCTTTTTCTCTTTATTTCTTTATTGCACTTTTCAGTCTCTCATGCTTTTGAGTCATTGAATGACCTCAGATGTGGAGACATCCTACAACTGAGAGTCGGTGTTATAACAGTTTATAACATATAAGACACTTTTTATAAAGTATGTTGGCAATGACTTTTAAAGAGTACAGAGTAATATTGCTGATTAAAAAAAAGACCTTGATGAATGGATGTGCTAAGACAAAACACCTTCTCCATATTTATATCTCTTATATCTCGAGCTCAGAGTGAGTATTTGATGCTGTGATTTAATGTCATGGTTATCTTTCTTTCTAAAGGACAAAGAATGACAAGACCAACCATTGCACTTATTACTTGTGCAGACCTACAGTGTAGTGATGATCCCACATAAATCCTTGCATTTCATGTGATGACACGATGTAAACGCTGCCATTCTGTGGACCAAATAAGGGGCTGAATGAATAAATTAATTTGTGCGTCCTTTATACTGTTAAAAGACTACTCTAATACACTTCATTCAGTCATTTTCCGAATAGCTTAATCCCACTAGGGTCATGAGGAGGCTGGAACCTATCTCAGCCAATTCTGCACAAAGGAAGGGTATACCATGAACAGCTCGCCAAATAAGTGGAGGGCCAACACACACCCACACACAAAACTATTTACACTCACACTTTCACAATTTGGAATAGCCAGTTAGCCTAATGTGCATGTCTTTGGACTGAGAAAACCAGAGTATCTGGAGAAAACCCATGCAAACATGGGGAGAACGTGCAAATTCCACACAGAGATACAGGGCTCAAACCGAGGACCTTCTTGCTACGAGGCAAAAGTGCAAGCCACTACACCACCGTGCCACCCACCCTAATAAACCTTCATTCATTCATTTATTCATTTTCTGAACTGCTTAATCCTAATTAGGGATTAGGAGGCTGGCACCCATCTCAGCTGACTTTGGGTAAGGGCAAGGTACACCCTGGACAGCACGCCAGACAATCGCAGATCAGAAATATGCTGACAGCTGACAGCAACCCAATGGCCCATTAATAAACCTTACAACTTAAAATGCATTACAGTAACTATGCACAGTAATATGTAGTAGTGTTTGTTATAATGTATAGTTATGTTAGCTGCCTTGCTGTGAAACATTGAGAAGTTTGTCTTAGTAGCAGCCAGCTAACATTAGCAAATGCTCTCTGATTTTCATTTATTCCATAAGAAAGGTAAGTTATTTTGTCAGGTTTTATTTATTTATTTATTTATTTATTTTTGCCTCTAGTCTTGACTGAAATGACTGTTACTGAAATGTTAGGATAAAGACATCTTCAGTGGAGCATGAAGAAGTAAGTGGTAAGAAGTCTGTCCAAAAAATAAAATAAAATAAAATAGTAGCAGCACCAAGGCACTTACACATTATACATTTAATCTGGTGTGCATGGGATCAGCCCCATGCTCCCCAGACCCGATGATCCCTAGTCCCTATGTTCCCCAGACCCGATGTTCCCCAGTCCCGATGTTCCCCAGACCCAATGTTCCCCAGTCCCTATGTTCCCCGTTTCTTCATTAATTAAATTAATGGATCTTCAAAGAAAAAATTCATGGAATATTAGTAAATTCACATTTTCAATGTTAATAGGGTTAGGGTTAGGCAACATAGGTACTGGGGAATATAGGTACTGGGAAACATAGGACTGGGGAGCATAGGTACTGGGGAGCATCACTACTGGGGAGCATAGGTACTGGGGAACACAGACATGGACCAGGCATGCATGGTGTGCTTGCAAAATCACTTGTCCTTTCTCCATGTCTAAACAAGATGGCATACCACTAAAATACACAAAATGGCTGGCAAAACATTCATTGTTACACAATCATCACATCACTATATCTGGATGTCATTAGGTCATCAGCCTCTGTTTTGTTACGCTGCTTCAAAAAGAAAAACATCAGTTTTTAACTGCAATTCATCTAGAAATTGCATTCTTTTTTATTGTGCTGTATATAGAAGTCAGCATGACAGCTTAGACATGATTGAATTACCTTTTGGATTTACTCTTGGGACTAAATTTCAATCAGATGAAACTCAGACAGGAAATTGCTTTGCTGTTTGTGAGTTTAACTTATGACTCTGGACTGTACGTTCACTTCCTCAGCCTGGCAGCTATGAATAGGAAGAGCAGCAACCTGAGGAAAATGCAATCTTGTGTTTCTCCATCTGTGTTATTCAACACTAACCTTGAAGAAAGTTATGCACCATTAATACAGGACAAGCAGTGTGTGCATGCTCTCTCTCTCTCTCACACACACTCACACACACACACACACACACACACACACACACAGGTGCAATATTGTCGTCCTTGTCTGTTGTCCTGCAGTAATATTTGCCTATATGTGCAGAAATGTTCAGTTTCAACTGAAATGGATTTAGTGTAACCCAGCAAAAAGTTTATGACTTTTTATTTAGGAATGCACACTTTTCTGTACACATTAAACAAACAAACAAACAAACAACAACAACAACAAAAAAGCAACACTGGAACTTGGCTCTATAGGAGGACGTCCTTCTGATGTGCACAGCGCAGCAGTTCCACTGGCTGCAACACAAGACACGAGCGGGAGTGAAAGGCAGCTCCCATGTCCTGTGTTGCAGCCCCTGGCCCAGCCACAGGTCACCTTCAGCTTCCATGCTCCCTGAGAGACAGATAGGGAGAAAAAGAGAGTGAGAAAGAAAAACAGAGATGCCATGGACTCTATATTCATCACAGCCACTCAGTAGCCCTCATATTTCACTTTACATCACAGACGGATTGCCCCTCTCCCACAGCCACTCCAGAAGAAGAAGAAGAAGGAAAAAAAACACCAGCATGGCCCAAATTGCCTGAAAGTGAGGTTAATGACATTTTAAGTCACCTTCTAGCAAAAAGACAAAAAATCCTCTTGAGAGCTTAATGCCTGAGAAATCGGTCACTCTTAGTGCCGAATATTTTCCATTTTTATCTCAGGTATTTAAATCCCTTAAGATTGTAGCAGATGAATGGCTATTTCATTTAAAAAAATCAAATCACTTCAGAGATGTCCTTGTTTAAGGTGTCCTTTGATACACACCACCTGAGCACTTTATCTCTATTTGCATCAATGTAAAGTCGTCTCTAATGTATTCTATAACACAAAATCTGCCTCTGCAACAATATGTTGAAAAACATACCACATAGTTATACCTCAATGCTCCTTGAGTGGTAACACGTTCAAACTACCTCCGAGGCAGCAGGACCAAACACCATGCGACACCAGGCAGCCCAAGGACACTGAGGTGAACAGAAAGAGGAGTCGATGGCGAAAACTTGCACGCTGACAAAACGGCGAAATCTGGCCTGGACTCGATCAGATAGCTGAGAAATTAGAGAACGTGGATATGGATGTGCTGTCCTGTACTGCTTTGACATTGTCGGCCAGAAAGTAGAGGTGACATTATACTGTATCCAAGTAACGATGAATTGCACAACAGTAAACAACACTATCGGGAATTCCGTTCTAACCTATTTTTGTTAGACCCAGTATGGGAGGTAGGAGGATGTATTAAAATGTAGAGAAATCATATAATGGAAGCTGTATTTCAGTTCACCTTTTTTTATTTTTATTTTTTCAAGAAAATTACACCACCCTTTAATGCATTTATCCCATTCTTCATCTGAAAAATGTTTTATTATCACTTTGACAGCGAAATGGATAAATGAGCTGGCATGGTGCTTTGCTGCAGTAGCTGCAGGCGATTAATGAGACTTGTAATTACAGTATTGATGTAAGGAAATAAGTAGGTGTTAGATAATCAGGACAATGGCACATACATGGCTGGAACTATGATTTCAGTAAAACCTCTCTCCTTGGCTGCCTGATTGTAACAATGTACTTCTGTATACACTGCAAAGGCACAAGAGGCAGCAAGGCCAACGGGAGTAGCCACAATGAACACTTCCGAAAGCATTTCCCACCTTCATGCTCAGGCAGAATGCGTGGGCTGTGATGCTGAGGTTGGTATGAGGTTGCTTTGTACTGTGTCCTCTTTGTACTTCAGACCCACCACAAATAGGGCCATAGCTGTGCCTGCCACCAGAACAATGCTGCACACTGTTCCATTAGCCTACTGGTACCCCACTATCCACAATCCTCAGCCCAGACAACATCCTTCCTCTGTACCAGCAGCAGCCAATCCTCATAGCTAGTGCCAAGAATGGAATCAGACAGCAAGCGTAGGAGCCCTGAGCACTTTATGTGCTTTATTCAGAAGAAAAATCTGAGTGCTCAGCATCTCCCATATTTGACTAACTTTCCTGATTCGTGTTTGATCAGCACTCATGGCATGGAATTTCATTAGAGAAGCTCACTAAGCTGACATGAGCTGATGCAATGCAAAATGGAATATGTCAGGACTGTAAAAGAAAAAAAAATGGCACTAGCTAGCTGAAATAAATTATTGTTTCCTTTTTGTCAAAACCTGCTCAGGTTTCCAAATCACACAAAAAAGCCTAATTCCGACTGCAACAAAGCTGTGCTGGAGAATTTAGCACCATTTTTCTGTGAAAACTTACAACAATAGCATATTTAACGTATGCGGTCTTAGAATAAAAAGTGGGAAAAGGAACCATATTTGACACAATTCTTTCCTCTTCCCTTCACAGACAACTTAACTAATCTTTAAGAGGTGTATATTTACTGACTTCAGCCACATATTCTTTTAAAATGGTGACTAAATTTTCTCTTTAAAAGCACTGGTGCCCGTGTGTTCCTTGCCTTATTCTTGGCAGAATTTAACAAGATCCATACATACTTTCAATATGCATTTCAGTTTGTTCACAGCACACGTGTCTGTTCAGATGATTTTTAAGAAGCCTAGCCTATACTGAACTACCAAAGATGCTGGAATGTCACTGTATGTGGTAAGTTATCTTAGATGAGAAGGATATGAGTTTGAGAGAACTGCTAGCACAAAATAAATAGGAAACATCGCTGAATAAGAAACTTTAATTTATTTAGCACCCCGCCTCACAGCAAGAAGGTCCTGGGTTCGATTCCCAGGCTCAGAGCGTTTCTGTGTGGAGTTTGCATGTTCTCCCCATGCTTGCGTGGGTTTCCTCCCACAGTCCTAAAACATGCCCAGCAGGCTAATTAGCTGTTCCAAATCACACCTAGGTGTGAGAGTGAGTATGAGTGGTTCTATGTGCGTTGGCTCTGCAATGGCCTGGCGAGCTGTTCAGGATCTCCCCTGCCCTCGCCCAGAACTGGCTGAGATAGGTGCCAGCCTTCCCATGACCCTAATTAGGATTAAGCAGCTTAGAAAATGAACGAGTTCTCTTTACCAAAAATGAGTTTGTAGTTTGAGTTATTAAGATTGGCATTTTGTACACTTTAAGTATTTTGTTTGTTTGTTTTGTTTTGTTTTGTTTCTTCCATTGTGTCTTTAGAAGGAGTATCACAGGGGTTCTCAGATCCATTCCTGGGGCACCCTGTACTGTTTAGTTCAAAGTGTTCCATATTACCAACTGATCCACTAATTATTAGGTGATTAGAGAGGAATATGAAAGATGTTGTGTTATATTTAAAAACATTTGACCTATTTCATCATTCACTGAGAAAAATTAAGTGGATTGGACAAAGTCTACATTTTCCGCATGAACTACCACACTCCTTGACTTAGATTTACGGTATCTGGCAGATGCCCAATGCCTTTATTATGACTTACATTTTTATATAGCTGAACAGTTGAGGGTTAAGGGTTAAACTCAAGGGCCCAGCAGTGGCAGTTTGGTGGTACTGGGGCTTGAACCCTGACCTCACAATCAGTAACCCACAGCCTTAACCCTTGAGCCACTACAGCCCTCTACATCACTTATAGTAACAAGCAAGCAGCAAGTGGCCAGCATTTCACCAACTGATTTAGAATGTTTGCTATACAGGTTTTAGCTTTGGCTAAGGTCGTTTAACATCTGCCAAACACTGATCAGGATGTTTTATGAGTCTGTTGTGGCCAACGCTATCCTCTATGCTGTTGCATGCTGGGGCAGCAGGCTGAGGGTTGCAGATGAAAACAAACTGAACAAACTGATCCACAAGGCCAGTAACGTTGTGGGGATGGAGCTGGACCCTCTGACGCTAGTGTCCGAGAGGAGAATGTTGTTCAAAATAAAGACAATACTGAACAATATCACCAACCTGCTTCACAACCTGTTGATCAGTTACAGGAGCACGTTCAGTGAGAGACTGACACCACCTAAATGTACCACTGAACGACACAGGAAATCATTCCTACCTGTGGCCATTAAACTCTACAACTCCTCCATATAGCAACAATATCCACTGTTATACACTTGTATTTTGCACTACATTTACATTCTACTGTTCTATATATTTGTATACATATATATATATTTGTAATTTTTTTTTATTGAGACCTTTATCTTTATCTTTTTCTTTACTTGGTATGGAGCAACTGTGTGCACACAGTTTCCTCCGGAATCAATAAAGTATTCTGATTCTGATTCTGATTATTAAGTCATGATGGAGACTACAGGTCAATGCAAGGCATTTTAAAGAACTGCCAACTCCCTGACACTTAAAAATGAACAGACCTGGGCAGAAAGCATTTTACCCAGCAACCCTGTGGGGTGGGGGAGCACTACAGGAAATTAAAGAAAATGTCAATGTGCAAAGCATTAAATGGCAAAAGCCTAGTTTTACAGCACTCTGTCAGAAAAAAAGGCTCATTGAAGGGTCTCTGGATTGTTAATGGTTCTAACTGTTTTGGGAGGTTCTACCTGGAACACTCACTCAGAGGACATACTGCTTCTTTCTGCTCCTTTCTACATAGAACCTTTCAGGGTTCTTTCAAAGAGAAACAAGCTAAAGAAAATGTAGGGGGTTTCTGTAGGTTTATTATGTTTTTTATAAGAATGAATGTAGCTAAATAAAGGAGGTGTATATGTGGGAGGCTAAGATATGTGGTTTAAGGTACTGTAGAGCCTCGAAATCTTTATTTTAATTTCCGACACACCTTGAATGACACCAGTTTAAAATGAAAAATGAAGACTAACTATAACCAAGATCTACTAATGAAGAATAACTATAACCAAGATCTACTAACTATAACCAAGATCTCCTAATTATATTGCACATACACTTCTCTCAAAACAAAGTACTTTTTCCCCTTGTGGTTGTGGAGAGGTATATCGAGGTTGTGGAGAGGTATTTCGAGGTTGCACCTTTTCTATATATGTATCATTTATTTAGAAATATTAATGTAGCGTGTTAGTGTTGCAAAGTATTACCCACAAAGCTAATTAAATTAAATCAGTGCTCTGAAAGTGGGGTCAAGGACCACCAGGGGACTATGAAGGCCAAGTGACCTGTAATTTTAATTCTTTTTATGATTTTAACCCACTGATGAAAATTATACTATAATACTACTGACATCAAAGGTATACTACTGAGATATTATATTGTAGTATAGTCTGCAGTCAGTGTCCTCTGATACTGAACAGAGGTAACCACAAAAACAACTCTCTTGTAAATAATGTCACATAACATGGACATAATGTGTTCTTTGGGTGGAAAGTCAGGAATAAAAGGCGCTATAAGTCATAGTCAAAATATTCTGCACCGAGATCAGTGGAATTTATTTTACAGGTAAAGGGCTTTCTGGCAGTGTAAAGTTTAAGAGCCACTGTCGAAACTCATTTCTTTAAAAAATGCTGGAGTTGCTCACCATTTTCAGGTGAAAGATAGACTACATACACAGCACAAAAGATGTACCTTTGAAGGGATGATGATGATGATGATTATTATTATTATCATTGTTGTGATTATCATCAACATCATCATCATTATCATCACCATCATCATCAGATTATTATGAGAGGAGACAGGACTAGGAATCAGAGCTATTAGGTGTAATCCAGATGTTGGCTTTAATGCTGTGCATTTACCTGGACTGAAGTTCCGTAGTTGCTCCTCTTGAAGCGCGCGCTGTGTTGTTCGTGTCGGGATGAATCTGAGATGCTCTTCAGCTTCATGCCTTATCTTACAGAGCTCTGATGCTCATCTCTCTCTCTCACACACACACACACACACACACACACATACACACACACACCGCCTCTGCTTCATCATCTGCTCAGTCACGTTTATAGAGACGCACAGCACTGCACGCGCGTTTTTCCTCCCTGTGTGTGTGTGTGTGTGTGTGTGTGTCCGCTGGCACGAGCCTTTAAATACCCAGTGTCACACACACACACAAACGCACGCGCACACACACACACACACACACACACACACACTGCAGCACCCCTGGAGAAGTCCATGCGTCCTGATCGCATCTGAGAGATGACACAGCGCTGCATGCGCACAGAGATCTAGGGCTGTGTTCTCACAGTTATTTTCAGCCTCACAACCCCTGTAATTGCCGACAAAACACAATTCTCCAAGCAATCATTCTTCATTGTCCCTGAGCGCTTCAAACTTTAACCTTCACTCCACTTTCCTGCGCGGATTGAAATTCCCGGCTCACCTCCATCTCCAACCTCTCCAGTCTTCATGCTGCGTCTTCTACCTGCAGTTTCTCATCCACAAAATATAGCGCTCGTCTCCTTGACCTTGGCATGCCCTGAAATCACCAGTGTAGTGGGATACAGCCTACTCTACTGCAGCATTACATCACAAGGTCCTACTAGTAACTAGGTCTAAGAGGCACTCTAGGATGAATGCAGTTCTAGGTTTTGATAGAATGGATGGGTGATGCAGTCTTTTATCTCTGGAGCTCCACTGCTTCGTTTAAAAATAATCATTACTTATTAAAAGCACTGAGCTTTAAACATGGAACACAGTGTGACGTGACAGTGTCACTGTGGATAGCATGACAATCCACTGAAGGGCACCATACAAGCAAACATTCACACACTTCACCAATTCATATACGGGCATGTTTTTGGGAAGTGGGAGGAAAACCTGAGGACCCATAGGTAACCCAAGACAGGGGGAGAACCTACAGAATAAACCTGAGCTCAGAGATGAACCAGGGATCCTGGAGGAATAATAATAATAATAATAATAATAATGATGATGATGATGATGATGATGATGATGATGATGATGGGAGGCATGGGGCGTAGTGGACGTCTGCCCCAGAGCAAGATGGAGTTTCGGGCATGGTGAGGGTGTTTCTGTGTGGAGTTTGCATGTTCCCCCAGTGCTTGTGTAGGTTTTCTCTGGTTCCTCCGGTTTCCTCCCACAGTCTAATGACATGAACATTAGGCTAACTGGCTGTTCCAAATTGCTCATGAATGGTGAGTGTGAATGGTTTTGTGTGTGTGTGTGTGTGTGTGTGTGTGTGTATGTGTGTGTGTGTGTGCTGGCCCTGCGATGGACTGTTGAGCTGTTTAAGGTGTGCCCCACCTTCGCCCAGAGATGGATGAGGTAGGCTCCAGCCTCTCCTCAAATCTAGTAGTGGTTAGCACTGTCAACCCACAGCGAGAAGATTCAGAGTTTGAATCTGAGGCTAAGGCCTTTTTTCTGTGGAGTTTGCATGTTTCCCAGTGCTTGTATTGGTTTCCTCTGGGTACTCAGGTTTCCTCCCACAGTCCAAAAACATGCACATTAGGCTAATTGACTACTCTAAATTGCCTATAGTTTTATATGTGAGTGTTAATGGTTGTTTGTGTCTACGTTGCCCCTTTAATAGATTATTCAGGTTGAACCCCGGTGGATAAAGAGTTTAGCTAATGGATGAATGGATGATGAAAAAAAATGCAATACCACAATTTGCATTTGTTTATTCCTACTTATACCTGTACTTGTATTCATTCATACATGCAACATGCAAACTCCACACAGAAACCCCCACACCAAGTCGAGAGCTCATACCCAGGACCTTCCTGCTGTGAGGTGGTGTGCTAACCACTACACTGTGCCACCTATGAGATCAACTTCAGATACACACCATAATGTAACTTAGGATGAGTGAAAGAACACTACATTCTTGTGATTTCCCCTGTGAGCTTCGTATTCATACCCACAGGAAAGCACAAACCTCAGCCTTGCATAACTGTTTGCTGTGTCTCTTTGCACATCTGAAGCAAGCGTTCTGAACATTTTAAATATTAATAATAATAATAATAAAATAATATGGAAAAAAATAATAATATGCATCCTCTTTGTATCTGGATTTCTTTGGAGTACATTATATATTCATTCCAAATAAAGTATTCCCATTCTTCATTCTCATATCCCCCAAAACCTGTGTTTTATTTAGTGTAATATATACTCACTCACTTCTAGTGCAGCATCAAAGGCCAGCCATGTCTCTCACTGTCTGTGGTGAGGAGCATGTAAAAGAACCATTGCTGTCTTTCGGAAAGAGTAGGCTGCATTGCCGTCAGTGTGTTTCTGCCCTGCGATGGCTTGGCGAGCTGCCCAGGGTGTACTCTGCCCTCGCCCAGAGTCGACTGAGAAGGGCGCCAGCCTCCCTACAACCCTAATTGGGAATAAACGGTTAAGAAAATGGATGAATGAATGGATATACTCACTCATTCTTTCATACTCATTTGCGAAAATGCTTAATCCTAATATTAGGGTTGCAGGGAAGCTGGTGCTTATCTCAGCCGACACTGGGCAAACAGCACGAAAGACTATCGCAGGGCAACACACACACACACACAGAGAGAGAGAGAGAGAGAGAGAGAGAGAGAGAGACACATTCACACTCACACCTACAGGCAATTTGGAACAGCCAAATAGCCTAATGTGCTTGTTTTTGGACTGTGGGAGGAAACTGGAGTACCTGGAGGAAACCTATGCAAGCACGGGGAGCACATTCAAACTTCATAGAGAAACGGCCTCGCCGAGCCCAGGACTTGAAACCAGGACCTTCCTGCTGTGTAATATCTCATAAAGCTGTATTTGGTACACAGGGGTATGTCATTATGTATTGTGTATTTAAATACCAAATTACCTACAATCTGTCTTGTTAAAGTGTCATGTATTATAATGTAAAAAATGTTATTAACTTTTCTACTAAATATTTTTTACTGTTACAACTATGACCTTGTTGTGATCTTTTTATTTTTATTGGTAGCACTGTGTGTGTGTGTGTGTGTGTGTGTGTGTTGGGGGGTGGCAACATTTATTCCTTTATTTTCGGATATGTTACTTTTATTTTGACAAAATTGCAATGACAAAACTTGACCCGGAAGTAAATTGTGATATCCTTTTTGTAGCTTGAAACGATAAAAGGTTCCACTTCATTTCTGTATTTCTGTAAATATATATGTTTTAGAAGCGATTTTTTTTGTGCTAAACCGACACATTTGAGCTGATTGTATTTTTCCGTCGTTACATTTTGAGAGAGAGAGAGATGGATAAAGCGGTCCTCAGTAAAACCCGAGCGTTTTTATCGAGCGCCTCGCTGTTGTATAAAGCTCTGTGTCCAGAGCAGGCGCGGTTTCTCATGTGAGTAACTGGTTTATTTTATGGTCCTGAAGTGTTTCAGTGTTATTACAGTGCTGAATGTTTGTTGCTGTTGTAATAGGATTGGATTGACGTTAGATGGCAGGGCCAGACTTCACTCATGTCCACATGTTAATACACTGATTGGCATTCGGTACAGCTACAATCAGGGGCCGACTGGGAACAAACATCAGATTTCAGTTCCTACATGTTTCCCAAATATTTCCTAAAATAACATGGATGAAACTGCGTTTAAGCAGTTGTGTCATGGTTTTTTTTTTGTTTTTTTTACCCAATTTTATTTGCCAAAAAGTTGTTTAAATATACCATATCCAATGTCCAAAATTCTGTCTCACTCACTCGCCGAACCGCTTAATCTTACTAGGGTCGCAGGGAGGCTGAAGCCTATCTCAGCCGACAGTAGACAAAGGCAGGGTACGGCTCACCCCGAACGGCTCACTGAACTATTGAAGTATGAACACACTCACACAACCGTTCACACTCACATACACACCTAGGGGCAATTTGGAACAGCCATGTAGCCTAATGTTTTTGCACTGTTGGAGAAAACCAGCAGACCCTGAGGAAACCCAAGCAAGCATGCGCAGGACATGAAAACTCCATACAGAACTGACCAAACCAGGACTCGAACCCCAGGGCCTTCTTGCTGTGAGGCGAACCACTACCCCACCATGCCGCGGTCTAAAATACTTCATACTGTATATTTGTTAAATAGAGTTTCAGCTTGCAAGTCAAAAGATGTAGACTGGTTTTGAGCCCAGTAGGGAGCGGAATGAAATGGATTGCAACGTGGACTTGAATCATGAAATCCTGTTGGGCCGAACAGTTTTCACAGAGTGAGATTGCATTGCAAATTTTAACAGACTTGATGTATGAACCGAATTCATCAACCAAATTTGAATGATTGCCTTGTTTGGTAACACCTTTCATGATATGTAGTCTATTTTCTTCAAACATCCATGGCACTGCCCCTTTAACTGGTATGATGATGGGATTCATCAGGTCCAACACCACCCCACATCACCGCCAATAAGAAAAGTCTCAAGTGTAAATAATATTATAATTATACAACTTAAGTGGGTTTACATTTAAGTTATGTTTTATAATAGCAGAGATTGTGTGATTCAGTCAGTCTTATCACAGCATATAATGAAGCAAAGGCTGTGGATTACATTGTAACAAAATGAAACACAATTGAACATCAGCACTTTAACCAAGCAAGCTAATGTGCTCTGGTGTACAGGTCAAAATTCCATCACCGCTACAACTCAAAACCTACGCACAAGTCCTGCAGCTAGCTTTCAGTAATAAAGGGCAGCCCTGATGGAGTCCGACTATCACCGGGAACGAAACTGACGTCTGACCAAATGTCCCATTACAACATATTCGGCAACCCTCTTAGGACAGCCCAAGGGAAGCAGTCATCTGCTTTTTCCAACTCCACCAATCACATCTAGACTAGATGTACAGCACCCATGTAAGGGTTCGGAGCTGATCTAGTGTCCAACAACCAGAACAAAAACCTTATTGGTACAGCTGGATCCAAGGTTTGACCAACAGCCGGACTCTCCTATCCAGTAGCCAGGAATAGGCATTCCCAGCGAGGATGAGAAGTTAGAAGACAACCTCAGGCTTCTTTTTCATAAAGAGGCAGACCATTGCAAATCCAAATGTACGGTCCCAACCTCCATACAGTGCTGCCAAGGCATGCTAACCACAGCAACATTTTCTTTAAAGACCTTTTCAAGCTCAATGAAAAACTAGTATTGTTGTTATATGGCAGCAGGGGGTGTAGTTGATTAAAGCTATGACAGAAATGAGTCAGGTCCAACCAGCAGGTAATGTGTGATGATTCTCACCTGTGTCTGGTTACTGCAGTCTAATTATTTTTGCCTCATTGTGCCTTTATTGAGTCCTGTAATAAGAGAGTGATGGATAGTGTGCATAGAAACACGCATGAATGCACACATACATATTTTGCCCTAGAAATCTTCTCTGTGATGCATTCACATTTCTGATTTGTTGTTTCAAAACTAGCCCAAATTTAAATCCTGGCATAAATGAAACATATTCTGCCTTATTTAACTCTTTGGAGGAGAAAGTGAGCCACTTTTTGAGAGAAGTGCGTATTGTGTAAATCAAGTTGAAGCATATATTATGCCTTGCATAGTATAAAGAGCTCACAAATACCTAGTAATTCCGATATGAAATCACCTGAAAATCCCATGGATATATGGTTTCAAGACATTGCCATGGAATATGGCTTGGATGGTTGTCCTGTGTACTTCTGGTGTTCACACATGCCCACCACAGGAAACAAAATAAGGCTGGCGCATCATGCAGTTGATGCTGATTGGCTGTTATGTATCAGTGACTTGCATGATGACATGCAGAAAAAAAGCAGATTTAATATTAATAACAAAATGGAAACCAAAAAAAAAAAAAAAGATACACCACCACTCAGACTTGCACAGAATTAAAAAAACACACAGTCTAAATGACTGACAGACAGACATCCAGGTAAATAAATGTTCTTGGGACAAACACCGAAATTGGAAGCTTGACAGAACATGAACTCATTTAATGGATACTTAAAGTAACAAGACAGGTGAGAGAAATCAAACAAGCTGAAAAATTGGTTAGTGAAAGGAAAGGCGGTGAAAAGCAAGCTCAGGCTTGGACATCTATTAATAGAGATATCTATCAGGATCCCCCCTTGAAGCAGTGCCTAAACCTATATAGTATATTAGGAAATATGGGATTTCTGATTTATTACTGTGCTTTACTTCACTACACTGTCAGGAGGAAAAGCAAAAAAAGTTTCTGTCATATCTGTAAAATAAGTGGATAGGTTTGTTTTCTTATAATAATTTAATCGTAATTTGTTTTGATGTGTTTCTCTAGTACACAGAGAGTAAAGGTGTAAATGAATTTATGGCTTTGTAATCCATGATAATACTGTAGGTCAGATGACTTTCTATCATAAAAAGCCCTTTAACGAGACTAGAAGTTATTGTACTATAATAAACTTGAGGTACGGCATGGGGAAACAATTATAAACTTGGTTCAATTGCGCTTTGTCCATGCACTTCTCGTCTCATGTGAAATGCCACTGTGTGTCCTGTGACAATGCCATGCATGCTTTGAGTGCTTTCTTTGTTGTGCATATTACATACGATGTGCGTTTATTTATGTTCCCGTGCATGAACTGAGTGGCATGGGCTTGATTCACACCAGGCCGTGCGAGTCCCACTGGACGTACTATTGCACAGGCATGTGTGACCTGATGGCTTTGATGGGGAGCTTTACGGTGGACGTTTTAAGATCGTTCGTTTCTAATTTTAAACTTTTTAACAGTTTGTATCTGTTTGTCCAAGATAAGGCAGCAACACTATAGAGAAGACTGTTTGTACCCACCGGTTGTGGCCGTCGGTGAACTCGTTTCATCTTCTCAGTTCATGTACATGTGGGGTTTCACAGTTATCTGTGAAGCTTGAGCGATCAGGGCATCTCCCTAGATTTAATCAGGCGTCTGTTAAGAGAGCACTCGTCATCCCAAGTACTTTTGTTGATAGCATCTCGTTCAGGCTCGAGTGTGCGCTTATAAGGAGATGTAAGAGAGGAATTTTAATTAGATGAGCTTTTTATAACACTGTCCTGTGCCTAAAGTACGTGTTGAAATAGAGAAGTAGTACATAGCCTTTGCATTAGTAGATTGAACCATCTTAACACTAGCTTTGAGAAGAGATTTCACAGTCAGGGGACCTTGCAGCCCATAACAGTTTATGCTGTAACCTTTTTATTGTTATTTCAATGTTGAATCTTAAAAAAAAAAAAAAAAAAAAGTATCTCTCCTTTAAATAAATTTACCTACCTTTTCCGGCAAAAATATTATTTTCACAAGGGTTCTTTGCTGACATTGACTGGATTTTACCCTTAAATGAATAACAAAGTTGGGTTTTTAGCACAGAGTTCGCAAAAGCACAAAATGTGGTTAAGTAGCATGCATGCTAATGGTGTAAGGACATCGCAGTGATTCACTTAAATAAAAAAAATCCTCACATTAAGTCCATCATTTACATTAACTTTCAGAGGGCAGTGGTGGCCCGGTGGTAGGGTGCTGGCTTACTGATCCAAAGGTCAGGGGTTCAGGCCCCACTATCACTGAGTTGTCACCGCTGTCCCACACAGTGCAGCTAACTGGATTAAAAAATTAAAAAGGCCATCCATGTCTCTCACTGTCTGTGGTGAGAGGCATGCAAAAGAACCATTGCTGACTTACGAAAAGAGTAGGCTGCATTGCCGTCAGCGTGTTTCTGCCCTGCGATGGCCTGGCGAGCTGTCCGGGGTGTACTCTGCCCTCACCCAGAGTCAGTTGATTACTATTAAGCGGTTCAGAAGATTAAGGAGTGATTGTCACTAAAATATGTTTCATCTCGGGGACTATTTAGCGACATCCACCTCGCTTTTAGCAAATTATTGTTCATTATCTAATTGCAGTGGCATCTGTCATGGGGTGGGGAATTAGGAAGCAAGTAAATGGTCAGGTCTCAAAGATGTTGTGTTGGTAGCATGAAAAAACAAGCAAGTAAAGGATCTGATTAACTTTGTCAAAAGTCAGGTGATCATGGCTGGACAACTGGGTCAGAGCATCTTAAATCTTGTGTGGTGTTCACATCTCAAGGCTTGCAGTGGTTACTACCAGTACTAATACCAAAAGTGGTACAAGGGGAAAAAATAGTGAATCATGACCAGGAGGTGCAGCCACTGATGTGCAGGAGGAATGAAGGCTAACCCATGTGATCTGATCCCACAGAAAAAGAAGTTTCATTTTTTACTGAAAAAGAAAATGCTGGCTATGATAGAAAGGTGTCAGAACACACAGTGCTTTGCCGAATGCTGCATCTGAGGCTATTAGCAGTGGACCAGTCATCGTGCACGTGTTTGACCCCTATCCAACACTGAAAGTGACTGCAATGGGCACGCGAGTATCAAAACAGGACCATGGAGCAATGGACGGTCTGATGAATCACGTTTTCTTTTACATCATATGGACCGCTGGGGGCAGGCGCATCACTTTTGTGGAGAAGAGATGGCAACAAGGTGGACTGTGTAAAGAGGGAAAGCCTCTGAAAGCAGCGTGATGTTCTGGATAATGTTCTGCCCTGAAACCTTGAGTCCTATTCATGTGAATGTTACTTTAACATGTGCTGTCTACCTACACATTGACGAAGACCAAGGACCCCTGTTTACGGTCGTTGTGTTCTGTAATGGCAGTAGGGTTTTTCAGCAAGATATGCACCCTGCCATACTGCAAAAACTGTCCAGGAATGGTTAAAAAAGAAAAAAAAAAAAAAAGGGACTTCAGTTTCCCCATCTGTGTGATGTGCTGGGCAAACAAGTCCAAACCATGGAGTTTTCAACTTACTGGAATTAAAGGATGTGCTATGAACTGATTGGTACCAGATACCACACACTCAAGGGTCTCGTGGAGTCCATGTCTTGATGGTTTACAGCAATTAGGAATTTATTTACTTAAATTTGAGTAAAATGAATAACACCCCCCTCAATAAACTTTTTTTCATGTATATTGTGCATGTGTCGCAATATTGCTTTCTGCTTAGTTCCAGCATTCAGATTTAGCTTTGTGGAGATTAATTATAGAAATGGCTTTGGAAAAGTAGTTGACGTGAGGTTCCTACATTACTGCATGCTCTCTCTTGCTCGCTCTCGCTCTCTCTGTCTCTCTCTTTGGGAAGGTTATACTGAAGCGATATTTACTGTGTGCATGTTGGAGTGAGAGATTATCTACATTGCATAGCATTCTTTTTTACATACTATTTAAGATGTACTCTCCTAAATAAAATACGCAACATCTGAACAGCCTTGAATAAATCACACTGTGTCCCTCTCTTTTTTCAGGCAGAAGCAGCAGATGAAGGGTAAGTGCTAAGAGCAGTTCCAGTGTATTGTTTCAGGGCTGGCTTTAAATTCACAGCTGATTTAATGTGTTTCAGTAGTGGCCTTAGAGTGCCTATAAAAGATTTAAAGGGCATGAAACGTCAATAAATGTAACAACTCTGGGTACAGTGTGCCATACAGTGAAATAAATCTCTTAGTTGAAGTTTCTCCTCTTTTCTATACAGTATGTTTTTAAAAATATATATAATTGATTGTTTTGTATGTCTGAATTAAGTCAATAAATCGGTGGTGAAAATATTAGTTCATTCATTAATTTTCTAAGCCGCGTAATCCTAATTAGGGATGCGGAGTGGCTGGCGCCCATCTCAGCCAACTCTTGGCGAGGGCGGGGTACACCCTAGACACCTCGCCAGGCCATCACAGGGCAGCACACACATCAATTCACACTCATACCTAGGGGTGATTTGGAACAGCCAGTTAGCCTGCTGTGCATGTTTTTTGAACTGCGGGTAGGAAACAGGAGTACCCAGAGGAAACCCACGCAGGGACAGAGAGAACGTGCAAGCTCCACACAGAAACGCACGAGCCTAGGAATCGAACGCAGACCTTCTTGCTGTGAGGCGGATGTATTAACCACTGCACCACCATGCCATTTTAAATTTCCTAAATACAATTCCAGGCAGGGCATGACGGTGGTGTAGTGGTGGCACGTCCTTCTCACAGCAGGAAAGTCCTCGGTTCAAGTCACGGGCTCGGCGATGGTGATTTTGTGTGGAGTTTGCATGTTCTCTCCGTGCTTGCATGGGCTTCCTCCCACAGTCTAAAAACATGGGCCACAAAATGGCTGTTCCAAGTTGCTCCTCGGTGAGACAGTGAGCGTGAATGGTTGTGTGTGTGTATATTGGCACTGTGATGGACTGGCAGGCTGTCCCTGCCTTTGCCCAGAGATGGCTGAAATAGGCTCCAGCCATCCTGCACCCCTTGTAGTATTAAGCGGTTCACGAGTAAATTAATTAATGAATTGCAAGCCATTTTAAATTTAACATTTACTTGTTACCATACTTGTTAAAGTCCCGTCTGTCTGTAGAAGAATAAAATTCTAGTTTAATTACAGTAGAATGTATTGACATGCATTTTAAGCAATTATAATTTAAATACAGCTTTTGAAGAACTGTCTGCCACACCGCAGTGCATACTGTCATCCATTTGTTTGTGATCTCAGAGTAAATATTGTAAACAAGTCCTCGGTATTTAAAGCAGAATAAGGACAGGTTCTATTTTCACGCTGTGGTGATTTCAGTGATCAGATCCAACACACACTGACTGTTGCATGCCGTGTGTTTCAGGCCCTGCGCTGCCAGACACAGTGCTGTGCCCGTTCTGTTTTCAGTGGCGCCAGCCTGGAGAGTACCATGTGCGATTACAGCCCAAGTGCAGACCCTCGGTGCTTATCAGGAAGCTGCTCAGGAGGGAGCAGGCCCACAAGAGGCTCAAGTTTCAGGAAGTCAGGCTTCTTCAGAGGTTTAGAAGGTCATCCAGTGTTCTGGTGAGGATCCATATACAGAACACCTGAGATCATCATCCTCTCTTGAGATACTGATTTAATTGCGATGGTCAGAATTTTTTACTAGCCTTTAAAAACATTTTACTAGTCTCTCTGGGGATTGCATGCATGCTCTGTTTACTGTCTGACACACTGCCAGATCAACAGGATGGTGAACAGACAGACAACAGAAGGAGGTTGGTCATGTGCTCTGAGGCAATAGAAAACCGTTTCGTATCAGAGCAGGGAAAGTACGATTGAGTCGATTCATTACTGTGCTAGGGCAGTTTGGCTTAATCCACAGATATCTGCTCCCACACTGCCCTTTCAGGTATTTTTATTTTAATACTTTAATTAATATTTATATATAGCTTTGTATAGTTTCATTTGAAAATTTTTAAAGATATCTGTTTAGTTCAGGGCGGCACGGTGGCGTAGTGGTTAGCACGTCCGCCTCACAGCAAGAAGGTCCTGGGTTCGATTCCCAGCTCGGGTG
>JAQMYF010000001.1:48894186-48905193 GCA_030014195.1 Neosilurus mollespiculum
TGTCTAAATCTGTGTTAGTGAGCACTTCTCCTTTGCCGAGATAATCCATCCACCTCACAGGTGTGGCGTATCAAGATTCTGATTGGACAGCATGAATATTGCACAGGTGTGCCTTAGGCTGGCCACAATAAAAGGCCATTCTAAAATGTGCAGTTTAATCACACAGCACAATGCCACAGATTTGTGAACAATATTTGAGAGAAATAGGGCTTTTGTGTAAATAGCAAAAACAAAAGTGTTGGTTGTATATTTTTTGTGTGTGTATGTGTATAAATATATATGCAGATGATCTTCATAATCCAAAACCTAATCCTAAACAAATTTTTGCAGTTATTTAGTAAATGAAATGGTATCCACTTTGTTACGGTGAAGCTTTCTGTGAGAAGTTAGTTTGTGAAGAGATGTTTATCTAATTTTTTGTCCATCTTTTCAAGGAATCTCCAGTGTCAGCACTTTGTCACAGTCAGCATGTTTGTTTTGTCACAGGAAGGTCTTCAGGATTGCAGTCTCCTAGTCTCAGATACTTTCCTGTTTCTCATTAACACGACCAGTTATTATTATGCCTTATCACTTTCAGAGAGGAAAAAAGTGAGGGTTGTGAAGCGTCAATCATGGGGACTTGATTTGCAGTTGCTCTCTAGATACGTAACTTTAAATGGATATAAAACCTAAGGCTTGTTTTTCTTTAGTTAATACAGCATATAATTCTTGATGAATCATTGTAGTGTAAGCAGAATAAAGCACTTCTGGTATTACTGGTGTTAGAAAAAAACGTTAACTCTAGCGGTTACGCTAACTCCGTTACACATTGTGCCACATCATAACACCCCATCATTTACTTTCTCCTATAACAGCACACACCCATGTATTTTATTCTTTACTTATGAGTGTATTGGAAAGTGTGAATCATCAATTTTATTTATGAAATAAATTCATCATTTGTCTCCTACCAAAAATGTCACGTTATGGCCCTGCTTTATTTCTACGGTGTTTGTCAGAAAACTTTTTTTTTCCCTCACTGTGGCGGTGAATTCCAGTCATCCTGAATTAGTTGAGTCACTTTTGTGACAGTCATTCAGACGTCACTGCTTTTGTGTCATTCTAGCTCTTCTGAGATCCTGTTGATTATTATAGAGAGATCATACTCTAGTGTGTATTCACAGACCCACATCGCATACACATTTAGGTGCTAATTAAACCAGTGTAACATCATCCATAATCATCAGGTTAATAACAGTTGATGCTCCCACTCACATAGGTTAGTGTGTAGGACATAACTGCTTATTTGAGGTCTGGAGCTGTTATGAAAACGGTTGATTATAGCACAGCGGCTGCTCACTAAGAACTGGGATGGGCTAAATGCACAATGTTTTTTGTCTGAAAGAGGGCTTGAATAAGCCTTGGGATAGTCCCTGACATGGTGGCTTGGAGAAAAATGGTTACTGAAAATGAGTGAATGAATAATGACGGTGTTAAAGTGTTACTAAATAAGAAGTGCAGTTTAGTATACTACATGGGAATGGCATGATCTGATTGGTCTGCTAGAAGGAGATTAAAATATGTTATTCTGAATGAATAAGGCTTTAATTACAATGACAAAAACTCAGTTATCTCCCACCCCTCGGGAGCTATAGGAATAGGTTTCATACGTTCTGGACATTTACTTGTCACATGCTGAAGCTGGGGCTCGCAAACTTGGTATGCTGGATCGCTACTATGAGTGCTAGGATGAGTTTATGTGTGAGTGACCTTGACTTACTTCTCAAGGTCACTAAGGCAAAACTGTATAATAATTTTAGGTTTCCAGACATTTACTTGCCATGTGCTGAAGCTAGGGCTTTCAAACTTGCTATGCTTGTTCTATAATGGCATATAATGAAATGGTCCATTTTTTTTGTCACTTATAACAGGTGGTGTCATCATTTATTATTCATATTATTACTATTATATTATTATTATTTCAAGGACACAGTTTCCATTGTACGGATGTGGGTTACCGGGGTCCCCCCGCTGGAGCCAGGCCTGGGGAGGGGCTCAGTGGCGAGTGCCTGGTGGTCGGGCTTCTGCCTATGGAGCTCGGCCGGGCCTAGCCCAAAGAGGAGACATGGGTTCGCCCTCCCATGAACCCACCACCTGTGGGAGGGGCTACAGAGGTCAGGTGCAGTGTGAGCCATGTGGCAGCCGAAGACGTGGGTCCTGCCGGTCTGATTGTCGGCTACTGACTCTGGCTTTTGGGACATGGAATGTCACCTCTCTGGCAGGGAAGGAGCCTGAGCTGGTGTGCAAGGTTGAGAGATACTGACTAGATTTGATCGGGCTTACCTCAACACATAGCTTGGGCTCTGGAACCACCCATCTTGAGAGGGGCTGGAGCTTGTTTCATTCTGGAGTTCTCATGGGGAGAGGCAGTGATCCAGTGTGGGCATCCTTGTTGCCTCCTGTCTTGGTGCCCATATGTTTGGGGTTATCCCCGGTTGACGAAAGGGTAGCCGCCATGTGGAAGGACGGGTGCTGGCTGTTGTTTGTGTTTATGCCCCAAATAACAGTTCAGAATACCCATCCTTTTTGGAGTCCCTAGGGGGTGTTCTAGAGATCGCTTCACTGGGGACTTCTTCGTTGTCCTGGGGGACTTCATCGCCTATGTGGGCAATGACAGTGGACCTGGAAGGGTGATTGGTAGGTACGGCCTTTCCAATCTGAACCTGAATGGTGTTTCATTGTTGGGGTTCTGGTTTGGTGGCAGTAGGTTCACCCGATGATGCAAGCCTGGTATCATCACAGAGTGAATCATGGACTTGTTCAGAAGCTCCGTTTAGATGGAGTACACTTTCAGCAGTACTTTATTCTGAACCACACACAGTTTTTATCTACTGATTTATTTATTTTTGAAAAGATATTAGCAAAACCATGTGCTCAAGTCACTACCCAACTCACATAATATACATTTCATGTAGCCTTAAATAAACGTATGTAACTATAAACTCACAGGAAATGCTGACTGTTTCAGAAATGTTGACCCAGGCATCACGTATCAGTCATAAAGCACAGGATACTTACATATGGCTATAATTAAGCTTCTCTTACATGTTGATGTGAGCGGGACATTTAAACCCGTGTTCATGGTTTCCAAACGAAAACATTATGGCAAACTCAGTGTATGGAAGCATCTGTCAGTAAACAGTATCTTGAAGCTCTAATTGTTAATCGCTCGACTTGTGTTGTGTGAAAGTTCAGCTCAGTTGAACTCTGCGCACACTCACTCAGTGTCGTGCAAGAAAATTCCGCTTCTTGTCACCTCTCCTCGCATGATTGTTGTCTTTACATGGCCGCTTGTCGCTTCCAGTGTGAACGTGGCTTTCGTCTTTCTGTGGCAGCCTCCTTGTTATCAGCGAATAATGCATTGTACACCTGGTTCTTGATACATTCCTGGCTGTGAGAATCTGATGCACTTCACACATTCTGACCTTATTAGAGTTGCTGTCTTTGAGACTAGAGAGCTTTTTAGGTTTGTAACCCAAATCGAGAGCCTCACATTTGAATTTATTGCTCGTGCTACATGAACGTACAGTATATTCCCTCACACGCTTCCTTCTTCAGTCTCAACTTTCTACAGCATCTGTTTTTTTTTCCACTTCTCTCTTTCTAGCACCCTACCCCCCTCTTAATCATTCCAACTCACTTCACTAAAGTTGTTATTTTGTAAATTGTTCCCCTGCTGATAGATTCCACGCTGACTTTCTCTGTCACAGTTTATTCTTTTTTTTGCACAGAAGTTGAAGCCCATCAGGCTGTTAGGGACCAGCAGCTTCTTTCAGACAGCAGGTACATCAACACCCATCTTCTTCCTCCTCCTTCTCCTCTGTTCATAGTTTCTAGGCTCAGATTAATTTGCTTTTTCAGTTGAGATGAGAGTTGCCATGCATGTAATTACCGCCTCTAGATTAATTACAGAAGAAGACAGGTGCAAATGGAGGTGTCAGTGTCACAGTGCTGTCAGTGATGTACGGAGGAGGAGGAGGAGGAGCTTTTACCGGTAACTTGAGCGCATTTCGTTCTAGCTTTCACAATACTTATCCATTAAAATTCCAACAACCTGCAACAATTCATGAAGAAAAATCAACAAAAGTTTTGCCATGAACCTCTCAGCACCTGATGTGAGCAAAGGTTGGTTGAGCATTGTGTCAGGACAGCAATGGCAAGAGGTATTTATAACAAAGAGCTGTTTCAAAGTGCTCTAGAGGATCAGGGGTGGGTGATATGGCAAAAATGTCATATCACAAATCCGCTTCATAATATACAGTATATATCACTGTATATTATTTTGTTTAAATGTTGCTAACAAAGTGGCAGTAATGTATTTTAGAAGGAAAAGGAGGGTAAAATAAAGCAAAGTTAATTTTACCATCCAGTCAGTGAGTTATGATTTACAATAGCCGATGTTCCACTCTTGTACCGGGGCGTGGCAGGGCTATGTCAAGTCTACAGAGGCTTGTAGCATGGGGCTTTAAGCCTTAAGCCAAAAACTCCTTTGTGTTTCTGTTGTCACACATACAGCCCACTAGTTTCCACACCCGTAACACACTACCCACTTCACCTAAGACTGCACAGTGCAGACGCTGCAAGAGCATCACCTCTGCAAGTGGATGTAAATACAATTAAAAAAAAAAACTTGCTGGCAGGAAGCTAAATAAAATATAACTTTACCCCAATAATAGATCATGATTAGCTCATTGGCTAGTTCAGGTCAGTTAGCTTAGCTGATGTAAATGATTAGCACTTAGCATAGTGTCTGTACTAGTTTAGCTAGTATAGCTAAATGTTTACATACATGTTTCTGATATACTAAAAGAGATAAACCCTGCCATAAATCTGGCTTCGTTTGGCCCATGGGTTAAGATCAAGTAAAAATCCTCAGGCTTCTGGCATTGGAGTAGATGTGACCACGCCCTGAACGTGCCAGTAGAAACGGTAATGTCCTAGGCTTTCCACGGATCACCCGACTGTAGTGTGATAGGAAGAAAGCAGCTATTGAATGATAAATGAGATGGAAAATCCTGACACCTAATCATGTTGATGCTGACCCTGATGTTCATATAAATCATAACCCGGCAGATGATGTAATAAAGGATGGCGGCGGTTATAAGGGCAAATAGGGTGTCCATACAAGTTCATCTTCAGGAAGTGCTTTATCCTTGTTGGGACCTGGAGCTTGTACCAGGATCCCAGGGAATGAGGAGGTAATGCACCCTGAATGGAACCGCCGTTCGTCACAGGGCACTGTGAACACACATACACACACTCATTCAGATCTAGGGGAAATTTCAAGTCAAGCAGTTGACCTAGTGATGTTTTTGGGAAGTGGAAGAAAACCACAGGACCCTGTGACACTGGCAACACTATTACTAGCTACTGTTTGCTAGTTAGTTAGTTGTGGTAAAGAAAGAAAAATGATACAGTGTATTGTTGCTGTAGTATAAATGTCGTCGTATTTTTTCCAGTCTTAACGGATTGGACATATTTCTACATGACAGTAGAGTGGAACATTTCTTCCAGAATGTGTCATTGTGTTTAGATTTGTTTGAGTAGTCTGCACCATGTGGGCGTCCCAGGCAGAGGGATGTCAATCATGTATGCTCATTAAAATTTCATGATCATGTCTTTCTGAATTCAGATCATATTTGAGTGGCGTTCTGTCAGTTTTAGTTGTTCTTTTAATTAAAAGTTTTCATGTATGTTTAACCCGAGGTGTGTTTGCCCCTAAATTCTCAGGAACAACAAGCTTGTCAGGTCTGGCAAGTTTTTTATTTTTTTTAAATTGTGCGCTACATATCTTTGGGTCTCAGGACGATCTGGCTTTGCAGTCGTTACTCAGACAGGCAGGAAACATTGCGCAGACGTTCACTTGCTGCAGCTGCATGCTCCGAGTCCGTCCAGCTGTGCTTGACCTGCATTACCTATGGGACTTCTGTAAAACACTCCCTCTCTGATAGTCGGTATATGCAGCAGCTCGTGGCCAAGTGTGCATGCTAGAAATAATCAGGCTGTGTCTCTGTGGGTATGTGAGCTCTCTTGCCTCCTCTGCCACCTCTTCAGCTCCGGCACGGTCATTACCAGAGCACGTGAGTGTCTGTTACCATGCTAATGAACTCCTCTAACATGGATCCGCATAAATCCTGCTGCGATCCTGATAGCACTCCATGGATCATGTGGATATAAAGTGCAGCACTCGTGGCACAGGTCTCGAACCTATTTTCTGAGGCTTTTTCTCAAGTCGAGATGTACTGGTTACGTGCCAGGACTAGGCAGGTCGGTTCGATTTATCGTACGAGGTGGCACTAATTCACCGAGTTTCTGTCTGAAGGAGGCAGAGTGTGACGAACAGCGTGGGACCTTGTCTCGGAGGAGCCTGTGCTGATATAGAGTGAAAGGGTAAGAGTGTTTGCCAGTGAGGGCCTGTTTTCTCTCTTGTAATGCAGGTCGTATCAAACTCAAACTTATCAAGAGGAAGAGAACATTATGGCCAACTGCAGCACTGAGGTGGAAGTGAAAAGCCCCCAGCTACGTTGAAAGCACTGTTTTTTTTTTTTCCTTTTAAGTCTTAGTTTGGATTGCCTTGACTTTACAGAAAGTTCTAGCAGTCTTAAATTTCTTTCTTTCTTTCTTTCTTTCAGTCAGATGTCACACTGTCGACCCCAGCTTGCTCGATGAACCAAGTGCTATTGCATTCCATTACATTTTGTGAAATGTTTGTTTTTTTTAGGGTGTGTCTACTTGTGCGTTGCTCGCCTTGAGCAGAAAGCCAAGGCACATTTGTTATCCGTTTTGTTTTCACTCGAGACCCCACCAAGCTTTTGTGTGCACCTCGGCGTGGTATCGGTTACAGTACGAAGAGCGCTGATTCTATTACCCTGAGTTGGAGTTCGTTTCCACACCGACCTTGACTTTCTCTGCAGAAAGCCGATAAAACGGAATGTCAGATGCTGAAATGCGCAGTTCCGACGTGGAAGCCTGATTGACTCTCGGGGAAGAAAATGACCCATTTACGATGAGATGTAAAAATGCACTCGAGTTGCTGTAGCAGATCTCAGTGCAGACAGCAGACCTTTTTTAATCCTCTTGATGCCCGACCGTAATTCTCAGTAAAGGCAGTGCTATATTAAAGTAGACAAGCTGCCAATGTGGTTGTGTAATTTTAGTTATTCATTTGCATGTCCCAAATCCTTTAAGACACAAGATTTTAACCCATTCATGACACTTTTATTGCTCGTATAGCTCTTGCTTGTTTTTTAAAGAGATTCAAAACTTTCCAGAAATATACTCGGTACCATTGTGTTTATTTGTAGATATTTTGCAAGTATTTCTGTGAAAATTATTGACTGACCCTTATGCACGCATGCTCAGAAATGAGTTGTTGTGAATGGGCATTTTGGTGTGGATGTGTGAACAAACTGTGCTATAAATAGCATAAGCTTCGACAATCTGCATTTTTTGACCAAATTTTTTTTTTCGCCCACTGGCGTTCCTCATATGCATCGAACAAAATCCTTTGCAAGAAGTATTAATGAATTCACTCATAGAGCTCGTTGATTACGTATTTTAACCATTACAGAGGCAAGTAACAATGTTTTTAAAGTACGAAATCTATTATATACTACCCTAAAATATAGCAAAACCACCTGCGATAACAGTGTGTTTTAAGCTCTTTCATTTTAGTGTATGTGCTATGCAGAAAAACAAGAAAATGCAAACTAAAATGAGAATTTTATCATAATTTTTTTGTTTTAAAGCGCAGTGATGATGACCCCACCTGGTCCAAGTGACCATGACAAACGGTGAGTGTCCATTCTTTTGGTGCAACCATTATTCACTTGGGATAATGTCTTTTAATCCCCAGATAGCAAACCAATCAGATCGTGCCGTTGATTGCAGTATACACGACTAACTGATGAAACAGCCCAGCAGTAAGAACATTTTAAGTCAAAGATTATGTAAAGAATATCATAACAAATTGGGCATTGGAGAAGTAATTAGAGACCACACTGAAACAACACACCCAGAAAACACCCTGAAAGACGTTTTAGGGCATGCTCACACTAGGAAATCAGTACTGTGCCTGAAAGTGTTTGACCCCCAGACTTGACTAGTCTGTTGGCTGGATAGCATGGACTGGTTGGAAGAGATGCAGTTGGGTGGTGTTGGTGTGGCTTCTGGATAATTCGATCTCTAAAAAGCAGCCAGTCACAGGACTCTAATGCACAACATGCACTTTTAAAATGATTAGGACATATTCGGGTTAGTAACAGGTCCAGATGTCTCCATGATAATGAACATGAATTGTAGTCAGCGAGTAAAGCTGCACGCTGCTTCTTCGATGTCCACTCCCTCTGTAGAACTGTTCTTATGTGTGCAGCATGATTTTAGCCTACCGCAAGTCACTTTGCTGCATAATTGATAAGTCAGTACGCCGTGTGTGCTGGTCATGTGTCGACACACCCAAAATGACTTCAGGTAAACCATAATATAGGAATGGTTCCCGTTACGCAGGCCACTGGGGGTGGGGAGACAAGACAGTCATGCCTAGTGTGAGTACATCCTTAATGTCCACGAATTTTGTTTTAGTGTGGACAAAAGACCTAAATGGTGAGAAAATCCATGGACAAATCTCTGTGTGAGGTAATTACAATTTGTGTTTGGTTGTCTATTGATTCATGAGGCTCCCCTTGATTCAGTGGATCGTCTTGCTCACACTGTTCAGCCTTCTCATTACCATTATAACTTCAGAACAGTTTACCTTTATTCTTCTACAGCTGTATAACAGAATCATTTCTAATCCCATTATTTGGGTTCTTTATCTTGTCTCCAAGGTTTCCTTGCCACTGTTGCCTCTGGCTTGCTGAAAGCAGAATGAGGCCAAATGGTTGCGGGTTGTTGGTGTGTGGTTAGTGTTTTTACACCTTCCCAAAGCGATTGGCTCCAAATTACAGTTCAAATGGGTTAAGGGAAGCATCTGTCAGGCTGTTGTCACACATTTACTCGAGTGTTTGCCGGAGATTTGGCACGACACTGTCTTTTTCATTTTGTTTTAAGAGGCAGTGCATTTATGCTTTGCCTGTACTGGTGTTCCATGATTGGTCAGAAATATTTGGAGCGACCTGATGTGTTACCTCTCTTTGGTGATAGTACTGTCCATAGTTTAAAATAAATAAAACAAGTTATCTGGTGTTTCAACACACAAATGCTATTGCCATTTCCCAAAGCCCATTTCTGTTGTTTTTTAGGAAGCTGAATATGCCTTAAAATGTATTTAATCCATTTAAATGACGACAAATGCTCTGACTTACATGTGCTAAAGAATAAAATGGTACCCTCTCCCCCCCTATATATTTCGATATTATTACAGGAGTGTTGTGCATAATGTTTTATACATTTTTATCACTGCTGAAGGCTTAAATCTGATTGGCCTGAAGTTGTTGATGTGTTTTGCATAACAGCAGTTCGGTGCCAGCTGGATGCTCAGTATAATCTAAAACTAACAATAAACAAATTAAAACATGCTATTCTTCCTGTTTCTCAGTAACATGACAGTCTCCAGTTAATATTTTTTTAAAGACATATTAACTCAAGACAAAAAAGTGTCTGGAGAGTGGAAGTTGTAGCTGCTGTAACATAAGTGATAGGAAAAACTATCACTAACTTAAATATAATGCAAAGCTAAATGTAACCATGAGAGGGTTAAGCTGTAGCTATTCTTATGTATCATCCATCCATCCATTCGTCTTCTGCTTATTTGCGGACGGGTCGCGGAGGCAACTTGTCTAGGAGGGAAACCCAGGCATCCCTCTCCTCAGCAGAACCCTCTAGCCCCACCTGGGGGATCCCAAGGTTTTCCGAGGCCAGACATCATAAATATGATCTAGCTAATCGCTACATCATTGCGCTTTTGAGTGGTGTGATAGAACAACGTTCACTTCATGATGATGTCACAGTCAGTCATTTACGGGAATCCAAGAGAGCAAATTTTTATTTATTTATTTGTTTATTTTTTGGGTGGGAGGGGTGTCATCGTCTCAATCCTTTTTCAGTCAGAGTAATACAAGCCAATTATGGGTGTCATGTATGAGAAAGAATTTAAATAGTGCTCTTCTTCCAAGCATGGTACACCTCTCTGTAATTTATTGGAAGCAGTGTGATCTTGGTGGGCACTGTTGTAAATCAGAGTTTATACCAGTAAGGAACGGATTCACTTGGATGAGGATGGAGACCGCTGTTTTATTGTTCGATCAGTGTATCCGAGTATGGGTGGAGTATGTTTCTGAGTGGAGTGATCACTCCTGACAAAACAAACAGGAGGGAATAGGAATAATTAGCGTTCAGTATCAAATAAATGAGTAAAGCACAGTTTATTTGCTGGAGAAGGCTGATTCTGAGTTTGCCTCACGTTGACACTTTAACTGGAATCTTTAAGGCACATCACTTGCCCAGCTAGCATCAGAGCATCACAGGGACTTTGTTTTTCCTCTCATCATTATAAAGAAAAGGTGACCGTGCCAAGCAGCTGTGCTAAAAGAGACTGCTGTGCCGTGAATCTTTCCTCATTTTGACAGAAACACTCCTGAGCCTCTTAATGCTTAATGTTGATGCACTGCTGCTTTCTAACAAGCGCTGTGTGCGTCGCACTGTGCCTGTGACAACACTGAAAGCCATCAGATGTGTGTGTGTGCGTGCATCTGCAGGCAGTCCCTTTCACTCTGTACGACTTGAAATCACAGCGATGAATTGCTGTGTAGTGAAACAGACTGTGAATCTGTTTATACTTTGTACATACAGTGTGTGAGCTGCTGTAATGCTCCCGTGCCACTCTTCTGTTTGAGACATGCTTGATGTGGCAGACTGTTTTAGTCTGGATGCTTGTCAGGTGGCTTTCTCGTCTGCTGCTCTGCTTTAGTCATGCTGTATTTGATCTGATTATTGCTGTGTCCATCTCTCTCTCCTTATTTCCCCCCCACC
>JAQMYF010000001.1:48924435-48936049 GCA_030014195.1 Neosilurus mollespiculum
GCAGCTCTTTTTTAGGGTGAACCCCCCCCCCCCCCCCCCTCTTTGCCCTTGTTCTAATTTGCACGCTGTAACTGGTGTTTGGGATATTCTAGGGCACAGTGCTTTTGGTTCTATTCAGCTGAGCCATTCTATCATTATAAAGTGGTCTAGTTGCCTTCAGTAAAGGAAGCAGTAAAGTTCTGATAAACGGAGCTAATTTTCATTATCCTTATTTTTGTGTGTGAAAGTATATTTGATGAGATTTGAAATCATGACCCGGGACTGTTTTTAAACATTATGCGATGCTTTAGTTTTGCCCATTTATCAGACCTGCCATTGATCTGTTATTTAGAAACCAACTTCACTCACAGAAATTACAGTTACGGTGCACCGAGCGGCATGTGACTGAATCCGTTTCCTCCCTACTGCTACAGTAGCATCTTCGCTTTGAATTTTGGCGCTTAGCTATTTGAGAGGGCCACCAAGTCGTTTCCTCTTCCTCTGAAGAACGCCTACTTCCTCCTTCTGTTTGTCTCTCTTTCTCTTTCTTTCTATGCAGCTAAGGCGAGTGAGAATAAAGTTAAGTTTTATGCTTGGGAGCTGTTTGCAGTTTGGTTGTAGTAGCTCGCGCTGCCTTGGTGGGTATTGATGTATATCTGAGCAGAAACTGCATTCTGCGTTTCCTGGCACTAATCGGCTTAAAGACGAAGAAGCGAGCAGCCTGGCGTGAAGGTTTCCGGGTGAGTTTTTCTTTAGCTCACAGCAGAGGTTTCAAGGCTTCAGGGTGTTGCCTCAGGCAGATTAGACGCTTCAGATGTCCTTCATATCCTGCTGTACTCCACCTGACCTGCCCTTAGCTGCACTGCATCATACTGGACTTCTTGTCTTTGGTTTTAAACCAAGTCTGGAAACTCAATATATTTTTGTATTTAGTAGAGTATTTTAGTAATGAATATAGTTTTTAAAAATATATATATAATTTAAAAAAAAAAACTTTGTCGAGCACCTGCCATTTATTTTAAGCACCAAGCATCCCCTCGTTAATTTTGTATTTTAAAGAATTATTATTAACGAAGATTATTATAACTGCCTATAATTCACATTTTTAACCGTCTGAGTGCATTTCAAGTGGGCACACACACACACACACACACACACACACACACACACACACACACACACACACACACCAGTACCTCAAAGCGTCCAGCATGGTTTATTTTTAAATTCAATACTAACATAAGAATGATGAATGATAAGTATTTCCTCTGGAGAGATTAAATAGAGATTAACACTGCAGCTCCTGTCTGGAGATAAGAGTTATAGAAGTCTGAATTGTAAAGTGCTGTTCTGCTGTGAGCCTTGGATGTAGTCATCCGACAGGATATCCTGGTTACTACATGACAGACTTCAAGCATGTCGGTGAAACAAAGATGCCTGTCGAGGTCTAACATTGATAAACGCCGATGTTTCTCTTCTTCTGTTCCTAGTTTTGGTGCTATTTCAGTAATGTGGTTGTTGTTAGTTTGACTCTAGATTTAGTTGATAGGAAGTGTGCTTAATACGTTTTCCAAACCGACCCTTTTATTCATGCATATTGCTATGATAGGCTTACTCAAACCTTTTTTTCCCTCTTGCTTCTCTATTATGCAAATAAAAGTTGTGCCGTGGCTAAAACCGTCACACGACTACGATTGATTCACCGACACGCAGACCTCCAACTTGTATTACTGTTCTATGAAATCCATTAACATAAAGAGATGCGAGGCCGTTACCAGTCACTCTAAAGTTAATTCTGTTCCAGTAACAGCATGTGGAGAAGTGTTTGATTGTATTCAGCTCATGACCTACCAGTTTGTAAGGATTACAGTTTTGTCGAGGAATACCATGTGATACATTTTACTGTTTGTTACAGTTAATATGCGTAATATACTCGAGATGATAACTTCCTGTCATTTAAAGCTGCTATAAACAGCTGCTCGCCACCTCACCATTTTCTCTTTCTAGCAGTTAAAAGGCAGTAAATGCTTGTCGTGATGCTGAGAAACTCTAACGCAGGAATCAACACCACTGTGGTATAATTAACAGTTATTCGCCGAAGGCAGGGTGGATATTGCTGAGTAGTCACTGAAAGGGAATGTCGATGTGATCATTTATCAATGTTCACTGAGCCTGAGGCTTAGAATTGTTTTATATGGTAATCATAAAAAGAACAAAAAAACCCAAACCAAAACAAGGTGTGTAGTTTTAAAGCATTATGGCATCGTGGTTTGGAGTGCTTTTTATTTGTATTTTGGTGGGCAGCAAGCCTTTTTTATTTATTTATTTATTCATTCATTTATTCATTCATTCATTCATTTATTTATTTATTTCCTTGGGTTTCAGATTCAGTGATTGAGGTAAACTCTGAGGTTTGTGCTGTTTTGATTCAGGCATTGTTCCTGGTTGACGAGGTGGATAATCCATATCGTCCTCAGATAGTGAGCCAGTTGGGTTGCACCATTCTTGTGTAGTATAAATACTAATGTTGTAATTGTTTAAACAATGTTAATTAATTTTAAAGGTGAGAGGAGTCCAGGATGGTAGACTCTACGGAACTTTTCGACCTGATGTCACTGTAATTAGAATGTTTTCTAATACCAAATATGTTAAGGGGTGGCACGGTGGTCAGCATGTCCGCCTCACAGCAAGAAGGACTGGGTTCAATTCCCGGGCTCGGACGTTTCTGTGTGGAGTTTGCATGTTCTCCCTGTGCTTTAATCAGTGTACTCCGGTTTCCTCCCCCAGTCCAAAAACATGTACAGTAGGCTATTTGGCTGTTCCAGATTGCCCCTAGGTGTGAGTGTGATTGGTTGTGTGTGTGTTGTCCCTGCAAGGGCCTGGCGACCTGTTCAGGGTGTACCCTTCCTTCACAGAGAGTCGGCTGAGATGGGCTTTAAACTGATTAAGTGGCTTATAAAATGAATGAATGAAATGTGTTAAGTATAACTGTATCTTTCCACAAATCCAAAGTGTTAGTATACACGTAGATTTGGACTATATCTAGCAGGTTTAATAAAGTCTCCTGCTTTGTCATGTTTAATATTTTCAATCTCATTTTCATTCGCAGAAGGAAATATTTGATTTTTTTTGTATTTTGGCATACATTTGAATAGAAAAATGACTTCTTTTTTTTTTTTTTTTTCTTTTTACTTGGCTTTTGCTATTTGTATCGGAAAATGTTGTCTGTTTACATATTTCATCCAGCCTGCAAATCCTAACATGGCTTTTCTTGCTCTACTTTTCTTGTCCATGTTTTCGGCTGCTTTGGCATACACAGTTTTGTTTTGTTTTACCACAGAGCTCATCGAAATGCGGGAAGGCTCCTCCTTTAACCTTGAAAACTTGCACTTGGAGCCTGAACATGCACCAGCGCCTATGTTAATCAAGACAATAGCATATCAAATGTTCTTTCTCGGATCTGTGTTGCAGGTGCGAGAGTGAAATGAGAGCAGGATTGAGTGGTAATGAGCCAGTGGTTATATCCTCGGCTTTTGTTTCCCAAGCAGACATGAAGGCCCCTGGTCTTTTGTCGTAGCGCTCGCTGCGTTCTCACTGCATACCCGGGCCCTTTGTGGAGGTGTCAAATGCATCGCCTAAAGGGTCTTTTGAAATCCATATAGGATGTGAGCGATGGCTTACCAACCCCCTTTCTCGTTTTCACACGGGATGAGCGTCAAGATCATGTTCATCTTCTGAAATAACTTTTAATGAGCACAGTTATTTATTTCTGGCGTCTGTCATCTTTACATAGTAGTAGGATTTAGTGTAAAACTTCCAGAATGCATCGATCATTTCTGAATATATCTGTGGAAACGCCAGCACCATGGAAGAGCTTTTACTGTGTCTAGATTGCCAGCATGGTGTGTCCTTACCTCTCCTCAGGGAGAAGGATGTACTCGTATGTACTGCCCGTATGAGTTACTGAGCTAAAACGTCACTATAAAATCCTTTCTGCTTCCTGAAGAAATTAAACCCCTGTGCTTGCCATCAACCAGCCTGCATTTTATCTTTTCTGGTAAAAAGACCACAGTTTCAGGGTTATTTTAACACTTTGTGAGGTGATAAAGCTGGACGAGGAATTGACTACATCAGTCTCGTTTTCTGTGCCACTGTTGTGCATATTTAGCTGAGCACCACTGTAACACAAGCTCTTATGTGGTTTTAGGTGTGTCAGTGCAGGGGAATAGGAAACTGGAAATGGATAGCCAGTTGTCCAGATGCACTTTGGTGCATTTATTCTTTATGTCAGAAAGTGGTAACAGACAGCTGACTCTTGGGTACTCTGCTTATTATTCGCTTGTCTAATTCTAAATGTTTGACTTCCATCATTGAAAGAAAGACACTCGCGTGTTCAGCTGCAATATCTGTGAAACGTGGCTGCTATAATTCAATGCATTTAGATTAAACTGTAGAAACATTCTACTGTTTTTTTTGGTTTGTTTGTTTTGCTTTGTTTTGTTTTTTGCTATATGCTGAAAAATGGATGTGTTCTGACCGGTAGTGTATGCCGTAGGTTTTGTGGTATTCTATTTATACTTATGTTTGTCTGTCTGTGATGATACCCCAAGCAATTTGTGTTAACTTATGCTTAAACTCTACCGCATCGACAAGGTGCGCGACTACTAACTCGGAGATCGCAAGTTCGAATCGGGATTAATGCCAGAGCCATCTGTGACCGGGAGTACATGGGAGCTAATTGGCCGAGCTCTCACGGGAGGGAGAGATGGCATACTTGCCTGTCACTCACAGCGATCACCAGCTAATCATAGGCGTCTGTGAGCTCATTCGTACGGGTGGCCGCTTTCCCTCCGAGTGTGTTAGACCGCCCCCAAATACGCAGTTCGAAAAAAGACGGGTGGCAGCATTTCATGTTACAGAGAGGGCATGTGCATGCTTACGCCCCTCCCTGGTTGGTGGTGGTCGTGTGATAGGGAAGGCAATAGGGTGGGAATTGGATGTGACTAAATTAGGGAGAAAATCCCCCAAAAAATTATGCTTGAACTACCCAAGGGTTGATGTAGAAGAGTTTTTCCCACTTTACCATTTCACCAATAAAAGAATGGAAATATTTGCATTTTCAGCAAAGAAGGTTAGTGCACACATCATACAAATTCAAATTTTTATTTGTCACATACAAATTATACACAGTACAATATGTAGTGAAATGCTTAGTACGACTGTCCAAAATGAAAAAGAATAAGAATAAACTATCAAAGCAATGTCATGATCGACATTCCCTGATCCTCTTCCCAGATTAATTAACTTAAAATATTAAGATTAATATTGCTTTAAATTCCAATCTCCAATTTTTAGTTTGGCTATTTTACAGACGTGACCCCTGGCGGTGATCACTGTACATTGCATAGCTCACTCACTCTCTCACTCAGTCACTCATTTGCCAAACCGCTTAATCCTACTAGGGTTGTGGGGATCTCAGCCGACACTGGGCGTAGGCAGGGTACACCCTGAACAGCTCTCCAGACCATCACCATCAGGGCCAACATACAACCATTCACACTCACATCCACACCTAGGGGCAATTTGAAACAGCCAGTAGGCCTAATGTTCATGTCTTTGGACTGTGGGCAGAAACCAGAGTACCCGGAGGAAACCCACCCAAGCATGAGGAGAACATGCAAATTCCACACAAAAAAACCAGAGCCTGGGAATCAAACCCAGGAACTTTTTGCTGTGAGATGGATGTGCTAACCGCTATGCCACCGTGTCATCCACATTGCATAACATTTTAGTTGTTATTTGTGGAATCTTTCTGGAAGATAGTGGAGTGAAAGGATTGCCTTAAATGAAAAAAAAGTTCACACAGATGGATGTGTAAGATTAATCTTTTAAAGCACTGCTTCATTCACTTGTACTTTTAAAGGCTGAAAATCTCTACCTCAGACCGTGCCATGTGGTCTCTGACCACATCCTTGTACTTTCCTTAGCCATATTAGTAAATGAATGGAGAAGTGACCTCAGGCAGGATTTGAAAAAAAAATGAAAAAGGACCCAGCTTTGGCAGCGCCTTGGGAAATAGTTATATTGTTAGAGAATGAATTTGATAAAACTCCGAAACAATGTCTCTTCATTAGGCTTGTCAGAATTTTGGCCATTTAGCTATGAGAAATATAAACAGTATTTGCCTTAGCATAGCCTCTCTTACTTTTTCATAAGGAGTGTGTATTCTGTTGCTTTCCATAAACCCATGACATCTTACATCACTCAGAGATGAGCACTTGAAGCTTTGTTAGCCTTCAGCTTGCTTGCAATCCATGCACACACACACAAACACCTCTACGACCCTTTCAGAGCTTAAGAGCTTTACCCGTCATCTGTTTGGGGGAGTCTCAGACATTCTAGTTCACTGAGTCAGCATTCAGAGAAGGACAATCAATAAACCATATGGTTTCAGATCTCTCTTTCTTCTGATGGTGGACCACAAACACATGCATCTCAGCGTGTCGTAATGCGTCTCTCCTTTTCAGTTCCGCCTGCCGGCTGATTTCCACTTTTTCTGTTCCTTTATCAGATAGTTTTCCAAATAGAGAGCCATCTGAATGAAGCAGACTCATAGATACTACTCTTAGATAGTCAAAGATATTTTTTTTTTATTGTATGAAGATGAGTGTACCGTGAAGCATTCTAATGCACCATTTGGTTTGTCCCTGTGTTGGAACCTTTAACAACCTTACATTTCTTTCTCCTCAGATGTTCCCAAGTAGAACCTCATTGGGAGGCTTTAAAACCCTTAAGTTTCCAAATAAAACATTTAAGCTCCTAGAAAAATTATTCCATCTCGTGTCCCAATTGCTTCTTTGGTTTTTAATCCCGAGGGACACTCCAAAGTAGAACCTGCCAGAAAAGGCCCGGAGTGGTATGGTTGGGCATTAGAAGCAGAAATGCTGCTTGATAGTCACTGAGAACTGTTCGTCTATTCTTGGCAGAGTTTGCACTGCACCTCACTTGTTTGTTTGTTTTTTTTTTTTTTTTTTGAAGTTTCACACATACCTTCTTGCTGCTTGTTGTAGTTTTTTGGCTTAAAAATATTTTTAAGACAAGGTAATAATTATTATTATTAATATTTTTATTTATTTAAATTTTTTTTTATAAAGATCTGAATGTCTATTTAAATATTTGAAAATTATCACCCACCCCTAATGAATAGCTCAATTTTAGAAAACCTCCCAAAGCTTTCCCATCAACAAGAAACCCATAAAGGAGCTATGTGCAACCCTTCATGGAGAATAAGAATTTCATAAATACTTCTAAATACATGACCTTAAAGGTGCAGTCATTGATTGTAATCCAGTACATTTCAGCAAATATCTCATTACAGAACACTAGCTATCCATTGTCTATGCACACTTGGGGAAAAAATACAGTGCTTCCACAGAGTCCTGGCTCTGTAGATGAGAAACAATGAAAGGGGCTTAAAATGGCATAAAGTTTCCAATAATGCAGCTCAGCCATTGCACAGACCAGTGACCTTGGGATACATATTTGGAGAAATATTTAACTGGTCTCCACAAACAATATGGGGTGATCATAGAGTTAACAGGCATCATGTATGAAGCATTATTACTTGATGGCCTGTAGGAAATTTTCAAGAGAGCCTGAGCTTGTAAAGATTGCTGAGGTAGTTTTGTCTCCAGGTAGCCTTTTCGCCTCGACACCCTCACATTGTTCATGTAATAAGTGTGATAAGCACTTGTTCTGTGTTTGCTGTATATTGTAAGGGGTCATTTGTAAGTTATCATGACGTCCATTTCTACTTCAACATGTTTGATGTGCAGTGAAAAGGGGTGGGGTGGCCTGAATGCCTCCACTAAAAAAAGGCTCTTAAACTTCTTAAACCACACTGATAAAGACATGAGTGACTGCTATTTCTGTTTTGCTGGAGAGAACTTCATTCAGACATTCATGTAACACTTTGCACTGAAATTGCAACACCGCAACAACTCGGCTTGGTGAGGGTGGGAGTAGCGTCTGTGTAGAGTTTCTAGAGTTGTTCACCTTGTGCCTACCTGGGTTTCCTCCGGGTACTCTGATTTCCTTCCATAATTCAAAGACATGCACATTAGCCTGATTGGATGTTTCAAATTGCCTCTAGGTGTGAGTGAGAATGGTTAGGTGTGTGTTGGACCTGCAATGGCCTGGTGAGCTGTTCAGGGTGTATCCCGCCTTCGCCCAGTGCGGCCGGGATTGGTGCCAGCCTCCGTGCGATCCAAGTCGGGTTGAGCGGTTTAGCAAATGATTTGTTTGTATCTAGTTTGAACATGATTTGAGGCCCAATGCAGACTGAGTGAAGAATATACAAGATTGTTTTGCTACAATCACATATAACCCCTGCATTACATCTTGGTGTGGAGTAGGCAGACTGCGCTATTTCTTCTGGTAACTATTCTTACACCATGGCACAAGCATACACGCGCTACTGAAATCTGCCACCTCATTTATTCCAGACTATGCCCGAGAGCTTTGTACATCTGCGTCAAGAAGGTCAAGGACCTCCGAGAAGGCTAATGTTATTCTGATCCTACATTCATATAGATCACACACAGAGGCGAGGCGTTAGGGAGAGAAAGGCTCATCTGATGCTGTCTAGGGGGAAAACTGAAGGAGAAATGAGATGAAGCGAGTGTTGTTGTGCCATTGGCTGCATGTTTTAAATCGCAGCCAGCACTAGGTTTGTTCCTCTAGCCACCGGAAGGAAAACAACTAAAAGTGAGCTGCGTTTATCTGCCCACCTTCACTGAGAAGCTGTTTACACATTACCCAGAAATCCTGCCTGGAATGATGGATACAACTAATGATGCAACAGCAACCTTGGCAACTGGCCCTGTGAAATGACTAGAGATTATTATGGGATGAGTCATGGTTGGTGTATTTGAATAGAGTGTATTGATGCTTACTACACTGACTTCTCAACAAAAATACAAAATGGTGTTATGTAATGACGTGCGCTTGTATGTGGGAATTGTTGTGATTTTTCAAAGCAAGCTTTCATGTGCGTATCATGTTTTTATATGCTACGATATCAAGAGGTTTAATGAACAATGGCAGGAAGCGAATTAAAAAAATTAATTGGACTGTATGTTGCTTTATTATCTTTATACTTTATACTATTCTTTATTATCTTTATCTGCTACTGATGCTCTTGTTAACCCTTTGTACGTCATAAAACTGAGGTCCTCCTAAATATGTCTTCAGGTTTTCTGTGAAATTCCATCAGAATTTGATTTGGCACTTTGTGTTTTTACATCTTTTTACACAGGTGTGAATGAGAGCTGGGCAGCTGTGAGAGGCTTTTAGCGCCCAACGCCGCAGCCATGCCGCCCCCTGCGGACATCCTGAAGGTGGCCATTGAGTGGCCAGGAGCCTTTCCTAAGCTTATGGAAATAGACCAGGTCAGTGTATGAGACATACTGTCTGTATTACTTATATCATAAAGAAAGAGGGGGTGACTCACAGTGACCTTACAGAGACACCGGTCAAGGTAAATTCCCAGCCACTTTGTAAACCATGGGAACATAAATAGCGCTAAATAAAATGTTCAGTGGCGTCCTTGATTAATGATTAATGGCGTCCATGATTGACGCAAACACTGATACCCTACTCACTATTAAGAAGCACCAGAAAAAATATACTCATACTTTGTCTGGAGAGAAAAAGATATTGATGTTTCTCAGGCTATAATCACTCACTCATTTGCTGAACCAGTTATTCCTGCTAGGGTTGCTGAGAGGCTGGTTCCTATGTCAGCCAACATTGAACCAAGATGAACATCCGAACAGCTTGCTAGGCCATCACAGGGCAGCAACCATGTACAATCACACCTAGGGTCAATTTGGAGCAGCCAGTTAGCCCAATGTGCATGTATTTGGACTGTGGGAGGAAACCAGAGTACCCGAAGGATACCCATGCAAACACGTGGAGAACATGCACTCAAACCCAGGACCTTCTTGCTTAACCACTACAGGTCATAATCCGCTTTTTTGTATATTCTGTGGGCGGTACGGTGGTAGTGTGGTTAGGTTGTCTGCCTCATAGCAAGAAGGTCCTGGATTCAAGTTGTGGGCTCAGCTGTTTCTGTGTGGTGTTTGCATGTGGTGTTCTTCCCATATTTGTGTGGGTTTCCTCCAGGTACTCTGGGTTCCTCCCACAGTCCAAGGACATAGACATTAGGCTAATTGGCTGTTCCAAATTGACCCTAGGTGTGAGTGTGCGTGCGTGTTGCCCTGCGATGGTCTGGTGAGCTGTTCAGCTGTTCGTCTTTGCCCAGTGTTGGCTGAGATAGGCGCCAGCCTCCCCGCAACCTGAGAAGGGTTAAGCGGTTCAACAAATGAGTGAGAGTGTGTATTGTCTGCTTCAGTAGAGGAAAATGTGTAGTTTTATAGGCATCTCTTTATTATGCAAATGTAAAGTACACCATTTATGATTTCTCTTTCTGTATTTTTACAGAAAAAGCCTCTCTCTGCAATCATTAAAGAGGTCTGCGATGGGTAAGGGGTTAACTGTTACTAACGTCTGCTTTTGCTAGACTGAAGTACATTTCATATATGCATACATACAAATCAGTCACATGGCACCTGCATCAGTACTTCACGTTTTTCTCTCTGTAGATGGCAACTGCCGAACCACGAAACCTACGCCCTCCAGAATGCCGACTCCACTAACTTCTACATCACTGAAAAGGTGCAACGATGACTATAATTACTGAATAAATCTGCACATTTTGAATAAAGTACACAAAAGTTCTCAAAACTCCACTCTGCTCCACAGAACCGCAACAACATAAAAAATGGCTCCATCCTGCGCCTGACCACGTCTCCTGTGAGTAGCAGATAAGCAGGAGATTTTATTTTATTTTTTTTCATTATTATTATTTTTTTTGGGGTCAGCCCAAAAGATCTGTCTCTATCCCTGCTCCCTCTTGGCTTTGCTAATCCCCAGCATGTGGTAGCTGATGGGTTAGACTGCTCAAGCTTCCTGAAGCGTCAGCAACTGCGAGAGACTCTTGCATGACGGGTTGAGCTAGAATCAGGGACCAGCTGCAGCTGTTGTCCCTCAGTTGTTTTACCAGCAGCTGAGCAGTGAAAGCTGTATTCACCTGCCTGTCTATTACAGGGATGGCGAGCACTTCATAAAAGTGCTGATGGAAAGAAAATGAGGAAGATAGCAAAAAAATAAAATATTTAGTCCAGGGTCTTTTTAACGAAATGAAAGATGTTGTACATAATGAAATGTCTGAAATAGAAATCTGTGCACACACACACGGGAGTCTCTCTCATGAGGCTGGGGTAGGGTATGTTAGGTTATATTTGAAGAAACAATAAAATGAATAGCAATCACTGTCTGACTTTACACTGGGACATTTTTTTAAAAACACAATTTGATGGTATGACTATTGTTGTGTGTGTGTGTCCTGTTTTGGTCCTGTGTTCTGTTTAAAGTGCTGAAATAGAAGTACAAGCTAAAACTAAACGCTACCATGCATACATTTTTTGTGTTTAAAGGTCCAGTCTTACGTAGGATATGAGTATGCTTAAATATGTTAAATCTTACCTGCTAGGCATGTTGAAATCATTAGAAC
>JAQMYF010000001.1:48971596-48996778 GCA_030014195.1 Neosilurus mollespiculum
TATATATACGTTTATAAAACTATAAAAAAATCTGATAGCACACTGATATCTGATAAATTGTCCATAAATATAAAACCTATGAAAGTATTAGAGTGTCCAGAGACACTAATCTCTAGAGATATTTCATTGTAGCATATTGATTGAGCTTTAATGTGGTATGTGTGATTTTAATAACACTGACTTGTTTATTTAGTGTCTTTTTTTTTTTAATCCTTTTGTTTATTATCTAATTCAGTTAATCGGTTTTAATGAATTTTAGTATGGAGTTTGATTTGAATATTGATATAAGGGAAATCAAGTTCATAGTTTACAGTGTGGACGGTAAAACTAATCTCTAAATTTAAAAAAACAAAAGCAAATTTTATAAATTGCAATACAATTGCCTCTTAAAGTAAAATGATACAATAATGAATAGTAGCGAAAGTGTTTTGATATTAATAAGCCTGTAAATTAACTGTAATGAGTAATCAAAGATTCAGTACAGAGCATAATAATTAGGATTTATAATTTTAGCCATTTCCATGCAGCTGTATTTTAGGGTCTTCTGTGAGCACCAGTATAGTTGTAATCTAGAATGCTACTAGTTTTGCTTGAACTTTAAAATTTAAGTCAATTTAAAGTATAAAATGTTCTCATTTGCCACTGTGCCCCAAAAAATAAGAAAAGAAATATACTGTACTCTAAATTACAGACAAGATAAATGTAGACATATAGTTCATAAACTAGTTCATTGTTTTTTCAAATGTAGTAATTTTTTTTTTTTTGTATCTTTTCAAGGTAATGTTGTTTCTGTATGTAAGAAAAATTAACTGGTAATGGAAACTTGGACCTAAATTGAAAGACTGATATAGACAGTAGTTATACCATTTTGATCATGTTTTGGCAGGAGGACTTTTTTATCTGGCAGAGGCTCCTGTGTGCACATGCATTATTTATGATCTGTCCTGGTGTCCCCACCTCACCTTGTCTCTGAGCACCATTTCACCCTGAAAGATTTATAGTCCTCCATGCTTCTTGAGTGAATGCCTTAATGGAATCCAAAGTGATCGGCACCACATGAAGACTCCTTCCTCTTTGGTTTAATATGTATTAATCAGGAAGCTGAAAACGAATAAGGACAGAGCAGATCTGCTTATTGATTCATGGTGGTGTTGGCTTTTTTGACGTTGGGAAGGGCATTTAATAGTTTCGTTAGTTGTTGGTATGTGGCTAAGGAGTGATTAAACGAGGTCAGACTTTTGAGGATGGAGTTGCACTCCTTTGAGCCTGCGTTGTCCCTTCTGGCAGTCAGCATGTACAGACAGCATCAGGAAGACTAATGTCAACATCTGTTATCGTCACCTTACTTCTCTTGGATGAGGGTCCTGAGATTTCTCTCACTGAGACATTGCACACTTTCCAGATTGGCATCATGCCTGGGCAACACTGTGAAAATGCCTCCGGGATGAAGCATCTAGGCCGGAAGTCGAACCAGAACACTGCTCCATCATTTTTAATTGTTGCCCAGATGTCAAGTAAGACGATGTAGTGTGGATATTTCTTGACATGGTGCTCCCTGAAGCCTTGTTAAGTATAGTGTTGTATTTGGTATACAGTCCGAAGTCTGAATTCGTGTATCCTCATTCTGTTTCCACTGCACCATATCTTTGTGGTGAGTGAACCTTTCGATAATATATTGTCAAACTGTACTACACTTGCACTTGGTCATCACTTCCTCTTCACTAGTGCTGTGCTCACTAATAACAGCATCCATAACTTCAGCTGCTGGAGAGTGGAGAGAGTTCAGGATGACTTATCGTCCTGGTATGATGCCCTTAAATATATTTGTGTGAAAGCTTCAAGCTTGGAAGCTGGTAACGGATAAATTAAGAAGCTTTAAAATATAGTTGTAGACACTGCTCCCGATAGATATCTCTATTGATAGGTGTCCGAGGCTGGTGTAATAAGAGTAGCGTGGCTCTGTTAAGGGCTGACTCAACTTCAACCCTGGAGGAAATAAATAAATAATTCTCTTGAGTGTTTCCTGACTAAGGCCTTAAGTGAAAGAAGGAAAGGTTAACACTGAGTTTTCTTTTCACCGCCTTTGTTAGTTTATTTACCCATTTAACAAGTTCATGTTCTGTGTTCCTGGTAATGTTCTGTATTGTGCTCGGCGAAAGTTTGTCTGCTTGACAGCAGTGTTTTTTTTGTTTGTTTGTTTTGTTTGTTTGTTTTTTTTCCTTGGGGACAAGGCAGCTTTATTGAGTTTATTATGGGTGCATACACATGGCCCAACCATCCAAGTCATGTTCCATGCCTATGAGGCTCTGCCAATAATCCAACACTGGGGACTTTCATATGTCCCAGAAGCACATGTATCAGTAACAGGGAAAAGGGACCAAGTGTCAGTGAAATATTAATAGAAATAATAAACGGGAAGAATAAACAATAGAAAAAAACAGAATCCAATATTTTTTTACTTGCCTGTATATACTATATAAACAAAATGCACCTTCCAAATATACTGACAGGATGCATAAATGGTCCTGTAATTGTAGGGCACACACGATGAGCAGATAGATAACTATAAATATAAATATTGCATATATGCAGACATTCAAAATTTGAAAAATTTTCAGAGTCTATGATCTGAGAAGTAGTTTAACATCCTATTTCCGTCCCCCACAGCACAAGGTTTATAGTATAGTAAAGTTCTAATGTATTGTCATTTCTGTATTAGCAAATTTCACAGGGATTTGTTTGGCAAGAACTTCAAATAAACCTACTAAATCTGATATAAATAATTAGGAAGGCAAGATAAGCTTTATTATGTCCGATGCTTCTTTATTGCCTTCTGTTTGGATACAGCTGGTCTGCTGTCTCTGATGTTCTGTAACCAGAATCTGAAATTTTAGAAATGATACAAAATATACAGGGGTGATTTTGAGGAGATTTGATGCTTTTAGGCAGTGCTTAAATCTTTATATGAAAATAAAAAGATTATAACAATAAAATAAAAAGAAAAAATAACACGTGATTTGCGATAATGTGAGACCCTTTAAATCAGGGTGACTGAGGTAGGTTCAGAATGCAGCAGTTGCACAGCACTTGATGGACACTATCATGGAGCAGTTGACTACCTTCAGGATGAAGTTTAGATGACTGATGGGTGTAGGTGATTATTTGTTTCTGGCTTTTGATTGGATGACTGGCACGCCCACATTCTTTTTTTTTTTACAATCAGGATGCCGTCCATTACTAAACATTTATCATTCAATCTTATCTCTTGTCTTCAAGGTGACTTGCAGTCTTGTATTCCCTTTTTGCTCGTGTCACTCTAACTGGTTTGCTTAGATGTTAACTTACTTATTTAGTAACTTGGGTATTTATTTATTTGTTTGTTTGTTTATTTATTTATTTTTGCACATCTATATTTCAGTTTGATATTTGCTGTCGTTGTTGGCCAAGTGTTTTCTTTTGCTTCACTGTGGGTTAAGTCTGACTTCAAAATTTAAAATGGAAATATTTTGCTTTTTCCACTGTTTTGACCCATAAGTGTTGTTATAGTGTGCAGTAGCCATGTTAGACGATGCCAGAGAGTCAATCATCGAGGTTAGCACGTTTGTTTTCCCTCAGTGCCATTTGAGCTGGCTGTAAAGACTTTTTATTTAATTAATTTGTTTTTTTTGGTGGCACAGTAGTGCGTCACAGCATGCCAGGCTTTCTGATTAAGCTCATTAAGGGACTTTCTGACTTTGGCTGGGTTTTCACAGACAGGGTCATGTGGGCTTCAGAGTACACTAATTATTAAAGTGCAGACAGGAAATTAACTTTCTAAATGCTCTTCCACCACACCCTACACCAGCCTGATTTGTTACTAGAACATGTTAATGGTGAAGGTCATGTCTGACTGTAGGCAATCACTGTTATTTTTTATCAGATTATTATTCCAGTTGTGAATACAGACTGATCATTAGTAAACAGGGGTTCCGTAATCAGAAATGCTTTCCCCATGTTGTGACTTTAGGATTGTATGCATCTGTTTGTGCTGAGATTAAATGGAAGATATAATCTTAAAATCCGAAAATCATGAAATGTTATAGTGCTGTGAGCAGAGATCCTCCGATTGTTTGGTTCTGCTATGTATGACTCAACCATTTATTCTAAGTTTCCTCTGTTCCTTTGAGAAAGTCTGTTGAAATTTCACACCCTGGCTTTGCTATAGCATGACGTAACCACCAGGTCATCCATTTCTTGGGGGGGGGGTCCTCAATCACACTTTTTCATTCAGAAATCTGGTAGAAGTCTGGAACGGTATCTTGAATAGCATTGCAGATGTGTATGTGACATTGTGTATGTGCATTTAATAAAGCTTGCATGGAGACATCAGAAGAATCACAAATGTGTCAAGGCTTATGCTTTATTTTGTGGCTTTTCAGACCGTCACGGATGTGTCCCTGATACGGTCTTCAGTAGGCTTATGATGGTTTACATTGGGTCAGACAGGTTACTGAGCTGCCAGATTAATGTCACAGTTTGCCTGATGAAATCTGGCATGTGAGAAGAAGATGGTAATGGTTTGGGTGGTTGAAAGCAGAGTGGTTTTTCTTATTTGCATTGGAGCTTTGACGATCACTTTATGGAGATTGTGTGTATTTCCTGACAGCCGCCACTAACAATATTGACTTGATTTGTTGCCAGTACGTGTTGTTTGAGACCTTGTCTGATTTATAGGCAGTCTCAGTTATTTGTTTCCGCTGGGAGATGATGAGTTGTTAGGATGAAATATCAGGGTTTTGAATCCTACAACTATTCTTCAGGGAGAACTTGCCCCAGATAGAGGCATTATAACAACACTAAATCATTCTGTACGGAGAACACAAAGAAGCATCTAGAAAAAGACCCTACGACACTTTTTTCCGGTCTTGGCTTACCCACTTTAGGTGAACCTGTGTCTACTGTAGCTGTTGATTCATCTTCCTAACTAATAGGGGTCTTAAGCTCTTGCTAGAATATGGTACATGCTGAGATGCTTTTCTGTTTGTCACAGAAGTGAGAAGCTTTTTAGCTCCCGCTCACAAAGTGGCTTCCGTCTGTCTGTCTTTCACACTCTCTGGACATTTACTTGCCACACGCTGAAGCTGGGGCTTTCAAACTTGGTATGCTGGTTCAGTACTATGAGTGCAAGGATGAGTTTGTGTGTGAGTGACCTTGACCTTCTTTTCAATGTCACAAAGGCAAAACTGTATATTAGGTTTCCACATATTTACTTGCAGTGCGCTGAAGCTGGGGCTTTCAAACTTGCTATGCTTGTTCTATATTGGCGTATTTTGAAATGGACCATTGGACGGGAGTGTCTGGACACCTGTGGTCTATTTTTGAATTGGTGTTCTGTTCATCATATTGGTGTTTGATTTCAACTTTAACTGAAGCTAGTGACCTGTGTCTGCATGACTGTATGCGCTGCTGTCACATGATTGGATGATTGCAGAAATGAGCAGGTGTACAGGTGTTTTCCTTAATGTGTAAGTAAGCGTCTTGTCTAATGCCATCATGTTTGAGGTTTGGCGACTCTATTCTCATAGAGTTCTATTAGCAGATTTTTTTTTTTTACAAGGTAGATTGCCAGGCCTTTTCCATAACCCTCCACAGGTACTTGGTATTTCTAGTCAGTATCCCATCCAAGTACTAACCACAGGCCTGACCCTGCTCAGCTTCCAAGATCAGACATTATCGGGTGTTCACAGGGTAAACGAAGGGCCAATGAAGCGTACAGATGGTTAAAAGTGTCCTTTATTCATAAATTATAAGCTTGACATTAAAGTGTTGCTCTGGTATAAGAGAAGTAACACAGTTTTGATTGTACTGTTATAAGAAAGTAAGCAATTATTCGTTTTATGTTGAGCCCAGGATTCACCTCCCTCACTCCCAAGAGCCTCTGGAATTAGTCTCTGTGATTGTTTTTTTTTTTTTTTGTTTTTTTTTTAAGCCTGGAATCCTTTGACATTCATGGTTTGGGTATAAAGCTGCTCTCCAGCACACTGATGGCACTACTGCATGCTGTTGGCCAGAGCAGCTACCAATAAGAGCTGCTTGTCACCCTGAAGGCATCATTCATTATGCCATGAAGTTTCAATTTCTGCACAGCCAATGCAATTACCTGCCCTCTGTGAGAGGCCTGCTGAGAAGCCTCTAGGTCTACTAAAGGTGTTCTCCAAACAGGACCTTGGATTCAGGTTGGTATCCTGCCCCTGGCAGACTGCATGGGTCTGGTCCAGTATAAAACACTTGTGCATTCACTGCAGGGCCTCTGGATCACAATCACAGAGGCCATTTATTTTCCACTTTCAAAGATGCTGCTTATGAAGACAATAACTGCATCTCTGGCTTTTATGATTTTTGTTCAAGGCTCTTTTTTCACCCAAAAAGATGCTCTGTTTTTAATTAAAAAACACACACACACACACACACACACACACACACACACGAGAGACAAATAATAAAGACTAAGGATTCATTTTGTGGTTCTGTTATTCATGCTCCTCTCAACAGGAGAGGGTTTAATAAGTATTTATTAAGGACTGAGAAAAAAAATGCTTGTTTTTATCTGGGTGCACATGTACACAAAACCACTACTATTTAAAACAAAACAAACACAAAAGAAACCCTAATTTATTTAGAATTAGCAAGCATCTCAGTCTCTTTCGGATAGGTTGCTGTAAGTCCCTATTATGTAGAGCCAGACTGCAGAAGAATCTTATGTACAGGAGTCTGGATGTTTGAGTAAAAAGCAATGATTGCAGGCTGGCATGGATTACTTTGTGAGAAAACGTGCCCATCAGAGTGCCATTTATAGCCAGGCATGTACATTGTTGAGCAGTGTGTAGGTGTCTTGAGAGCTGAGGACTAAATCCTCTCGGTTGAGCTTGAACATGTGATTTTTTTTTTTTTCTTTCTTTTCTTTTCTTTCTTTTTTTTCAACTTTGGGATGTTTTCGTAAGATGCATTATGTGCTTCCACTCTATTCCCAGCTACGGGTGTATGGATTCATGAGGAACATGTGAGTTGAACATGAATCCATACACCCGTAGCGTGAATTTAAGAGCACCCCAATGTTCATGCTGGTGGGCTCTTAAATTCACCTGATTCTACTTGAAGAAACAATTACCAATTTGATAACAACAATTTTACTTATTTAATTGTTTAAAAAAATAACAGTTTGTTAAACAATTAAAAAAAACCTTGGTTATATGGTTTCCTCCGGGACCAGTAAAGGATTCTGATTCTGATTAAACTAAGTTACAGTAGGGAATACTTTTGCTTCTGCAAAAAAAGAGGAGGAAGAGGTGCGAGTTGGGATTGAGATCCCACAGGACCCAACAAAGTCGTCTAATTCTTGCCTATAGGAGATTTGTGAAGGAGAGGGTGGTTTACTGTTCATGCAGACAGAAACTGGTCATTTGGAACAGTTTGGTGAAGGAGTATGCCGCCTTTGTCAAACATTTAAGATGAGTAGACAGGATTGGTTAACCTGTCTGGAGTGGATGGGATCCTGCAAAGTTTCTGCAGCTACAGCAGGCGGGTCAAAATGTCTTTCGGTTGTGGAAAGGATGAGTTAAACTTCTTTGTGAGTAGAAAGAGTTTGGACAAAGTTTCCACCAGAAAGGATGGGATTTGACACATATTCTGTGGCAGCAGACGGGATTGGTTAAAATGTCCGTATGAGTGGACTGGATTGGTCAAACTGTCCGTACAAGTGAAAGGGATTGGTCAAACTGTCTGGAGGAACCGGCAGAACCGGTCAAGTGTGTCTGCAGGAATGGGAGGGATTAACCAAGAGAGTGTCTATGAATACGCAGGGATCTAAAGCCATAAGTTTGGAAATTAATTGCATTCTGTTGATTTTATTGTAATCTGTTGATGTGTTAAACAGATTGGTCTTCTGAACAGATGTTTTTGGACCCTTCCGCTTGGCAGCTCATTTGACTCCGAGATTCACAATTTTTTATTTTTTTTTTATATCCACTTTCCCTACAGCCAGTGAAAACTGCCATGACTTCCACCCCATGTTCTTCACTCATGACCACTCTTTTGAGGAGTTCTTCTGCATCTGCATCCAGCTGCTAAACAAAACCTGGAAAGAGATGAGAGCCACGTCGGAAGACTTTAACAAGGTAAGGATTGTGAATAAAGCTCTCTCTGGCTCCAAGGATAAAGAGCTTATGTTCCGTGTGTCTCTCTCTCCATTTCACACTCTCGCTCTCTACGACTAATACACACACACAATTATTTTTGAGGGATTGAATATTCAGGTGGCATTAGCAAGTTGTTACTTGTAATTAGCTGTGGATTTCATTTAGGTTGGTGTGGAGCAGAGCCCAGCCTCTGTCTGGAAGTGTGTGTGCATGCTCCAATGTTATTTGTGTAATTATAGTAATCACTCTGCACACTTGTCCCTGCAATTACACTGCAGTAATATCCACAGTGTTCAAAGCTTTAATATTTGAGCTTAATGCATATGCATAGGATTGAAAAGTACTTGTCTGGATCATGCTTCTTTGTGATTTATCTTCTGGGTTAAACTATAGCTTACGAACATGGGCGTTTCTATTCAGCCTGGGGTTTTATTAAAAATGAATTTGATTCTGAGAGACATGACTTATGACAAGATTCCTGACTAATAACACCGTACTGGTGTGATGATGATTCTAAAACAGTAGAGGAAAATCGTGCAGTCTTGGATCACTGCAGCTCCTGTAGGCAAAATCATTAGCTTGATGAATGCAGTATAGAATTGTTACACTCCGTCACACTGAGGGGGTTGTTCGACCTGTACTCATTAAGAGTCATGGCTTGAAGGTGACACTCTAATTGTGAATCAATGCTAATTCAGCAGCCTCTCTCCCTGTTCAGCTAAAAGCAAGAAAAAAATGCTGCCTTTCTATATTTTACTGCTCGTTAAAAGCTGCAGCTCAATGGAGGTGGTGTGGCTAATATGAGTAAGTCAGGGTTGAAGAAGGAACCTACAGTTTGGAAAAGACATAATGTACCTAATGTTTCTATAGTGGAACATAAGAAGGATTTAATCTTTAAACACATCCTCTGTGTTTTTGAAGTTGTTCGGCCACATTTGTTGGATGTAACTCTGATATAAATTATACAGTTATATTTACATTTATGGTCTTTTTAAGGTGCCCTTCTCCAGACAAATTTATTTTTATTTATTTAATTTTTTTATACTGCTGAGTAGTTGAGGTTTAAGGGCCTTGCTCAAGGGCCCAACAGTGGAAGTTTAATACTAGGGCTTGAACCACCGACCTTCTGATCAGTAATCCAGAGATTAACCAGTGAGCCACCGCTGCCCCATTTTAAAAAAGAACTCAAAAATTACAAACCTTGACCAAGCCAGAAAATATAACAAAATATAAATAAAATAGACAGCACCCCCTGCTGGGCCTGCTGTAATACCACACTTACAAAAAAGATCGTCCTATTTCACAAAGATAAATTTTTTTTTTTTTTTTTTTTTAAAGTTCCTGGATCCAGAAATTGATCCGAATTATAGCAAAATAGTGTCTGCCTTGTCTAAAGCCCCAGATAAAAATTTAATTAAAAACCGCACATTTTGCAGTCCTGCTAACAAACACTAACAAACTGAATGAAGGTAAAAATGTAACCGTATTGTCGACAGTATTAAAAATGCTAACAATAGAAAGCTCTTGGGTAAAAGTTTAAATTTGTAGTGGAAGTAACTCACATGAATTAATTCAGAATGACTAGCTGTGTCCAAACATTTCAGTGTTACTGTAGACTGTATATAGTTTGTTCCACGTCATGTCAGATACTAATACTCTGACATTCTGACAACCGGTTTCTGATTGCATACTGTATTGATGAGTCCATTTCTCAACACCACATGGCTACCTGAACAGCCTGGTGTTCGGGGTGGGAGGAAATCACATCCTATCAAGGTTTTATAAATCTGTCCACAGGCTGACTTTTTTAAATATATATATTTATATATTTTTTTTATATATTAGTTACTCCAGAGAACGTGTTTCCACTGCTATAGAGTCCAGTTGTGGCGTGCTTTGTACCACTGCATCTGACACTTTGCATTGCACTTGGTGATGCATGGCTTGGATGCAGCTGCTCGGTCATGGAAACCCATACTCTACGCACTGTTCTTGAGCTAATCTGAAGGCCACATGAAGTTTGAAGGTCTGTAGCGGCGAGTGACTCTGCTGAAAGTTGGTGACCTCTGTGCACTATGCGCCTAAGCATCTGTTGACCCCGCTGTGGCCTACCACTTCGTGGCCGAGTTGCTGTCATTCCCAATTGCTTCCACTATGTTATAATACCACTGAGAGTTGTCTGTGGAATATTTAGTTGCGAGGTTGCACAGGTGGCATCGTATCACAGTACCATGCTGGAACTCACTGAGCTCCTGAGAGCAACCCATTCTTCCACAAATGTTTGTAGAAGCAGTTTGCATGCCTGGGTGCTTGAATTTATACATCTGTGGCCATAGAGGTGATTAGAACACCTGAATTCATTTATTTGGATGGGTGAGTGAATACTTCTGGCAATATAGTGTATCTTAAAGAAAGATTTTATTATTTTTTGGCTGATTTCCCACAGATTTTGAAAAGATTTCCTATACAACCCTAGCACTTATAGTTAAACATGTCTTAAAAAACTTAAGCAAAGAGGTCACCGACATAACCACATAGCTTCATCGCTCGTGTGGAATACGAAGTTGAGCCATATCAGTATGTCAAGCGGCTGTTTGGTTAATGACTCTGCTTTCATGATTGCTCTGTAATTAAAATTGCTTTCAGTGTCATTTCTTCAGAGGATGAGATGGGAGAAGGCTACCAGGTCAAACATGCTTCTGTCTCACTGTGCTGTTTATTTATGGAGTGCCGATGTGGGGTCGAAGGTTAGTCGAGGGGCTGGACGAAATTTTTTCCTCCCGTGTCTTCTGTCTGTCATGCTTTATTCCGATGTGCCGTTGATGCTAATTGCAGTGAGGTCATCTGGGTTGATTTCTCAGTAAAATTGCTACCGTTGACTGTCAAGAAGAAAAAGTTAGCAAGTTAAACATGTACAGAATCATTTAAAGTCATTTTGAAGTGAAGTGAATGCATTAGCTATCGACCACTTCATGTTCACTTAGTTCACTATCACTGCTGTAGATAACAAGGCTATGACCTGTTTTGCCATTATACGTTAATCATATACACAGTGTGTTTTTAGTAGTATGAATGTTTTTGTTACATTACTAGGGCCACCTACGAGTGACAAACACCAGATCCCCATTTCTGTGTTTAATGTCAGAAATTCAGAGGGAAAAAAGTCAGAAAAAAATTTACAAAAAAGGCTCAGTGAACATCTGAGTTTAAAGTGAGTATTGATAAAATGGATGATGTATATGCGCTTATTAAGCTGCATATCAGAATTGATTTTAATAACATGGAGATTCTTTGTCAGTTCCACATCATAACCGGAATTTATATTTTGAAACTGATTGCTGACTTTTTTTTTTTTCTTTCAGAAAACTCATTCAGAATTTTTAAATACTTTTAAAATAAGTTTAAAGGTAGTTGGCCATATTGCGCTTCCGTAGAAAAATGATCAAGACGCAAACAAATTATGTTTATTTTATATATTTACATATGAGGGAGCATGCTCTTTCAGGAGAGTAATCCACAATGGTAGAGGGTGATGTGATGTGATGCTGCTTGAAGCACTGCTTAAAAGTGGAGCTCCCTGTGAGATTTTTATGACCTGTATTTCTTTTGTATTCATAATTTGTTAATTATTCCGTCAGTGTTTACCAGTGTAAATTACATCCTCTAGAAGAATCAGGAACAAAAAAGGGAACGTTTTCAAAAACAAAACTGCCTTAGTGTTCATTCATGGATGTTGCCATGTGCTCAGCATTGCGATGCCTACAGACAGTGGTTTCTTAAATATCATCCGCTATTAATGAAAGCACATCATACTTTTTAACCCTTTATAGTTTCCTGTAACTGTAACGCCTGTCCACGGGGCACGTTCCTTCCTGCCATCTCTGTGGGAGTTATGAGTCTCACCAGTCTTGTAGCATGGACTTTTTCTCAAGGAACAAGAAAGTTCCCTAACATGCTATTAATAAATCTTAAATAAACATGTCCTAAAGTTTCACCATATAAACTATTATCACTGGAAGAAATGCTCACATAACAGAATGAATATATTCCTATAAACCTGTAAGTAACCTTGCAGTCAGGATTAATATCAGAGCTGCTGTAAAAATGAATCAACACCTTCTGACCAATCAGAGTCCAGAACACAACACTGAAGAATAAAACACTACTATTAGGCTTTTATTTACTATGTAAACTGAAAATTGTGTGAATTAAATTAAGGATCAGAATCTCACTCTAGTAAGCACATATGCTGTAAACAAAAATTTTACAGCTTTATTTATTACTGATGAATATAATACTATCTACTCCCCCTTCTTTCTTCAGCAGGCTGTCGGTGTGTTTTTGTCTGACCTCCATTTTGTGTTGAGCATTGAGGGGCTGGTCAGATTTACCTTAAAACACTGATCGTGAGGTGTGTTTATGGATGACTGCACAACCTCAAGCTGATAAACCCTCAAGTGCACTCACATGTCGATTTTATATGCACACCATACACCGTCTGTTACCCTTCCCCCAATCTGTCTATCTTGCACATTGAGTAAATGGTGTGTGTGTGTGTGTGTCTGAGAGAGAGAGAGAGAGAGAGAAGCCAGACTGATGCTCCCAGGGCAAAAATCTGACGGGCAACATTTTGCCTGTTTCCATGGCAACCGTATTCTAATTACTCCTACTCCAGCTCTTCTAAGATGAGATGGAATGCCTATTGTGTGTGAAAGAGAGCGGGAGCAAGACACACAGGAGACGGAGTGTTTGCTCACGTACACTTCCCCTTCTCCCTCCCCCCCTCCCTCCCATTAGTGACGTAAGCATCTACGGCACCTGAGTGGAATCTGCTGCTCGGGTGCATCAGAGCGTAGTAGTGATGTAGCAGCTCTGTTTAAGCTAGCAGCCTTGCTCCTAATCCCCCTCCCATCGGGAAGACCATGTGACTTCCTTGCCTTTCCCTTCCATTGGTCTGATCCATGCTACGTCTGCCCAATTAGGTTGAAAGGCTGGGACGGACATAAGCGAAGCTGCTGGGTGATGCTCTCGCTCTTTAGAGAGCTGATGCTGTGGTGAGGAATGAGCAGGTTTTTGCATGCCCTTGTCTCTGGCTAACTCCGAGGTTCTACCAGCAGTACACCCACCCAGTGCCATCCATCAGGCACCTCCAAGATCTTCACCTTTCTTATCCAGAGTGCCTGCTTCACTGTTCGACTGCGCGTGAGCTGTTTCAGCTTGGAGCCGGCTCCCAAATATGGAGGTGACGCCAACATGTGAGTATAACACTCACTTGAGCTAATACCGATACAGCACTCATGGTTGACTGCTGTAAGACACGGCTGCCGGAGAGCAAGATTGAAAGAGAATATCAGGAATAGGAGGACACAGGGCTGGAAGCATGTTGATATTATCTCCTGCACATGGACAGATGGGACAGGCTGAGGCTATGGCTCATGTACAGGTCGGCTGCAGGCTTTGTAAGAGGTTGCCAGAGTAATCAGGTTAGAGGCAGCTTGTGATGAAATATCCCTCGGTCTAGAGCAGACGATCGCACTGATCTGTACACTCTCACCCTCACCACACTGGGATTATGAATGAAATCATTACTTGTGTCTGTGTTGCTCCTTTTCTCAACCACTCCACTCTGTGTGTATTGATCTCTCTGCTTATTATTGGTAAAACGTATTCGATGTTGCAACACACACCTATTATATATTAGTATTGTTAGGTTTTAAGAAGCTATTTGCTACTGTGTTGACATTTTTATAGTTTCAGGCTATAGAGGTAATCCTCTTATATTTGCTCGTTGTTTTGGTTGAGCTGAACATCCAGCTTGATTCAGTATTCAGACGATTGGCTTCTGGGGATAATCTAAAAAGAAAAAAACAGAGCAGTGTTTCTAAAGACAGACTCTCAGCATGTGCATGGACTTGGTACATGATTTCTGGCAGGAGATTTTCTCCATCACCATGTGAATGTGATTGATAATGCTGCTGTGGCATGTGAGGTTTATCAGAGACATTAATTAGTGTAATCATGTAAATCATACGTAATTGAGATTAATATGTAAGTCATACTACAGGCCGAAGATAAAACAGATCTTGTACTCGTCTCCTCTCTTCTCTTCAGGTTTGTTATTTTTCCATTTTATTTTTCTTTTTGTTCCTTTCTAAATCTCGATCTAAATCTCTCCTAGCCTGGTCTCTCATTTTTCCTTCCTTCATTAAAGTCTTTTTTTACGTTTCTTCCTCATGGTTCCTGTTTCCTTCTGTCCTTTTCCTTTCTTCCTAAATCTTTTTCTTTTCTTGCCTGCATTTTTCCTTCCTTTCTTCCTTCCTTCTTTCCTCTGTTTCTTCTTTTTTTTTCTTAATAGCCTCCTCTCTGATGTGGTATTTATACACTCATGTTTTCCTCTCCGTGGAAGGCTTGTGAATTTGTGTTTCCATCCTTTGTGTGTGTGTGTGTGTGTGTGTGTATGTGTGTGTGTCACACTGTCACTGTAGCTTCAGCATCATGCCAGACCTCGATCCACTGAACCAGCCTTGGCCATGGGTATAAAGCTTCTATATTTAGTCAAAAGACATGTGTGGCCTCGGCTTTCTTTCTATCTTTCGTTCTTTCTTTTTTTCTTTGGCTACAAGAGGTATAAGTGATGCTGAATTACTCAGCTCCAGGACGGAAATACATTTTTAAGCTCAATGCTGAGGCCTTCAGGTGCCTTGTGTTGGTGACTCATTGCATAAATCCACATTTGTGTGTGGCAAAGCTGGAGCACTTTGCATTACTGAAACACTCAGCAGCTTTTCCTAAAAGGTCCGTTTAAATTTTTAACCAGGCTTGCCGGAGAGAAATACAGCCAAGGTAATGCAAAAAGAAAAACTGTCATGCAATATTTCATGAATCAGAAATACAAAGGTACTTTGTCACCTGGGGCAGGGCTGGTTCACGTTTTTGGATTTGGTGCTGCTGATCAAAAGATACTGAATAAAACATCCTGAATTCTGGCTGCACACGGGGAGTCTGACACCTTTTTCAGTTAAATCAGTCATCAAACTTTTAAAAATAAAAATAAATAAATAAACAAACATTTTGTCTGGTTAAAAAGTAAGTCACTTTTTCTGAAGAGGAAGGGATGCAGGATGGGAAAATATGCATTTATTTATTTTGGGGCAGATTTTATCAATTCATTAAGCTTAGCTTTGTGGACCTAAGGGTGAATGCAATTGTTTTTATTCATATACTGTTAGCATGGAGCAGCTTCATCTTCAGATAAATACATGTATGGGATTTGTGTTGAAAGTTTGTTTTTGTGGTGAGATCCTGGCAGTTAGCAATTTTGTTAGATACCGTAAATATAGGTATACCCTATATAGCCAAAAATAATGTGGAAATCTAATCATCACAGCCATGTCTACTTGTTGAATATCCCATGAGGGATTGCAAACCCCCCCCCCACCCCTACTAGATTTTCTGCCAGGGCTGTAAGGATTTTCCATTTCAGCCACAAGAGCATTAGTGATGTCAGGTACTGCTGTTGGGTAAGGACATCTGGGGTGCCGCTTGTGTTCCAGTGCATCCCAAAGATGTTCAGTGTGGTCGTGGTCACTTGAATTCTTCCTTTCCAGCCTTGACACACCATGTTTTGATGGACCTTGCTTTGTGCATGGAGACATTGTAATACTGGAATGTGTTTGGGCCCCTTTGTTCCAGTGAAGAGAAATAGTAATTCCACATCATACAAAAGCATTATATAAAATTTTGTGTTTCCAGCTTCGTGGCAGCAGTTTCGGGAAGAAAACTGTTTCCAAGAAAATTGTTCTGGATAGAAAAAAATGCTTAATACCAGCTAAAAATAAGCAGTAATAAGCCTTAGAGAACAATTGTGACTGAGAGAAAAAGGGGAAATAGGGGGAAATATAAGAGGCTGTCATGCATTGAGAACCAGTTAAGATCTGATGAACTGCACATGATGGAATCATGGACCTCTTGATCACAGTATGTAGCCGAATGTGCATATTTTTTGGTTAGTATACGGGGTTGTGATAAGTGTTTGGGACATTTTTGATGTGCAATCAAGCCTGTTGAGCATGCAGATGTGTCTTCGTCACCTGCTCTCTTCACTACTAATAGCCTGCCACTGCACAGCGCATTACCCAGCAAGCTTTTCAATCCACCTGTTTAGACCTTTAGAATGCAGTATGTAGTACCTGTTTAACCGTCTCAAATCCAAATAAAATGAGTGTTGTTGAATTCTTGAGTCCGACTGGTTCTAAGGTGTTGGTTAATTTTTGGTAACAGGGTCTTGGGGAGTAGAGCCACCGGCAAGACACATAACAGGCTCATAGTATGCTTATTGTAATATGTTAGCATTTCTTTAATAATGGCTATGATAAACATATTTAAAATGGCCTTTTTTTTCAACCATCTTGTTTTTGGTAACATAAGTAAGTAGAAGAGCATTTCGAGAGTAACGACTACGTAAGACCTCTGCCAATGACAAGTGGGGTGCAGATCTGTAATTGCAACCAATTTGTGTATCTGGATATACTGTAGGTCCAATACAACCATTGTATTTCTACAGTGGTTTTCTTTACTTCCAATTACTGCCAAAGAGGTAGCCAGTTTAAAAAGGAATTTTGTGGATTTGCCCTGTGACTCTGGTCCACACTAAAATTGAATGGGTTATTCTTGGACATGTGCTACACTTTTCCACCAAGTTTCATGGAATTTGTAGTGAGAGGTTTTGCACAGTGCTGCTTACAGACAGACACAAACAAATGCTCAAAAAATGTAACCTGCTTGGCATCGGTGAAAAGAGTGGTGAGGGAACAGCTGTTGACTTGTTCAACAGGACTAGGTGCTTACTTGTTTTGCTGATATTCTAACATTAAATGTTATATATTGTAGGGAACTCAACTTCTGTTATATATTGTAGGGAACTCAACGACCTGCCAAATGTGGCAGTTTCATTTATAGCCTCGCATAAAGTAGTTGGCGCTTGATCATGTGTCCATTTTTGCAGTAATCACGCCTGTTTGTGCCTCACAATAGGGCATCATGCTTTGATGTGGAGTGTTATTAAGCAGTACAATAGAAGCTAGGATAATAATAATGCAATTACCATGTCAATTGTAAAACGGATAATGTCCCTGTTTCCACCCCGTTGTTCTATGGTATTTTCAGATTCGCACCAGGTGAATACTTTTTGAATGAAAAGAGGAGAGGAATGGGGGGGGGACAGAATGCTTTCATGATTCATGTAGTGCCAGCTGGCTTGGCAAATGTGTTGTGGCAGTGACTGGATTGATTCTTTTGTGTGTTTCTAGACATGCATCCTGTGAACGTTTGACTCGGCCGGATTAAATATTAGGCTGGATTTGCAGATTTCAATTGCAATTAAGTGCATAAACACTGTTTTTCCTCGTAGTCACTCCCTTGTCGCAGTAATGAATAGTAAACCGTTCAGTTTAGGCTTTGACTATATTGCGTAGAGAAACACTATTTTGTACAAGAACGCATATTTTTTACTTACCAGACGAGTACGAAAGGGAGGAGACCCTTTTCTGTATGCATGATGGAAACCAGGCGAAGATGTAATTAAAATTGGAGACAGCTGTGATGAATCTTACAAGCCTTGATTACCAACAAACTAACATTCTGCTGTCAGTGTAAAACTGACGACTGCTGAAGCTACAAAACAAAAAGTCATACCAAACTTCATATTTATAAAACTCACATTCAAACGGCAGTCAGCCTGATTCATACTGTATATACTTGCTTATTTTTCACAAATTTTTGTAATCTGTAAACATAAGGTAACCTGAGAGCATTGCTGCGAAGTTTCTAAATGGCGGTATTCCTCAAAGAAAATGGTGTCATGAGTTAACCGTAAACATTAGCAAGCTAGCTAACATGGGTTATCCTAAAAACATTACTGAGATATAATTTATATTGCTCCTAAACTTTACAGGGTTTCTGAGAGGATTTGAAATGAAAAATAACAGTTAAAAGCATCTTTGGACAAAAAAAGGGAATAAAAGCATCCCTGAAGCCCAGCAGTTTTAAAAGTTCTCTAGGCTTCCATTGTGTTGTATGTATGGCATTATACATTTTCTTTTTATTCATCTGGGTTTGTGTAGGAGTTTGATCTTTTTTAAATCACTCATTAGAAATATAATAATTGATTATCATATATTCATTTGCCGAACCACTTAATCCTTTATTAGGGTCGTGGGAAGGCTGGAGCATATTTCAGCCAACTTTGGGCAAAGGCAGGGGTACACCCTAAACAGCTTGCCAGTCAGTCACAGTGCCAACACACACATACAACCATTTACACTCACAACTAGGGACAATCTGGAACAGCCAGTAAGCCTGATGTGCATATCTTTTGACTGTGGGAGGAAACTGGGGTACCTGGAGGACACCTACGCAAGCACGGCGTAAACATACAAACTCCACACAGAAACGTTTTCACCGAGCTGTAGACTCAAACTCAGGACCTTCTTGCTGTGAAGCAGACATGCTAACAATTACACCACGTGCCGTCCTCGGTGGAATATTATCATGACATTTTAATTTTTAACCAGATAAAATTAGGACTGCTCCAAAATGTTGGCAGTGTATTGCACATGCATTGCACTCCTGCTTATTCTTATCCTTCATAGATATTTAGAAACACTAGCTAAGCTAACTAGCGACCTCAGTGCACTAATGTTGCATGTTAGCTGATTTTACTTTTATAACAAGAGCTGTTTGGTTGTAGTAGGTTGTCACATTTGGCTGTAAAGATAATTATATTTTATATTATATTGTGAAAACCATAGTCAGTTTTACTACCAGTGTAATAAAAACTATTAACCAGGTGAGTTAGACTAGCTGAATTAATCTAGCTGTCTGTTTTGGGCTTCATTGTTTATATGGAGCTTTGTATTAAAGTGATGCTCTCCTACTTCTCCATTTGTGTTCATGGCTCAAGTTTCTGTTGGTGTGTGATATTCATGTGATTTATCATTTAAAAATACAAATCTGTTTCTGTAACAAAGTGACATTGGGATTAGTGCTTTATTCTGGGAAAGGCAGTGTGACCTGAGAACTTGTATACAATGCTGGAAAATGATAGGATGTCAAATTTACACAAGTAGGTCAAATATAAGAGTGAAAAAATTTCAACTCGTGATTTCCTGAATTAAAGACACTGTGTGTGTTTGTCTAGAAAGCACGTTTTTCACTCAAGTGAAAATGCGTACTCCCCTCCCTTTTCATGTCGCTCTGCATTATCTGGGAGCTGATGCGCTGTGGGCGAACGTGTTCCCTACATACAGAACAGGAAAGGGTGGTCATGGGATGAAGACTGCAGCAGTCTTAGTGAAGCAAAGATACTCTCAGTACATCTCACTTAAAAAGCTGTTTCCCATGTTTTTTTTTAAATTCATAAATACCACCACCCACCCTGGACTGTTCAGCAACAACAATCCTGTCTCTCCACAGGAAATCACACTTCCATTCCTAAAGATCCAGAATAGTTTATTTACAGGCTTCGAGGAAAACACATTTAAAGAAATACACATTTCAAACTAATTCCTCTGCACCTTATCAGTAATACACAAACAATATATGGACGAAAGTTTATGGACACTTGACCATCAGACCCATATGTAGCTTCTTCCCAAAGTTGGTGCCGCAAAGTTGAAAGCACGAAACGTCTTTGTCTGCTGTTGGCTTACAATTTCCTGTGGTGCTGTTCTAGCATGACCATCCCCCTGCACACTTGGTGAACTCCATGCCTTGCCAAGGTTGGACTTTGGAGTGAGTCACTTGCACGGAGCACTGACTTTAACCCCACTGATCACATTCAGGAGGAACTAGAATGCCAAATGCCCCAGGTGTCTCCACCTGACATCAGAGCTTGACCTTAATAATGCTCTTATGGATGAATGATCACAAAGCCCTACAGCCACACTCCAAAATCTAGTAGACAGCCTTCCCAGAAGAGAGAAATTTATTATAACAGCAAAGAGGAATTGGACCTGGAGTCCAACCATCAAGAAACGCACATGAGTGGTCAAGAGTCCATAAACTTTTATGCATTTAGTGTATGAGTGAGTACTATGGATTGTAATTGTGACCACATTTTCCATTACTGTCAAAACATCAGAAAATTCTATTTATTATGGTGGGTGGCCTTGCAATGGTCTGAAAAACTGTTAAGGGTGCACCCCCCCCCGCCTTCACTCGGTTTCAGCCGATAGGCTCCATCCTCCCCATAACCCTAATAGGAGTAATGGTTCGGTGAGGGAGGGAGGATGGCTAAGGGCAGATGAGTAATTTTATGCTAATGTATAAAATGTACATGTAATGTACTCACTCATTTGCTGAGTCGCTTAATCCTACCAGGGTTGCGGAGAGGCTGGTACCCATCTCAGCCAGCACTTGGCGAAAGCAGGATACACCGTGAACAGATACCCAGACCATTGCGCACAACCCTTGCAACACACACGCACACACACACACAAAACCACTCACACTCACACCTAGAGGCAATTTGGAACAGCCAATTAGCCTAATGTGCATGTCTTCAGACTGCATTACAAAGCATTTTTTAATCTTATGCTTTCCTGAAGATTGTGTGTCCATACATACAAAACAAAAATCCCTCCGTTAAAAAAAAAATCCACATAAATGTGTTTCCACTAAATGCGTAGTGAGTTCAAAGCAACTGCCCTTAGATTTAAATTCTTATTTTAAAGCACAGAGACGGATCAGTGCAGTGATTCTGAGGAGGAAACCCTGCCCCTGCACTCTTTATCTCTAATTAAAAACTCATGTAATCCCAGGGCTGCTTAAGCTACAGTGTGTGGGATCAACAGCTGGACTGGAATCCAGAGCAGCTGTTCAGCCAGCCGGGACATGCTGCGTTCACCGGCCCACATTCTAAACTCTGCACTATGATTTATCAAACTGTACCAGTAGCAGAGTGAAAGTAAAGGCCAGGGTTTATGGGTTCTCATTCAGTGCTGGGATCTTTGTGATACAGGCTCTGGTACAGTATTTGATAAAAGTAGCACTAACATTGTTTGATTGTAATAACAGTAATACTAAAGACTGAAATTTTTTATATCAAATCAAGCATTCAACATTCTAAACAACAACAAAGAAGTTAGTAAGTGATAATTAGAATAAAAATCTTTATGCATGTGTGTATGGGAAGTTTAAACATACCGGGCTTTGACTTCAGTTATTGCGTTCAAAACATTTTTACTTTATGAGTTTTGAGTTTTCTGTGTAGGCTAAGTGGTGAGTAAGAAGCAGTCTAAGCGGCTGTACTGTCATTGGAGTGATTGTTTTCAAACAGCTTCGAATAATTCAAAGCTATTATAATTTATAAACACTTATAGCCTCTGACATTGTGGTCTGTTTGTTTTAACGATTGTAATAATCAGCTACATTTGAGCTAGTTATGATAAATACAAACACTTTATGCCTTAAAATGATTGCATCAGTATATTGGATTAATCTGTGTCTGTGTGTTTTTAGGTGATGCAGGTGGTGAGGGAACAGATCACTCGTGCTCTGACGAACAAGCCTAACTCTCTGGACCAGTTTAAGACCCGCCTGCAGAACTTGAGCTACACCGAGATCCTCAAGATCAGACAGTCAGAGAGAATGAATCAGGAGGACTTCCAGTCTCGGCCCATTCTGTGAGTCTCACACACACACACACACACACACACATCACAAGTTTATAAATGCAACATTGTTTATTATTTGAGCCCTACAATATAAACGCGCAGCCATTTATATGGTTGTATTGTGTACAGGGCCTGCCTTGAATAAGAGGCCTTGCACTCAGCTGAGGAAGTATTAATAATTGGATTGTTTTTGTGATAATTGGCCTAAAAGTTGTACAGAAAGGTAAAGGAATGAGATTACATCATCGAACGCAAGCCTAGAAGTTACGCTCCGGTATGGTCTGGACACAGTAGCTCCGTCATTCACGCTAAAAAAAATTTTAAATTCCCTGCATCCAGACAATAATCTGGATCCCTGCCAAAATGTAATCAATTGTCCCTTGTATCGTTTCTGACTCATCCTGAAAATTTCATCAAAATCTGTTCATAACTTTTTGAGTATTGTTGCTAACAGACAGACAGACAAACAAACAAGCCAATGCCAGTGGAAACAACCTCCTTGGCAGAGGTAATTAATTCACATGCAAGAAATATTTTCTAGAATTCAGTAAAGGAATGATTAAAAATAAATAAATAAAATAAATGTTTTTGAATGTATTAGGAGGAAATAAATTGCCAAGCCGTATTACTATAAAAACTAATTTAAAAAAACATTAACAAAGACATTAAACAAATAAATAAATAAAAAGAGATGTTTTTGGTTATCTTTATTCTTTGAGGGTTTTTTCCCCATTATTAAGTCGGATTTGTTCCACCATACAGTTGCGGGTACACATTAAAAGGACATTTCCATACAAATGGCATTGGAGTTGTAGGGCAGCCTAGATCTCATTAGACTAAAGGGACGTGCAATTAGAGATTTTTTTTAGTAGCCCACGGCTTATCGTTTTTGCTGCCGTGTTCAGTTTCAGAAAACATACCAGCAGGATTTAAACAAAAAAAAGATTTGCTCTTTAATACGAATGAAACTTTTGAATCTGAACAACAATGTTTAAAAATGTGTATAGGAAATCTATCTTTATTACATGCTCCCGCCTTGTAGCTGTATATTTATTAATATTTGTTTTTATACATTTTCAGGCCACTTTATTAGATGCTTTATTAGTTTTTGCTCCACCATGTAGATGCAGCCAAATTAAAGCTTATGCACAATTCATATTAATTATTCCTTAAACATGCATCAGTTTCTATCCACAACAGCATATTTCAGTGGACTCTCTCAGCCTAGTACACACACACCCACACACACACTTTGGTCTATAGATTCTCCTTATGATTTACTGGAGAAATCCTTTTCAGCAAGTCCTCAAATCAGTATAGCTAAGATGCACGATTTGAAAGCACACAAAAGAGTGATGCTGCTGGAGTGTCAGCAGTCTTCTCCAACTCTGACATCTACCACTTTCCTCCAGGCCATGCATAATTTAGGTTAATAGCTGCTTTATGCATGCCAGGCAGAATGCACACCTTTTGTCAGAGGAGCATTCAGAAAATGAGCGAGTGCACTTTAAGCAGCTCTCACCTTTAGATCTGCATATTGAAAAGTTCATTTCAGGAAAGGAGATGGCCAATTTCAGGTGTGTCCGTTTTTTGGTTTACAGGTGTGTGTGTGTGTGTGTGTGTGTGTGTGTGTGTGTGTGTGTGTACTTTTTATATAGGGAGCTGAGGGAGAAGATCCAGCCTGAAATAATGGAGCTGATCAAACAGCAGCGTCTCAACCGCTTGTGTGAAGGCACCTGCTTCAGGAAGATCAGCAGCCGCAGGAGACAGGGTAAAGCTCTAATACACAAGCACACACACACACACACACAAACAAGCACCTTCTTTGTATTATGCTGTACATTTACTTATTATTAGACAGTAAACATTTTTCCACTTGAGTCTCCACCAGCCGTTGACCAGAAGCACAGGAATTGATTGCAGTAATGGAAGAATTGCTTAACATAGTTTAACAGAATGGAAATTGCTTAATTTAATTCTTCTGCTTTTAACGGAGCCTAGCTGACCAAGCTTCCGATTGACTATGAGATTAACGGGAAATACACTGATCAATTACAGAAAGAAAAAAAAAAACATGCATTTAGCATTAAAGTACTAAAACATAAGCAACCTGAAAATGCATAGACCAGTTTTCCAGTCTTAGGAAATACTGAGCAGATGGAGGAAATGTCCTGAAAATACTGGTAAGAAAAGTCCTAAAAATGTAAAGGGTAGTCATCAGGTCTTTGATATTGCATGCATTGCAATCTTTTCCCATCAACTTGTATAGATCTGCTCACCCAGCAGTCAGTCTTTATAAAAGTATTTACCTTAACCAGGACTCCTGCAATCTTTTCTGGGTTTCTATATCTAGATAGAAATCTGTACCCTTTTAATGGTCATTATTCTTAATTTTTTTTAAGTAGTTATTTATTTGTTTGCTTGTTTGTAGACGTATTATTTGCTGGACAAAAGGATGGATTAAAATAATTTATTCCTCTTTTAATATTTATGCAAAAATTGTGACTGAATTGTAAAATGAACTGTTTGACTATGTAGGGCTGATCACAGGTGCATTTGTATAGTAGATTATTACCGTGAATAATAAAGAATGAGGGGGGAATTGATTAATATGTGTATCGCGATTCCTTTGTGTAGCGATTTATGTAACAGATTTTTTTTTATTAATTGTATTTGTAGTAATGTATTGTTTAAATGCTGATATTAGGTTTTTAAGGGGGAAAAGATGTTCTAAGGAGTAGGGTACATTTTTAATGACCCATGATCAGTTCATTTGTACAGCTCTTATAAAGGCTTTCAAGGTTTAAAACTTTAGAGGTATGACTAAACTTTCTTTTACATGGTTCAAGGTTTTCAGATTGTAACAAATATCGAACCGGTACATTTGTAGAATTGCGATACTTATAGAATTTGCAGTTTAAACCTAGGTATGCTGATATCGTATCAGGTGATCCCTGGTGAGTTCCATCCCTGGTAATTAAATAGGAAAGAGTCATAATGTGAGCACAAGCCATAGCTGAAATCCTGGTAAGATTAAGAGAACAGGTGCAGTATTAACAGCAGGAAACTATCGTGAGAGCTGTGCATTACAGAAGTCAGTGCATTACTGGGGGGTACATGGAAATGCTTTTTAAGGGGGAAAAAAAGGCTAAAGTCAACAAAGACAATGAACAGAAAATGTTTCTAAAAACGAATATGATTAGGAAATAAAACACTGCTTTAAGGAAAAATGTAGATATGAAATATAAATTTACATGAAAAGCTGCTTTTGACAATGCTTTTTATTAACATTTCTGTCTCTCTCTCTCTCTCTCTCTCTCTCTCTCTCTCTGTAT
>JAQMYF010000001.1:48997076-49010822 GCA_030014195.1 Neosilurus mollespiculum
TATATATGCTCATAGTTGGTTATGAACAAAGCGAGGCATGTCTGTTTAATTCTGCCAGTAAGAGCTTTTGTGGTTTTGCACTTATTGGTGATTTTACTGTTAGTCATATTACAGCATAAATAATTTTAGGATGAACTTCTATGAGTGATGGCTGTCAGGTATATCTTGGAAATAAATGGCTTAAAAATGTTCCTCCTGTTTTGAACGTGGTGTTAAAGCCTATACAGTAGGGAGTGGAGAGCAGTTAATACTAGCTTTCACACATGCTTTCAAGATTGGTTCTGTCTGCTCGCGCGTAGAGGGAGGCTTTATCAGTTAGCTTGGATAATTTAACACTTTTCACACTACTTGATTAGATCACCGTGTGAGTGGACACCTTGACTCTGTTCTCTCGTTTTCCATTTTGCACTTTCCTGCTTGTTGTCTGTCAGTATTAGCCCTTTTACTTTCTATCTTATCTTCCTCTGACCTTCACTCTGATTGGTATTTGAGGTTCTTCCAGGTCCAGGAATAGCATGAAACTGGTTTTATACAGTATACAACAACAGTCCTGCAGTGGAGCTTGACAAGAAAGCCATATTTTTACTCGGTCAATTTATGAACTGGACAGTTGTTTTTGCTCATTATTGTGCAGGATCATCCCGCCGCATTAAATTCATCCCCAAACATCAGGATAATCCTCAGGATCTTCTACGTCCTTAATTTTGTTCGTGCCCTTGACTGCCTTTTCATTTCAGCTCATGTTTACTTAATTAATTCAGGTTCTGTATATATTTTTCAGTTGTATGTCTAATCACTGATGAATATCAATATCACATAGAATATCTGGATTGATTGATTGTGCACAGGAGTTTTTCTCTGAAAACAACAGTGGTAGATGTGTTTACACTGTGTACACATTGTTGGCCTAACAACAAATGTCCACATAATTCCTTAGTTATAGGTGTACCATGTCAATCAAAAGTGTAGACCCACTTCTACTTCACCTAGAATGAGTATATACTTCAAAATCATTGACTGGTGCTAAAAATTTTGTATCTTCAATGCAAACTGAAAGATTTTTATTATGACTGCTTGCCTACAGGCTCGTGAATGCTCAAGTGAAAATTAATTCTGTTACATGCCTATAATTTGTGTGTATTCTGAGCTAACAACGCAAAGTATGGTAACATTTGCTATTGTTCTTACCTTGTTTTTGCTAACAGTACATTTATGGCGCTTTGATGAAGCTGTAGAAGGTACACACAGCACATTATAGTTTCCGAGCATTAAAATATAGGATTTATAAATAAATAAAAAAATCGTACTTGGATTCCATAATTATTTTAATACATGTTCCTGCAGTAATGACAGTTCAGGGTGGTTCTGTCTTCTATGTAAACACATAGTTGCCTCAAATCCTCAGTGTTACCTTGTGCATTTTTACCAAAGACGTTTATAAATTCTTCTTTCATAAAATATAGAATTTTTGTGACTATATAATTTATAAATGCCTTAAATGTAGGGGGTGTGTATATATAGGTACCCTTTAAATAAAGTCTTACCAAAAAAAAAAAAAATCTTATACCACTAGAAGCATCATCTATATGCTTCTCTGTTATGCTATATGTTAATAAATAAATAAGGAACCTTCTAATGTACATTCTAATGCAAAGTCTTTTCTCCCAGCATTATCAGCGTGGCAATTCGCATGAAAATTTTATTGTTTTTACAGGTTAGGCCCTTTTTTATTCCTTGTTTGGTACATGACTGTATTGATCAGTTCTGTCACACATGTCGATAGTATCACTTCCAGTAGTCTTGAGCGTAAGACATTTGTACACGCACACACTGCATAGATCGCTGGATTCAAATCAGCAGCAGGGCGCAGCAGCACTTCCGATATGCAAGTATGCATGTGCAGATGAACATGACGTAGTTACACTAGCTGCTGTTAAAGGGTGATAAAAGACCGGCTTGGCACAAAAAAAATGTTCCGGTTTTTAAATGTGTTGCTCACCTCACAAGTTAAGCTCTGCAGGAATAAAAAAAGACATTTTTCCAAATGTATTTAATACTTTTTTTTTTATTGCGAATATTAACATCGGCGAATTCCACGAAAGAGGGAATAAAAAAAAGAATGGCCTTATTTTAGTATTTTAAATGAATACAAGAATCTGGGAATATTACTGATGAGATTTGGCCATGAGGAAAATCAGTGAATGAAGAGCCTGGTGAAAATTACTGTATACCAGATTCCTATGTTTAACTAATCCTGTCCAAATAGGGCTCAATTTTGACCAATTGCATTGGATCTCGTCCCTAAACACTTTTTCTTTATACTTTTGTTTCTGAAAAAATGAATTAGACATGTTTGTGCTTTACTTCATCTGAGTAATTTCACGGCACAGTTTGTCATATGCACCCACTCATTAGATTTGCTCATTAGGGATCATAATCTGCATATGGATTTATGTAAAGCTGCTTTTTGATAGTGCTGTTGTTCAATTTTCGCTCTACAAATTGAATCAAATATTAAATTCAGAAACGCGCCATGCAGAAAATATCTCTCCACCCAGCTATGCTTAAAGGAATCTCTTCCTCTTATTCTGACCCCCCTTTTGTTCTCTCTCTACCACTAAAATCCCTCTGCCAAAATTTTTATTTGAAGCGCTCCACTCAAACCACATCTACACATCAAATATTCATCAAGCTGCTCTTAAATGTAAATTACTTTGCTCGCTCTCACTCTGTCTTTCTGTACTTCTTTCTCCATCCAGACATCTAACAGTTAGCAATGGAATCTATCAAACTCGATCCGGAGCTTCTACAAAGGAAAATTCACTTGTAAAACCTTGTTTTATTATTTGTTTACACTTTGAAAATAACCAGCATGCTTGATTTCTTCTGACATCTCGTATGCACACACAGATGGTTGGCAGTTTCACCGTCTGGCTCCGCACAGCCGTTCGGTTTGTGTCTATTGATAAATAAGCCTCAGTTTGGTGGGTATGTTTGTTAGGTGGCTGATGCTACAGAGAAAGAGTGTAATGAGCAGTCTGTTTTGTGTTAAATCCTGTCTTTGACCTGGGCCACGGGAGAACTTGAGCTCGGGCTGCGAAGTGCCACTCTGCACGATTCTGCACCGCTCGACAGACCTCTCCACTCTTCGCCATGTTGCCAGGACGCTATTCTCAGCAATTAAGATTTGGATGGAGGCAGCAGAGCAAGTGCCAGCCGTCAGCCTGTGTGTGAGCAGCACTGACACTTAGTGCCAGCCTTCTGTCCGGTGCAGGAGGTGCCAGGCATGGGTTGGAGAGCCTTCATGCCAGTTAAAGATTTATTCAATCAGCAGGCCAAGAGCACCTCCTGAAGTCTTACCTTAATATGTACATGTGTTCTACAAGCCAAAGCTCTAGAAGCAAATACTTTCTTTCTAAAACAATCTTTCAACACATTTTTTCACATTATTATTGACGCATGGAAAAATGTGCTCCAAAAATGATCTGGCCCCCGCAAGAGAAAGAGGTGATTGGAAAATATGGCGCTGTTGTCTTGAAAATAATTTCTGATGATATCATGGGGAACTTGTGAGCCTTAGTAACATTGAGCAAATCAATCATTCCACACTAACCATTTCACTGTCAAGAGTTGTTTGCTTGTTATTCTATTTAAATATTGTGCAAGTGTAAAAGTTATGGCTGTGTCAAAAAAATCAAATAACTGACAAATAAAATTATGCATTTCATGCCTGAAATGTCGAGAGGAGATTCTGACGGATACAAAATTTTAACAAAAGGGAATCGAGCAGATTTGTTCGGCATAAATAAGCCTTATGAAAAATGATTTCGAAAAAAGATTATATTTATTTTTTATGAATGTACTATCGCTTCTAACCTGTTGTAGGTGCTGAGGGATGAAAAGCTAGTCATTAAGGGATGCTGGTTATCATAATTTATAATTATTCCTAACCTAGAGATGAGTGATGAATACAGGTTGAATATCTCTCTCTCACTCACTCTCTGAATCTCTCACACTCTCCTTCTCTCTTCTCTCTCCTTCTTAGATAAGTTCTGGTATTGTCGATTGTCACCCAATCATAAAGTACTCCACTATGGAGATCTGGAGGAGAGCCCTCAGGGAGAGGTGCCTCATGATTCTCTGCAGGATAAACGTAAGTACTGTAGTGCACAGCAATTACTCCAGAAGCCTGGAGCAGACCTGGACCATAGCTTATTAGTTTTCTATTCTCTCAACAGTGCCCGTGGCTGATATCAAAGCTGTTGTCACCGGTAAGGACTGTCCACATATGAAGGAGAAGGGAGCCCTGAAGCAGAACAAGGTGTGTGTGGATGAGATTTGAGTACAATATTGATGTACAGTATACATTTGGGCTAACTGCGCAGTATTTAGTTGCCATTTGTGACTTTGTTCTTCATAAACATTTGGTTTGTGTGATCTTGAATCACATCTCCAGGGTCCCAGGTTTGATCCACTGCAGGGTTATAGTGCTGTTGATTGTACGGGATGATATCCAGGGTGTATTCCCACTTCATGCCCTGTGTCACAGGGATAGCCTTCAGCTTCACCAGGATAAAGTAGTTACTGTAGAGGAATGAGTAAACGAAGGGATACATTCCTCAACGTGAAGCTTTCAGTAAAGCTATCAAACTCCAAGTGTACCTTGCGTTCTATTTTTGGCGCTCATAAATGGTGTTAAAATGGCTATTTTGCTTGAAAATGGAGAAAGCTCTGTGTACTCAGGTGAATTCAGCTGCCTCAGGCTTTCCCCTGCGTCCCACAGGCTGACTCATAAAAGACAAATTTAGCATAAAAAACAAAGCCGTATTGTGCCACTCTGTCAACTACGTTTATGGTTTTATCACTAAGAATGCAGCAGGAAGAATGGCTGAGGAGCACAGAGAGCACCATGGCACACTAATGCCTCTGCTCAGTGAGATAGAACCCAAACACACCCAGATGGTATCACTCATTCTGAACTATAAGACAGACCAGTGGCAATTGCTGCACACAAAAAGCCAGCCTCCTACAGATTTCCTGTCAAACGACATACAAAAGCCAGGCTATGAGTGATTATTTAGTAAGGAATAACTCACGACAGACCCTAATGTTATCCGAATATAATGCATGCTAGGAGGGTGTAATGTGGCACGACACGCAAACAGAGCACTGCTACCCCCCTGAAGTGCATTATTTTTGTTTAACAGCATGATCTGGAGTGTGTTATATTTTTGCTTATACCACAGTGGTTTCCTGACAATTACAATGTTGAATTTATTAATAAAAGACACATTGCACATTTTAACAGTTAATAGTCTTAAAGATATTATGTAGAGGAACATCTGAGAATCATGTTCCTGTTCTTGTGCTTTAGCTGAAATATACACTCTCTCTCTCTCTCTCTCTCTCTCTCTCTCTCTCTCTCTCAAGCGCACATGTATATAGAAAGCCTTGTTTCTTACAGAAAGCGTATCTCAGGACATGAGTGCTTACAACTGAGACTTCTTCCATGTACTGTTAAATATATATTTTTGATCATCACATCATGGATTTAAAACTTTACTTTGTGTAAAAAAAAAAAAAAAAAACATCCATTTAAATCCATTTATTATAATTTTTATGTGGCATGTCCACTGTATGTGAGCTGTTATTATGAGCCCATTAGTATAACTTCAGGCTGCGAACAAACAGGAAGCAACAAGCAACAAGAGACCATGTAAAATCACTGAAAGTCAGTGAAATGAGCCATGAGAGGCAAAATTTTTTCAAACGACACAAAGTTGGGGTACAGAATTAAACTGAACTTTCGTGCAATTAGATGCAAGCGATTACCAGTCAGAGCTTAAAGATCTCGTTGACTGAGAGATGCCACGAAACAGTGAGTTCCCCAAAATATTTTCCGTATGGAAGCAACATGATTCCGCCTACATCAGCATGAAAGAGCAGCTCATTATTACCGTGTGCTTTTCAACTGCAAACAGAAATTGTACAAGGATAATATCTGGAAATGCGATGCTTTGCGAAAGTATTGTTATTTCCCATGAGTATATGTTTAACTCTTCATAGTTCATGATGCACAAGAGTGTCCATTCTATACTTGCCACATGATAATAATATTAATAAACTATTTATTACGATAATATAAGCTAATGATAATATAAGCTATTTATTAGTGAGGTAGCTAGAAACTGTTTATGGTTTGACTTGGAAACATTTGGAAGCAGGAAACATACAAGAGCGTTACCTAGGCAACCAGAGCTGGCCATGAGTACCATGATTAGTGATTCGCCTGTCACTCAGCGGCAAGAAACGATTCGAGAGACACGAGGTATATATATTTGCCCAGTGATGGCTGAGATAGGCTCCAGCATCCTTGTGACCCTAGTAGGATTAAGCAGTTCTGCTAATTTATTCATTTTGTTTATTCGTCTATTTTATTTATAATTACTATTTTGTTTATTTACAGCTTACCATACACTTGTACTGCCAAATACACTGCCATGTAACAGCATGTATGAGAATTAGAAAATCTGTTTTATTCCCACCTTAGGCAATTCTAAGTCCTTCCCCAGTTGAACAGGGAAAATAATTTTTGTCACAATGTTGGTGTAAAAACCAGGTTTTGCAGACATGAACAGTGTTGTATTCAGAAGCACTTGCCCGGTGCTAGCTGGTTTTCACGACAGCGATCCAAAAGACATTTGTCTTGTGCAATCTGTTAGGAGCTGAGAAACATCTCGTTACAGTAAAGCACTGAAACACTCCCTGTTCTGGCTGTTCACTGGATCCCAGCAGAAGTTGAGGCATGCTCACTCACACTGTGACAGGATAAGCCATCTGCTGTAGTGTATGCAGACAAGACATGTAAATGGGTCAGAAACTGATTTTTTTTTTTCTCTCTCTCTCCATGGTTTGTTTTTTATTTTTAGGAAATCCTGGAGTTGGCCTTTTCTATCCTCTATGAATCTGATGAGTATTTAAACTTCATTGCCCCTGACAAGCACGAGGTAAACAATGCTTATTTGATCTACTCGTCTGCTTTAAAGTTTCAATAGCAATGACTATTTGCATTTTGTTTAATAGAAATTTTAATGCTACTCATTTACCACTACCTCTTATATATGATCAAACCTGCACAGTAAATATTAAGTGCAAAGGTTTGCACCTCCATGGTTTATCAAAAGAAAATGTACACATTTAACAGACTCTCTGGGAAAATAAAAAACACACCCTTAATGGGGTATCTCACAAAAAGCTATTTTGTGAATACTGGCGATTAGGGACAAACTAAATTCTGCAAAAAAGTGATTGATTACTTAGTTAGTTAGTTATATTAATGATGACTGATTAATTAATTGCCTTTTGGTGAAATTTTATTGTGGTGAATAGCTGGGACTTTGCGAACGCTATTCTCCAACTGTTCTCCAACTATTCACTAAGAATTCCTGAAAGCTTCTACAAACTGTCCCGAAAGTCTTCTAAACTATTTGCGACATCGCTAACTTGTTGCTAGCTTTTCCCCATATATTCACCATTTTATTTGTCGAATACAGGAGATATTCGCCCGAATGTCAGGGTGTATCACAGTTTTTTGCGAGCTTATTCTGAACATGTTCAAAATACATTTTTTTTTGTCTGGGAATGTTTAAAGAACAGCAAATACGCTAAAATTTTGGGGGAATTTCTGGTCTGTTTGCCAAAATTCGCAATTTGGTGTGATACCCCCTTAAAGCACAAAGCAATCTAATTTAAAAAGAGATTGTTGCTATGAATTTCCAGAAGTGTAAAAGTGCTGTTCAGTACATATGCCACAAAGTTAAGGATGTGGAGCACGGCATATATGGGGCTAAGAATTACTAAGAGACATGAAAAGCAGTTTAAATGATTTGAGGACAGTTATAAAGGTAAATGACTGACATAATATTGTTGAAGGATATCACAGTCTGCAAAAATCTGTGAAAGACAACATACTGAATGTCATATTGCTTTAAAAAGTACCCAACACCCCCATCATTCAAATGATGTAGGAAAGTTTGCACTTGACTGTAGAATAATGTCTAGTGTGTGTGTGTGTGTGTGTGTGTGTTTCAGTACTGTGTATGGACAGATGGGCTGAACGCTCTTTTGGGGAAGGAGATGACCAGTGAATTCACTCGTTCTGACTTGGACACTCTTCTTAACATGGAGATGAAGCTCCGTCTCCTGGACCTGGAGAACATCCAGATTCCAGAGGCCCCACCCCCTATCCCGAAAGAGCCCAGTAATTATGACTTTGTCTATGACTGCAACTGAAGCCCTCCACTGGACCAAGTTCTTCTTCTTCTTTTTTTTTTTTACATGCAGACTGGAAGAAAAAACTTTTAGGGAACAAATGAAACTAAGGATTGATTTTTATTTCTTTCTTTCACTTTCTTCTTTTTTTATTGCATAATTTCCCAGTGATTTTATCAAACTCACAGTTTTGCTCCTCGGGTCTCTGACGCATGTCCCATATGGAACATATGGAACCTGAACCTCTTAAAATTTTCAGCTAACATTGCAGTAACTATACACACACACACACACACACACACACACACACCTTGAACCAGGTTTACCTCTGGCTCACACACACACTCAGTCATAACGCTTGTCCTTTCTGTTTTCATTTCCATCCATCCTGTTTGATGTGAGAGCCCCTTTGCTGAGTGTGTGCAGACACTGGGGACTTTGGCTTTTAACACTTCCTTCAGCAAATGTCTGACTCACGCAGGCAACATCTAGCAGTACAGAAAATGCAGACTAGTGTAAGCGTCCATGTCCAAAGCCATCAGCGCACCCTGTCTATGTTTCACAAACGATAGACTGTTAACTGAACTCTTGTCACATATTAGCCCTGATCTGACTCTGTCCTTCCCTCGGTGGTCTAGCCTACCTGTGGGACTGTGATCTGAAAATTCGAATACAAATCCAACGCTCGCTTCTACTTGATACCCACCAGACTTGTGGTAGACTGCTGTAACATTCCAAAGCAATATATTGAGCTTCTGTTTTTGTAACATGATGTAAACTTTAGTGATATTTGTGCAGCCAAGTAGTCAGTATTCTGTTTTATTTGTGTCAGTTAAAAGATTTTTTTTTAACATGAGATAAATTTGACCATTAATGTTAATTTAAGTTAAATAATAAATACTCTGTTTTATTCTCCTGAATTTATTTTTTTTTATCCCTTCAGATGTGTGTATTTTAGAGCCCAACACCATGCTGTTTACATTAAAGACCAATTCCAATTCAGCTTTTTCACTGCATTTCTCTTTAAAGACACTTTGGAAATCCACTTTTTCTTTATGAGAGCAACAGACTTTTATCAGCTGGGCTCGAACCATTACACTTTTTACATTATACTGCCTGTACTTTTCTTGAATACTAGGCTTTATTGCTTGGTAAAGTAATTAGGAAAAAAGCTATTTAATATTGATCATTTTCGATAAGTTTATCGAAGAAAGTTCTTCGAAACCTGGTATGATCTCATCCCAAATGGTCTGTGTATGTGAGTAGGTTTTTTTTTTCACTGGAGGTATCCGGTGTCAAACTCTATCACCTTCTTCTTCTTGGTCTTGGTGTTGTTGTGGACAGTTGGCTCTAAAAGTCCTACTCCTCTGCTATAAGTGCTCAGAATCTCATTAAATAGTAGACTTGTTCTTGTGACCAGTAGTTAGAACCCCATGGAGACAGATTTTCATACAAGAACCAGAATTATGACAAAATTTTAATAACCGAAGAAAAATATCCATGATGCATGGACAGAATTGAACGAGATTTGGCAACGTTATACTATATAACAATGCCAACAATTCTGTGGGGTCAGGTTTTTCACTTTTCAACCCAGATGTAGAATTATGATGTCAAGTCCTACTCCTGCTTTATTACTGTCTGGACTTGCGAACTTGATGAACCTGATGATATTTGATTTTCAAGCCAGAAATGGAATCACTGGCATCACCTGCTTATGTAGCTCTAGTATCTGAATGCGTCACAAATATACCTCTTCAGCTCAACTGAGCTTGTTGTTTCAATCAAGCGGAAGCTATACCCGATTTCATGTGTTTAATGGAGAGATGACTCATTAATGTTGTTCTAGTGTTGTACAGTCGTGTTAGACCATGCCAGAGTGTGAAATATTGGTTTTTACTTTAACATGAGACACGGAAACCTCCATCTTACTGGCTGTGCAAGAAAAGAAAAGCAATCCATATTCATAATCCAGTTTTCTGATTTAAATCAATGCATTCATGTTGCTACAAGTGTGTATCAGCAATTATCTTTGCCATCAATCTCATTCCTGTTCATATGCTCCAGTTTGTTTTATTAATGAGGTTAGAAAAAAAAAGTACAAATCAGCTCAAAACCTTAAAAGGGTTGTTTTTGAGCAATCAAATTCTGTCAGCTCTCAGGAGTCAATGGAATCAGAAAAACAACCTTCACCGGCCTTCAAACAGAAATAACAGTGTTCACTAACAGCAAGATACCAGAATTCAGAAATACATGGTTCATAAACAAAAAACCTCTCTCAGGATGTGGGGAAAATAGTTTAAAACTGAGATTCACAAGAGCTAAAACACACTGTATGAGCCTTGTTTTAGGAGCCAGTGGAATAAAAATGATCTTTTACAAATATCTTCATTGTTCTAATATCATTGTCTTAATACACGTTTTGACCATTTCTGTGACTTGAAAATGAATATGAATATCTGTAAAATTGTATGTTTGTGCTGATATTCAAGTTTTCTGACATTTAAAGCAAATTTCTCAGTGAATTAAAAATGTTTTAGTAATTACGCACACCATGGAAGAAATAGTCACATTTTGCTGAAGAGCCAAACCTATTAATTTGCAAAACACATTTTATTCTTCGTATACCAGTCATTAGAAAACCATTACCAATGACGAGATTTAATATTACTGTAATGTGAATACCTCATTGTATTCACACAGAAATGGGAACACAGCATTAAAGAGCTGAATATTGATTAATGGATTTGGTTCATCAAATCCTTCTGAAGAACTGTTTTGCAGATGAGATACTATAATAATAATAATGATAATGGTAATATTGATGATGATAATTATAATTTATTATTTGTGTTATAATTGATGTAGTTATTTTTAATTTTAAATTGTAAATTGAATTTCGAAGCTCTCCCTCCGGAAGCAGTTCAAGATTCCCATGTACAATTTCCCCAGTGCTGCTGAAGCTGAGCTTCTGCTTTTTTAGCTGTCAATCTTAAAATGAAAATTTTATCTTGCAAATGTCAAAAATAACACCCTGCACTGCCATAAAACCTTGCCTCTAGTCCTGTATTCTCATTACCTGAGAGCACAAGAACAGAAATTGCTTTTACCTCTTGAATATAGTAAAACATATTTTCCCTAGTTTTAAAAGCATACCAACTTACTGTTAAATATATATCATAATCACACACACACACACACACACACACACACACACAGGTAGGTCTTTTGGGCTTTTACACCCAAGCCAAGTGGCTCATCAGGCCGGTGCCTGTTCCCGGTTTCTGTAGCGTGAAGCAACTAGGAGTTCAACTCCTCCTGGATGGGACGCTAGTCCATCGCAGGCTACCTTCCCAGTATTTTTTACTGGTACATTTATACTGCTGGGTGGACAGAGGCAAGTCCATAATCTCTTCTCCAGCACATCCCAAAGACTCAACAGGGTTAAGGTCAAGACTCTGTGGTGCCAGTTCATATGTGAAAATGATTTCTCATATGCTCCCTGAACCACTCTTTCACTATTTGAGCCCCAATTTTATATCCGTGCCATCAGGGAAGAAAGCGTCCATTGAGGGGATAAGCTGCTCATTCTGCTCATATGCATTAACATGATATACAGCATGGTGGTTAGCTGTTGTGCCCCATGATGCATAAAAACTTTTGTTTAAAGGATCAGGTACCCATTTTCACCTATTTCCCAAAGATAGCAGCAGATTACTGGAAGCAGGCTGTCAAATGGAGATCCCTGAATGATCCTCTGAAGCTGTGGAAACCTTCTGAGCATGACCGCCTATGCAGTGAACATTTCTTAACAGGTATGTTTATAAAAATATTTTTTAAAAATCTGACAATCAATTTCTCGCCTATCCAAGTACCAGCCTAGGGATTCACATGTGAGTTACCAATAAATATTCTTTGCTTTTTTAACATGGTAAACAGTATGCCAGTTAGCTGTTATGCCTCAGTGTGCACAGAGCTTTATTTAAAGAATTGAGCCTCCATTTTTATTGGTTTTTCAAAAAATAGCATCCAAGAATATAGCTGGCAAAGGACTCTTAAACAGTCAGCCCTGAATGAGCCTTAAATTTCACTACTTGCTAACTCGTACTTCACAAATAATTTTTTTAAATACAGCTACTTTATCCATAAGAAAACTTGGACAACTTTACCAATGGTACTGTTTTTCAGAAATAAAAAGCCTATTAGTTCATATATCACATACGCAGTGGTAGCGTGCTGGCTTACTAATCTGAATGTTGGTGGTTCAAGCCCCACTATCACTGAGTTGTCACTACTGCCCCCCAGTGCAGCTAACTGGGTTATCAAAGGCCAGCCATGTCTCTCACTGTCTGTGTTGAGAGGCATGTAAAAAGAACCATTGGTGTCGTTCATAAAGAGTAGGCTGTGGGTTGTCGTCAGTGTGTTTCTGCCCTTCGCTGGCCAGGCGAGCTGTCCAGGGTGTACTCTGCCCTCGCCCAGAGTCATCTGAGATGGGCACCAGCCTCACCGCAGTTCAGAAAATGAATGAATGAGTGATGGAGAACTGGTAACAGCAGTCTGCATGGACGGTTAATATTTTTAATCATTAAACTTGGCTTACCTCACCTTGCATGTGCAGGGAGTGCTTTATCATAGCCAGCAAAGGTGTGTGCACGAAAAATGTGAATCAAATCACCAACAGTAAATGGGTCTGCACCATGGCAATTAGAATTCCACTTCGTGCTTTTTTTGTTTTGATTTGTTGGTTTTTTTTTTGTTTTGTTTTGTTTTTTTGTAAAGCAGTGGAGATTAATTATAATTGCTGATATTGTTTGTACTGAGCACCTTAACCACTCCTCTGCATCTGTACATCATTCCACTGAATGAGTTTGACAAGGGCCACACTATGATGACTGGATCGCTTCATCTCCAAAACAGCATATCTTGTGGGGTGTTCCTGGTATGCAGTAGTAAATACCTACCAAAGGTGGTTCAAAGAAGCTTGCAACCCTCTTGGGTAAAAACGTACACTGCAACAGAAACCACTTAAGTGGCCCAATGCATTATGTGATGTGGAATTAAACAAATGTAATGAAAATGCATGTAGAACAAACAGGATTTATAACCCCCAATGAATTGTATTGTTTATTTATCTCAGTATCAGACTCACAGTATCTTAATGCTAATATCTTAAGGCTAATATTTTAATGCTAATATCTTAATGCTAAAATGAGTATTCTTCTTCCATTTTATTGGATGTAGTTAATTTTTAGAAAGATGCTTTCCAATATTTAAAATGTTCACATGTGTCAGAAGGTTTGGCAATTGTTATTTTTTGATCAGTAATCCATGTGCCATGCAACAATTGTTATTTTTTTTCCATGAATGTCTGTAGGAATCATTCATTCATTCTGAACCACTTTATCCTAATTAGGGTCGCGGGGAGGCTGGCGCCCATCTCAGCCGACTCTGGGCGAGGGCAGAGTACACCCTGGA
>JAQMYF010000001.1:49018957-49038264 GCA_030014195.1 Neosilurus mollespiculum
TTTTACATTATTTAGGCATGCACTGAAAAACACTTTTGGGCTGTGTATGTCTTGAACAATGTACTTTTTTTTTCATACATTCATTCGTTCATTCGTTTGCCAAACCATTTAATTCTACACGGATGGCAGGGAGGCTGAAGCTTATCCCAGTGGACTCTGGACAGCTCGCCAGGTCATTGCAGGTGAACAAACACAACCATTCACACTCACTCTCACTCTTCAGGGCAATTGAGAATATCCAGTTTAGCCTAATGTGTATATTTTCTGGACTGTGGGAGGAAACCCATGCAAGCGTGGGAAGAACATGCAAACTCCACCCAGAAATGCCCCCACAGGACCTTCTTGCTTTGAGGCAGGTGTGCTACCCGATTTATTGCTTTTATTTCAGAATCATGAAAATTCTGTATTTACTTCGAGACATGTTTCAGGCAGGAAAATCAATCAGAAGAGAGAACTGGGCAAAACCTGACTCATGTTCCATGGAAAAGAGACGGGGCGTCCAGGGGTGTCAGTTAACATCAGAGAATTTAAAACGCAATTGTCAGTCATTTGAGATTCAAATGTTAAAGGCTCATTTGTTGGGACGGTGGTGGGGGTTTGTACTCAGTGTTTAAATATTTAGCTCTTACACAAAAAGTGAAATTGTTAATTTGTAAGTAATACATCCTATCTCCAACTGGTTCAGGGTAGTATTAATACATGTTACTATAATCCACTCCCCAGACCATTTCTTCTTTTGCATGGTACATTCATCTGTGTGGGAGGCTGTTCAGTCTAATTCTCACTTGGAAATATAATTCTTGATTTGGCACTGATGCTAACCCCACTATATTTGTTCTAATGTAAGCTTGCCTTATGTTACATTATGTTATGTTGCCTTTTTCATAATGTGTGCATTGTTCCCACTGGGGCTACATTGAATAAATGAAAGTATTGACTCATTTAACAATATTATTTTAATACAGACGAGTTTGCCCTCGACTCTCTGTGGTTAGTGTGTGTGTGTGGACTGGTTTGGGGATTGTTTTTGTGTATGTGCGTGTTGCCTAAGAGCAAAATTAACAGGGCAGAATAATTAGATTATGTAAGATCCAGCTCTGACTGACTGAAACGTCATGTTGATCTCGGACAGAAGATAACGACTGACACTAGAATTATTTATACCAGCACTCCATTTCCTACTTACCAAAACTGTTTTGTGACTGTTGAAGAAATCCATTTTCAAAAAGATAAGAAATTTCATACTGCCTTTTATAGTATTGTTGACTAGCCGCTACTGTTGACTACCATCTTGAATCTTTTTTCTTTAAGACCTGGCACTTTTGAATTGTGTGCATGTTTCTATGTTTTCGCTATGAACCCATCTCTCCTTCAGACAACAGGTCGTTCCGCCATCTGTGCTCAAAATCTGTTCTCACATCTTTGTACCAGAGAAGACGTTATCTATAGCAGACTAAGTGTCCTCTCTGGAGTCAGATTTGATTTGTTACACAAGCATGCCTTTGCTTGTCAGAAGATATCGCTCATCTTTTAGAATGCTTGTCATGGTGGTGGAAACAGCAAAGGCACGGCTCTTGTCCTAGCTGTGTCATGGCAACGCAGTTAGGATGGTCTTAAAGTAAACCAACTAATCGGCTTTCAGTAGGAAATGTATATATTCAAACTGAACATAATTTTATTATATGGGGGTCATGGTGTTTGCCTTTAGTAAATTATAACATTGACCAATTACCATTACAAAGGGTGTGAGCCACTTCAACATATTGTATAAGCAGGGAAATGCAAGAAGCGCGAGGGCATTGGCCAAATCATTATTAATGCTAGATGGGAGGAGGGGGGGCGGGGCTTGAACAGGATGTCAGTTCATGTTTATGGATATGACAAAAAGGCAGTTTTTGCCTTTTGCTGGAAAAGCATGGTCATCATTAGCCAATCATTTTTCAGCATGAAACCGACAGGCTTAGCATTAGCAAGTTACCACAAGTGTGTATATAGTATACACGGATGTTACAGTAGCGCAGACGGAAATGTTGCCGTTCTGGAGGTCCAGGGTGCCTGGTTCATTTCCTTAGCTTGGGTTACTGTATGTGGAATGTTCTCCTTACATTTGACATTTAAACTAATGCAAAAGCCTGTTACTGAAACCTGGAAAACGTGGCTCAGTGGTTATCACTGTAACCTCACAGCAAGAAGGTTTGGGGTTCAAAACTCAGCCAAGAGTCTTTCTGTGTAGAGTCTTCATCCTCTCCCTGCACTTGCCCAGGTTTCCTTTAGGTGCACTGGTTTTCTGCCATAGTGCAAAGACATGCACATTAGGTCAACTGGCTACTCTAAACTCTACCCAAAGGCGTGAATGTGAATGGTTGGTTGTGTCTGTGGGATTGGCTCCAGCGTCTCCCATATCTCCCATGGATAAACGGTACAGATAATGGGTGGATGACTGGAACATCCTATGAGGAAGAATTTAAACAAACTGAAAAGAGAAATTAGACACCGTAGGCTCTGAACTTTTTCTTGCTGAGTTGCCCCTTTTGTTTTCAATGGGCTCCCCCCACCCCACCCCACCCCACCCCACATTGCTTCTGTTCAAGTGGAAGCACATCAAAGCCCAAGTTCTTGGAGTGTGCATTAACAACAGGCCTCTGAAATACAGATGCAATTGAAGAGAAACCTCTTACTTGCCTCACATCTAAATTCAGTAGGTGCTTTAAAGGAAAACCTGACTATGGAGCCTACTGAAAAACACTGATTACATTCACTCAAGCAACTCGGAATATGATTGGAACATGCATCGATTGTAAGGGCTCAGTGTCTTATCCCTGAACTGACTGCATGCTGCACAAAGAACTGTTCCATAGTTACGGGTTGGGCTGACCGAATTCCCAGTGGCTTCTGGGATAAAATTTTTTCCAGTTCTCATCTAAGAGCATAATGAGTTCCTCTCCCAGTGCAGGAGCTCTCTGTCAAATCGATAAAAATAGTGCTGTAGCTTGTTTTTGCAATGCTTCAGCAAATGCATAAGGGTAAAGGGGCTGTGTATCTTTAAGCATTGATTGGTCCTGGAGCCCTTATGATATGCTAAAAAATTTGTTCACTAAAACCGCTTGCTATAAATATCCATTTATAAAAAATGCTGGGCAATTTTGATTAGAATATTATATATATATATATATATATATATATATATATATATATATATATTACTGGTTTGGTTCAGCTGTGTTTGCAGGCAGGAATCAATTTTAAATTAAATGTGTGTATTTAGTGCTTTAATACTATTATTGTGTACTTACACAATGTATGGATATATAAAGAGTATCCAGTGGCACCCATCTTGATGATGTGTTCCCTTTTGAGTCTGTTGTTTTTGCTGTTTCCTCCTCACGTTCTTTCTTGCCACTGTCACGTCTAATTTGTTCATTGGGGATCTAAATTTGCATCCAGGTTTTTGACAAGCTCCTTTGTGAAATTTAAACTGCAGGCACAGTGGTGCAGATGCAGTGGTAGTATTGCCGCTTCCCAGCTCCAGGGTCTTTGGTTTGAATTTGTCTGCACTGATGTTTGATTCTTTCCCCATATCTGTATGGGTTTCTTCTGGGCTCTCCAGTTTCCACCAAACCCCCAAAAACATACCTGCAGGTGGATTGGCTAGTTAAAATTGCACCTAAAACCTTAGCCGCACAGCTGGAATGGTAGGATGGCATAGTGGTTAGCATGTCTGTCTCACAGCAAGAAAGTCCAGGGTTTAAGTCCTGGGCTCGGTGAGGACATTTCTGTGTAGGATTTGCATGATCTCCTAATGTTTGCATGAGTTTCCTCCGGCTATTTCCGGTTACCTCCCACAGTCCAAAAAACATGTAAATTAGGCTAATTGGCTATTCCAAATTGCTCCTAGGTTTGAGTATGTGTAAATTTATTTCTTTTTTGCTACACTGTATTAATTCCACAAGGGAAATTATTGCCTCCGTATTACCCCATCCAAAGTGAGCACACACAGACACACACACATAAACAGCAAGCACACAGCAAGAGCAGTTGGGGCATAAAGTATGCTGCTCAAGTACACTTCAGCCATGAAGGTGGAGGAAGGGAAGGTACAGCTCACTCCCCCACCACCATACATTTTCCCTGCTGGTTCGGGAATCGAACCAGCGACTTTTCGTTCCCAAAGCCGCCTCTCTAACCATTAGGCTACGGCTGCCGCCATGGTTGTGTGTGTTGCCCTGTGATAGTCTAGCGAGTTGTTCAGGGTGTACCCTGCCTGCTCCACACTCTACACAAAACCGCTCAAGCCCAAACCCAGGACCTCATTGTTGTGAGGCAGACATGTTAACCACAATGCCATCGCATTGCCCCACCCTATTCTAATTTCATCAATCAATAATCACAGGTGTTTTTCGGAAAAAATATGAAAATGTGTTTTTTCACTGATAACAGCAATGCCAAAAGATCCTAAAAAAAAAGCAAAGTGAAAGGACAGCACATTCTCAACAGTATTGGAAATCAGAAAATTTTGATAAGAATAGTGAAGAAAACAACTAAGCAGAGAAGCATTTAGAGGCTGGGCCAAAAATAAAATCGCTTTTTTTTTTTTTTTTTTCAACATCCACCTGATTCCAATTTTTTTTTTTAAAGATAGTTAAATCCCAGATAAATCCAATGCAGATATTAGACTAAACCCATGTACACTAATTTGATTCTTAACAGCTCTGTAGGTGAATGGTGGCCAAGTGCTAATTCTTTCTTTTCCTTTAATTCTTTTTTAAAAGGCATCAAATGTTGTGGTTTACATCTTCGGTGGGATTGTTGCTCTGCTCCAGAGCCACTGAAGAAGTCTCTATTTGCTTTTCTTTTTGTTTTGCTTTTTTAAAGCAAAGACATTATCAGAAAAGTTTATTTTAACAAATTCAATACAGAGAATAACAGCAAACACATTTCTTGAATTAAGCCATTTTTTGAGAACCCTGCGTGTGGCACCAGCTCAGTGCAGAATTTGTGAAGCAACTTGAGCAACTTTGTGGGCTCTGTGTTTATTAGCGTCTTGCTAACTGGATTGTGATTTTCATTTTATGCATCAGAGTGGCACAGTGGCGTAGTGGTTAGCACGTCCACCTAACAGCAAGAAGGTCCTGGGTTTGAGGGTGTTCTTCCTATGCTTGGATGGGTTTCCTCCAGGTACTTTGGTTTCCTTTCACAATCCAAAGACATGCATGTTAGGCTAATTGGCTGTTCCAAATTGACGCTAGGTGTGAGTGTGAGAGAGAATTCTTGAGTGTGTTGACCCTGTGATGGTCTAGCGAGTTGTTCAGGGTGTCCCCTGCCTTCACTCAGTGTCGGCTGAGATAGGCTTCAGCCTCCCACAACCCTGAATGGATTAGTTCTGCAAATTAATGAGTCAATGAGTGAGATCTTACAAATCTTCCGAAACCAAAAATTTGAATTAATCGCTAAAATTGATTTCTTGCCCAACTCTACTAGCAGGAGACTTCTATCACATTTTCAGATGGATTGCATGAGTCTGGCTGAAATAGAAAAGCCTATAAATAAGAGATTATGTCTTGTGGGTTTTTAAAAGATGGTAAATTATACAGTGGATGAAACAAGCAAATATTTTAAAGCAGTAGCATCCAATCTTATCCACAAAAGGCCAGTGTGTTGCAAGCAATGGTCCTGTAAGAGAAACCTCGAACCCTAATCCACAAGTGGTTACACAACATGAATCAGCAAGCATGTTTATACCACCTAAAACATACCAAAGCTATCTTTACCCCTCAGGCTTTTGGTTCACCTTTGCCTCCTGGATCTTGGGCACTGCAGCAAGAGGTACTTGGGTGTGGCTGCAGTATTTCTTTCTAACTAAGTGGAGGAGACTAGACAGCCCTGCTTTATACTGCCCTGTCTGCTGCATGATGCCGCCACCTACTGGGCTTTATAAATATAAAGTGTAAAAACCTTAAAGGATTCATTTGGGGAGGTGAGCAAGACCTGGATTATTAAGCCAATGAGTTTTCTTCAATAAGCAAACTGATGACACTTTTGCAAACAGCATGTCAAGATTTGATGCATGTGTTTCCAACAGGCGATGTGTGTGTAAAAATAAATAAATAAATAAATAAAAACAAAGAATAAACCCCTAGTAAAGCAATATTAATTTAATTAAGTTGGGAATCAAATATTTACACACCAGTTAATTAACTATTTAGTCAGTTATTATATAAATCAACACCTGTAGGCATTTCTGAAATATATTACAATAAGTCATTAAAATATCTCACCATATTAACTCAAGTATGATTAAATCTAATCTAACAAATTTATATACATGTGATTCAAGTGTCATTATGTTATCCAAACATATAATACACATACAGTGACATTATCGCTCATTTCCAGTGAATTCCCCTGGGTTCATTCAGTTATTCTGTGTGTGGGGGAAAGGGGAGTGCACGGGGGTGTGTGGTTCTCGTTAGGCCAGAGTTACTCGCTGATCTGGTATGAAGAGCACAGCATTCTGTGACTTGCCTTCTCTCAAAGCCCCAAATGACTCATAGCTGCAGTGACACCCACATAAAACACACATTACTAACAGACCTGGATTATTTTTTTAATATATATACAATTAATTAAAATATCTATTCATCAAAGTTACTTACAGATCAGTATATCTCCTCCAGTCCGGTCTACTGATAGAGGCTCGAGTGTTAGCCAGTGCTGACATGAGGTGTGACTGACATATCAGGACCACAGGTTTAATTGGTGCTGTCTGTTCCAAACTGGTGTCCTCCTATAAGCATGAACACACACACACACACACACATCAATAAGACATATGATAAAAGATATGTTATCCTGGATGAAACATACGGCAAACAGTTTTATCATTATAATATGTGGGTGGGTCTTTAACTGACCAGAATTTTGTGATAGCTGTTTTTGATTGTGTTGAGGTCGCTTCTCAGGTGCTCAGATTGCTCCGGGTTCAGTTCCTGGAAGCCCTGCTGCACAGAGGACATGAGCACTGGCCCACGGAGGAAAGTCACGTCTCTCACCGATGCACCAGTCAGCTCATGCGTGGTGGAGTTGGGGACAGATATGCACTGGGAATTCTTGTGAAGAAGTGTTTTTAAAAAAAAAAAAAAAAAAAAAAAAAAAAAAAGTAGAGGAAGTAACCTAATTAAAATCCTATTAGAATCATTAACATTAGTTTAAAGTAAGGCAGGTTTTTCTTTTTCTTTTTTACATCTATGGAAACAGCCAATTCCCACCCATCAAGTATTCCTCCCTATCACATACGATTACCACCAACCAGGGAAGGGCATAAGTAAGCATATGCCCCCTCCGTAACACATGATCCACCCACATATTTACAAACTGCTGTGCATATGCATTTGGTGGTGTCCTAATACACTCGGAGGAAAAGCGCTGAATTGTATGAAGGAGCTCATAGACACCCATGCTGGTGATCGCTGTAGCAATGAGCGGGCCAATTAACATTAGCATGAACTCACAGCCACGAAGGGCTGCAGCATCAACCCGGAGTCAAAGCTGCGATCTCCAGGTTGGAAACCCACCCTTTTTTTTTTTTAAGACTATGTAGTCATTTCAGGCGAAAGAGTAAAAGAGCTTCAAAATGAGCTTAGGGTAATAACAAACATACATTTTCTCTCTGTTACATTAATGGTCATAATCAGAAGACTACTCAACCATTGCTATCATCATTACTCCTGATACCGGTGTTTTCATCCATGTGAGTACATGCTTCCATGTTTCTAAGCTGCTGTCTGTACTTCCTAGATCTCAGCTAGTTAAATCCCAGTTAAATCCAATGCAGAAGATATTAGACTAAATCCATGTACACTAATGTGATTCTTACCAGCTCTGAAGGTGAATGGCGGCCTATTGCTAATTCAAATGAACTGCCAAAGTAAAGGCGCCAGATGTTGTGGTCTTCAGTGGGAATGTCGCTGTGCTCCAGTGCCACTGCAGAAGTCTCCATGCCTGCCTCAGTCTCTCCTGCAGAGTCATCAGAGGCACTGCTGTGGTTTAGGAAGATCAGCGATGATACGCTCACTTCACTGTCTGATCCTGAGCCCAAATCCTGCACCGTAATGGAAGAAAATAGTAACCATTTTTTATTCAACTGGTCGTTTGTTCATTTATTTCTTGGTATTACTGCACAAAGCTTATTAATACACCATTCATCTATGAAACATCAATGGAAAAGTAGGTTGAGTCAAGTTTAGTTGTGACCCACTGCATAAGTGCTGTTCGCTTACCTCCTGCAATAATAATTTTCATCTACATTGGAAAACAACTGTACGATCCTTGCCCATCACTCTTTAAGACTAAGTATAGACAAGCCTATGCCTTAATAAAGCCAGCACAAAGTTCTGAGTATGACTCACAGCCAGCATGCTCGGTCCCAGACTGCTGTGAACGGCCTCCAGCTGAGCATTATATAACAGGCCTTTCAGGTCGGCGCCGGTGTACAGCTCGGTAGCTACAGAGATCTGCTCCAAATCCACATCTGCTGCCAGTGGCACAGCACGAGTCAGTGCCTTTAGGATCTCCAGCCTGGCTTCCTAAAGGCAATGTTACTCACAGGTCACACCACTGACCACCTACACACTGTAACCTGCTATTGGCACTCTGCACTCTGACGGTAATGCAGTTAAACAAAATTTCATCATTGTCTTCCTGTTACACATGCGTAAATCCTCAAATTAGTTTCCATAACAACAGGGTTCAAATAGGTATTACCAATTCTATTACCAGATTAGTTTGTCATACGCACAAGAATATCTAACTTCAATAAAACCTGCAGCAAAAAGAATAAAAGCCCATACAACTGATTCATGTATACTAAGCAAAATAATTCCATTCTCTTTAGGTCATGTAAAACTGACCCGGTCTGGAGGAGGGCAGTAGAGGGTCTTGTCCAGCCGACCGGGCCTCAGTAGTGCAGGGTCGATCAGATCAGGACGACTGGTGGCTGCCAAGACGTACACTCCTGAGATAATTAAAACATGGTAGATCTGCACCAATCAGCCATAACAAAATAAGAATACACCCCTCCGCCATAACTTAAAACAGCTTGCTTATTATTGTGTATTGTGTTTCACAATGTGTTCAGTCTAACAGTTAAAATCCCAGAAAATTAAGGTGTGCTGCTCTCCTACTCACCCTGCAACCCCTCTACTCCATCCAGCTGTGTGAGCAGCTGGTTTACCACTCGGTCAGTGACCCCTGTGCTGTCGTGTCCTCTGCGTGGTGCCAAAGAGTCAAACTCATCAAAAAAAAGGATACAGGGCTTAGCTGCTTGTGCTCTACAGTGATCCAAAAAAACAAATAAAAATAAAGAAAAACAAGAAGAGAAAACAATACAAATTTATTTAGAGAATTTATTCCACAGCAAGGTTGAATGCTCAAGTCTGATGGGTCAAAAGGTGTGCACTGCTTTCAGATCACAGCACAGCTCAGATAGTAATTCCAGCTGTAGCAGGAATGACAGGTTAATATCAACATGCGTGTTCTAAGACATTATTGTTTCTACAGTAACAGCTCACACACAGGGGCATGTTCTGTTAAAGTTCTACATACTCTCAGACTATATGAAGCAGTTAAAATGTTTAACAAAGGAAAACGTATCACTTTATAGGAAGCATTTGTTTAATTGTTTAACATTTGAGGAAGGGGTGTGAGTTGTAAGCACTTTTCAGCAGCTTAAAGTTTCCCAGTATGACAACGTCGAGAGGTCAGTGCGAACATACAGTAGGTAAATATCACGTGCTGATCGCATTAAATCTAACTATTAAACTGTTAAAACATAGGATGTGTTGATCAGTAAGTAATTAAAGGTTGTAGGATTATGATACAAACCTCTGGAACACGTTTCTCACAGCCTGCTCACTGGCACCAATGTACTTGCTGAGCAGCTCCGGTCCCTGGAGGAACACAGAACGGTTTCATCCAGCTGTTTGATTAAAATGATGATGCTTAATAGAGATGTACAATACAGCATAAACATTCCCACACACAAAAAGATTAAAGTCTATTGTTGTAACCTTAAGAGGCAATGTTTTGTTTCAGGGTTTTTTTTGTTGTTACTCTGTTTGCAGCTTTTAACAGTGTTATTTTTAGGATGCACACTTAGACTTGCCTTGAAATGTCTTACTACACATTCAGCCATGCGAAAATGTGAACAATAAGAGCACAGAAAGGGAAACAGCTGCATCATAAAACAACAGAGACCTCCTCAGGAAAGAATGAGCTCATACGTGTCTTGTGCTTTCCCATCCTTTTTTTTTTTTTTTTACCTTTGTAGGCAACTGCTAGAACATTACAGTCATGCATCACTGACACTCCTCAGCCTCCTGTAATAAATAAGTCCCCTTGGTGGGGGGCGGTATTGGAAATGAAAGCTTTCTCACCTTAATGCTGATGAAGTTCATGCCACTCTCCTTGGCAACAGCTCCAGCCAGTAAGGTTTTCCCCGTGCCAGGTGCTCCATAGAGCAGCACACCAGAGCGATGACGAATTGGCAAGCTGGAGAAAAGCAGCGGGTACTGCAACATACCACAAACTGCACATTAGCACTGACATCAAGGAGATCCAATAAAAGTGGAGGAATAATTCTTTATAGAAAAATAGCCAATTTACAGAATAACTAAATGTCCACTAAGATTTGATCCACACAGACTGACTGCTAAAATGCTACAGGAAATGTCCTGCTACACCTCTGCCTCTGATTTACCTTGGCAGGCATTAGGATGGTGTCCATAAGAAGCTGGCGTGCCTGATGAAGCCCGCCCACCTGCTCCATCCCTGCAACGCTGGGCACCTGCAGCTGAACCCCCCAAAGAGAGGGAGGTGTGAATCCCTGCAGAGCGTGATGCAAGTCCGCATTGCTCAAACGCACACCTGTGAGACATCACAGACCTTCAGATACACATGTATTATACATTCACTGTAAAGTGGAACTTAAGTATAAAGTATTTGCCTTGAATGTTGCTGTTGTCTCTATTATGTACAGCACTGGCATGGATAGCTCTGTCCAGTAGAAGGTTCAGATCTTGTGGAAGATACCCCTCAGTTTTTTTGGCAGTGTCATCTAGATCAAGACTTCCTTGACCATCTTGGAATATGATGTTCTTACTGGTCATTAGTGACCTCAGGATGTCCACTCTCTGCATCTGCAAAGACAATCTAATTATAACGTCATCAAACAAACGAACAAAAAATCCCCCAGATAAACCATTTACTATAGACTATGGAATGGCATGATCTGATTGGTTTGCTATCTAGGGGATAATAGACATTATTAATTTAAAAGATTTTCTTATTTCTGATTGAGGGAACGTGGGTGTCCCCCACTGGAAGTGCTGGTGGAAGTGGCTGGGGAAAGGGGCGTCTGGATCTCACTGCTTAGGCTGCTTCCCCGCAACCCGACCCCGGATCAAGCGGAAGAAGATGAAGATGAAGAAAAGGCATCAAATAATTATTGGTATTGCGTCATTGCTATGGAATAACTGAATTCTCGCATTGTTGCCATCGGATAAGTTAAATGATTATGGCATGCTTAGCATAATTTGAAAATATTTTGAATATAAAATATTAAAATATTAAAATATAAAGCTGACGTCTATAAAAAATATTTATAGACGTCAGCTTTTGTATGATATGACAATTATTTGTTCTCGGAGGCTGTTCTGTACTGAGGCCATAACTACCCATCGATCGAATAATTCTCTATACTCGATCGAAGTCAGGCACTTGGAGAAGGCAGCGTCACCATTGTCACACTTTAAAATAGAAAAGTAAACCATAAAAATCTTATTAGCTTCTGCTCCTCGGTCCCTCTGTCCGTCTGTCCTTCTGTCACACTTTAGTTTCAGAACATTTACTTGCAGCACGCAGAAGCTGGAGCTTTCAAACTTGGTATGCTGGCTCACTACTATGAGTTTGTTTACTATGAGTTTTACTAGGATGAGTTTGTGTGTGAGTGACCTTGACCTACTTTTAAAGGTCACAGAGGCAAAACTGTATATTAGGTATTATGGACATTTACTTGCCGTGCACTGAAGCTGGGGCTTTCAAACTTGCTATGCTTGTTCTATATTGACATATTATGAAATGGTCCTTTCGGCGGGACTGTCTGGACCCCTATGCTATTTTTGTAGTTTCTTTTCCTTGTGTATGCTAAAAGTTTGAATGAGATTAAAAATACACCTTTACAGGGCACTCATACTTTGCTTGTTGATCGTGTGGAGCTCATCTGCCCCGTCATGATTTAAATGTGTAAAAATAAAGTATAAAATGCTTTTATGTTCCCATGTAGCCTTCAGCAAATAATTGTAAACTTGTGTTCAAATAAACTTCAATTAATTTACAATTAGAGGGCGGCACAGTGGCATAGTAGTTAGCATGTCCGCCGCAGAGCAAAATGGCCCACGGTTCAAGTTCTGGGCTCAGCAAGGGCATTTCTGTGTGGAGTTTGCATGTTTTCCCCATGCTTACATAGGTTTCTTCTGGGTACACTGGTTTCCTCCCACAGTCTGAAGACATGCACATTAGGCTAAATGACTACCAAATTGCCCGTAGGTGTGAGTGTAAGTACGAATGGCCCTGCAATGGTCTGACAAGCTCTTCACCGTGTACCCCGCCTTCACCCAGAGTCAACTGAAATTGGGTCCAGCCTCCCTGCCACTCTATTAGGATAAAGCCGTTCATAAAATAAATGAATTAATGTTTTGCAATTAATTTTAAATAAAATGAAAAAAATCTCCTTTTATTTTGCTTTACTTATGTTCCCATGTGGTATATACTGCAACAATTATTCAGGCTTGGCAGATATCCCTGAACAGTCAGCAATACTATTCAATATCGCTCACTATTATATTCTATATTGTATTTTATTACTACTACTCTATTACTACTTCTGTAATTATCCTATCTCTGTTTAAAATTCTCTTTTTTGCTTTCTCAGCGAAGTTGATTATAATAGATTCAAAAGTGCAACAGTGGAGCATGTTTTTAATTATTTGGTTTGGAAAACTTTTTTTGTTCTTATTCACCATCACAAAAACTACATGTTCTCATTTTACTGTGTAAAATATCATTGGTTAATACAATAGATTCCCTCAGCATGATCCACTATAATGGTGAACTACAACTTAGAATAATTATAGCACATTAATACCGCAGGCAGTTCTGTTTTTAACTAACCTGGTTAGGTGACTCGATCTTACAAAATGTCTGAAAGAAGTGCGAGCCGTGAACTTCAGTCAGCATTGGGTGAAGAGTATGTTCATTCTGCGCAGTAACCAGCAGAGTCACCAAACTGGAGCGTCCCACTACTTCATCAACCAAATCCTTCAGGCCTGAGCAGCACGCACACACACACACACACACACACACACAAGTGCGCAATGAATGTCCTCATCAGATTACTGTTTGAAACACAATTCTGTACAGTGTGGTTTTTCCCCAGAACAATTTTTTCTCAATGAATGAGAAATGCAGGCAACATTTCCCCCTACTTCTCTAAACAAACTTTTTTCTTCATAGGCAACAACACAAACTTTTTTTTTAATTAGCTTTTGCTGAACAAACCCCCCCCCCCAACCCCCCACACACATATCCACTGGTTGGCCCCGTATCAGGCTGCAGGTGTGGTTTACTCTGTGCGATGTGGCGATGCAACACTGCCTCTGCACCCTGCTCCTGCTCTGGCGTAGTGGCTGCTCCAGTCATGTGATCTAGGTCATCCAACAGGACCACTGACGGCTGTCTCCACACTGCTTGCTCAAACACCTCATCCAGTTTCTGCCTCACGGTCTCTGCTCGTTTACCTGAGAAATATATTACACAGAATTATCACCCAGAATTAAATCTCATACAGCAGCACTGCAGACTAGTTGGAATATGATGATTAATTTTCTATATAACAGTAGCTCTAACCATATTTCCAGCAGCAATGTTATATATTAATGGACTCACTTGAATATGTTATTGTTTCTGTAAAAAGACATTACACAGAAATTTTTTTTGGCAGACGCTCCACAAAACCAGATTACAGAATAGAGTGGAATTACTGATATGGTGATGTTGTTCATGAGGAAAATTTGATTCAGTATTTATTGAGCATCTCCACTGTGAATGCTTTGGCAGGTGAAAAGCTTGGGGGTGTTCAGTTTTTGGACCCTTTTTTTTTTTTGGGGGGGGGGGGTGAGCTGCACCTTCCCTTCCACCACATTCAAGGCCGAAGTGCCCTTGAGAAAGGCACCTAACCCCCAACTGGTATCCAGGTGCCCCAATCTGGAGCAGCCCACTGTTCCAAGTGTGTGCTCACTGTTTACGCACATGGATGCTCACTTTGGATGGGTTAAATGCAGAAGTTAAATGAAATTAAAATTAAAATTAATTAAAGCATTAATATATATAGGGAAAAGAAACCACATCATGTACTATTTTTACAGCTGATTAACATGATATAAAAGGAATAAAACACTTAAGGATATGTTTTGTTCTTACTTAATAAAATGACTTCTTATCACACAGACTCTTCACATAAATATCTCCACTTACCTTTAAGTTTCCTGCACTCCAGTACCTCAATGTGGGCATCCAGCTCTTCCACAGCTTTCCTGCACAGAGCCTTGGCTAAGGAAGTCTTACCGCTGCCCTTTAAACATACAGAAAGATTAGAAGTTCATGTTGATCAGAACTAAATGGTAGCAACCATGTTGTCAGTGGCTTGCTGCTGGAACAGTGAACCTTTGGGCCTTGCTCTAAATAACCATGTCTCATTTTAAATTTGGGAAATGTTTACCTTGGTTCCCGTGATGAGCAGGGCTCTACTACGGAGGCCACAGCCACTGGATACCAGTTCACGTGAGAGTGGACCTCCCATCAGACTGTAAGAGATGTGCTCAAACGCACAAAGACTGATTGCCTCTACACCACTGAACAAGCAGAGAGAAAAAAACACCACATAAATCCTGAACTACACCCAACACACTGAGGGTTTTTTTCTATAAATAATAAATTGTTATTACTGGAATTACCCAAGAGAGCTAAGGGAAGGAAATCCAGCACATGGTGACTCGTCTGCTGTGTGTGCTGTTGTGTGGATCAACATATGAGGCTCCTTGACAATCTAGATAAAATCAAAAAATGCGTGATGTAAGTGCTCAACAAAACAAACCCCCTCCCACCCACCCCCCCCCTTTTTTTTTTTTTTAGAATTTCATTTTCTGAACCGATTCATCCTTTATTAGGGTCACAGGAAGGCAACCCCAAGTGAAGGCTGGGTACACTCTGAACAGCCAACATACACAACCATTCAGACTCACACCTAGGGGCAACTGAAAATACCCCATTAGCCTAATGTGCGTGTCTTTGGACTGTGGGAGGAACATGCACATTCCACACAGAAACAGGGGGCATGGGGCTCACACCCGGGACCTTCTTACTGTGAGGCGAACGAGCTAATCACCACACCACCATGCTGCACCTATCACATTACATCGTATGAAAAGCATCAATTCAATCAACTGATATTCATTTAACCAATGAATTTGACTTAATCAGTTAAACAGACTGATATTATTGGTGAACTCAGAGGAAGAGCAACACATTACCTGTATGTCGGCTTTGTATAGGGCACCAGTGGATAATAGAAAGATCTCATCCACTTGCTTTGGTTCAGGTTCAGGTTCAGGTTTCAATACAGTCAGGATGAACGCCGACTTTCCTAAGAACACAGAAGTAATTTTTTTTTTGATGAAAAGATTTAAAAAGAGGATTATTCAATAGTTTAATCCTTATCTGGCTTGTTTCCACCTTCAGTGCATCGCAGGATGATGTGTTCTGTCCGGGCTGTGAGACACGCTAAAGGCTGATGGCTCAGAGCATGAAGCCAGCTGAGGAAAGCAGACTGAACATCTTCCTCTCCCTCACCCTCAGCCTGCAGAAGTACAATTTTCAACTATGTGCACTGAAAATAATGTTGACAGCTAATATTTAATGATGACATGCGAGTGAAAAATACTGGCTACTAGATCGATACAGTAGAGGAGACACAGACGCTCACCAGTGGATGTACGGGCTGGAGTGAAACCGCCAGTGCTACTTTAGGGGTAGATCTCAGAGGACGGACTATCACAGCAGAGTGTGTTTCGATGCCCATCCTGCCTCGTAAAGTGCTTGGGACCTGGAGAAAATACAGGAAGACGGTTGATCATCCTATCAGGTTCATCATAAAGTATAAACAGAAGCATTGTTCACTCTTTTCCTTTCAGTAATAGTCTGTAATTTAATTTTATTATTATAATTTAATAAAAATTTTAATTACGCCCTGCGATGGCCTGGCGAGCTGTCCTGGGTGTACCCCACCTTCGCCCAGAGTCGGCTGAGATGGGCGCCAACCTCCCCGTGACCCTAATTCGGATTAAGCAGCTCAGAAAATGAATGAATGAATTAAATTTTAATTATCTTTTAAATAACAGTTAGTTACTTGCTACGTTTGAAAAATAAACAGAATTTGCAAAGCAACTAAGAGTGTTTGTAGCTCACGTTCATTTCAAAACTCACTCACTCAGTCGTTCATTAAACAGCTTAATCCTACTAGGGTCACGCTGAGGCCGGGGCCTATCACGGCTGACACTGGGGGAGGACAGGGTGCACCCGCCAGACCATTGCAGGGCCAACACCCACACAAGCATTCCCACTCACATCCACACCTAGGGGCAATTTGGAACAGCCATTTAGCCTAATGTGCATGTCTTTGGACGGTGGGAGGAAACCGGAGTACCTGGAGGAAACCCACACAAGTACCAGAAGAACATGCAAACTCCACACAGAAACGCCCTAGTCACGCCCAGGACTCAAACCCAGGACTTTCTTGCTGTGAGGCACATCTGATGGACTTTATTATCTGAATCAGATCTACACTGACTTTAATTTCGTATTTTTATTATATCATATGAGTAACTTATGATAGCTGTTTTTGATTTTACAATGATGATAAGACATTAGTCTTCATATTAAAAGCTAAAAAGCAATGCTGAATAATACTCACCCAAACCTTCCGACTATAAATCTCTCCCATTTCACAGAATCTTTGATCCCGTTGCTGCTTCTCCACATCATGGCAAATCATTCTAACCACCACGGACTCTTCTGTGCATTCTTTGATATCGGGATCTGTCGAAGAGCCCCTGCTCTTTTTATCCTCCATGGCTTTCTTGGCATTCTCCCTCCCTTCTTTAGGAGAGTGAAGCTTTGAAAGTCTACCATAGGTTAATACAGGCTGGCCTGTACTCCAGCAGTCTGACTGGTGCCATGGAAATACATGAACATCTCCATGACTCGAAGTAAGATGACTGATCGCTGCCGGTGGGGATCCACACACCCGAAGCACACAGTCATGGAAGACAGCAGGGATAGCTGGAACTTCAGGAATCTCCTTTGAAGGCTCATATTTTCCAGTGAAAACATATCTTAACAGACTTCTCAGATCAGACATTCCACCCCAATGACTCTGATTGCAATGGGGCTGATTGGTAATGGACTTTGGGAGAGAGTCAGATCCAGGCGAGGAGGTAATGGATGAGGATGTGACTTCAGGGTTCTGATGCCTTTGCATATGCTGGTTCTTTGGTTCAGTATCTGAGAGACCATGAGGACCTTGCTTGCCTCCAGGACGAAGTTTGGGAGCCACCACCAGCTCAGTGAACTGCTCCAATCGGCCGTAAGAGACTGATGGAGAGAGGGAGACTATAAAGACAAGAGGGGACATGTTTAATAGAGAGCAGGAGAAGTGCAGAATTGCAACAAAGCATTGAGGTTACTCACCAATCTTGATGTAGATGACAGTGTGTTGGTTCACCCATACAGGGAACACTGCGTCCTTCAAGACCACTCGGATCTGGTCTAAAAGTTGCTGTTCAAGATCCAAGCAGTGAAGTTCCTGGAACCATTCAAATATGCAGACAAAGGTGTTAACTTGCTTTATTGAACACTGCCATAGATATGTGTGTCTCCTGCAGAAAATGTCTGAAATAACAACAGCATGATTGTTTCTTTATTCAGTCTACTGGGGTGTTTTAGGTGGAAAATGTGGCTGATGTTGACCAATAGAAACCAAACAAACCCAAAATAAACCACAAAATACAACAGAAGAATTTCATTGTGAACTGCAGTTCCTAGAGAGTACTGTTGTCTTCTCATAGCTCCAGCATGTATATATGCATATATACATATACATATATACACACACACACACACACACACACACACACACACGCATACATATATAGTGGCTTGTGCAACCAAGCCCCTGATCATAAATAGGTTTGTGTGTGTCGTCCTGCAATGAACAAGTATACCATCCAGGGTTTATTACTTCTTTTTCTGCACCCAGTATTCTTAGGATAGACCCGGTAGCTACCATAACTCTGAACAGTACACGATGTTTAGTTCAAGCCTGTATCTTACAAATACAAACGTAGCAAATTCTGGATTCGTCAACTTTTCTGAGGAATGTTAATGAAAATCAGGGTTTGTCTCTGTCTTTCTGCAACAATTAGCAGCATTTGTGCAAATGTTTTTGAAAGACAGCTGGCGAACATTAGCAGCTGTAGTGTTTGCGATGATTTGCAGTGACTATTTGACTCTTTTTGCCACTATCTGGGAATGTTGGAGACCATTTGCCAACTCCTGGTAAAATACCAGGCGAATCTTGGAATTGATACTCCCAACTTTATAAAAAGAGGAGCAAACCCTCCCCAGATATGGAAGATGGACTTCCAGAATATGGAAATGGATTTCTGTCAGGAAGAAGCCCAACATGGTGCTACCCTTGAGAAAGAATTGGTTCAGCAGAAGACAAGGAAAGAAGGGGAAGAAAAATAAGAAGAAAAAAAGATTGATTTACCCAACCCTATAAAAAAAAAAAAAGGTGAGCAAATCCTCCCCAGCACTGACTCTACTGACTTGCCAAACAAAAAATAAGCAACACATGCAACACGTGTTACAACCATCTGCAAACGCTTACAACTGTTTTACAAACGTTTGCAGGAAAATAAATTTGCAAAAAAATTAACTTATTTAAAATTTCTTTTTGACTAAATAAATAAATAAATAAATAAATAAATAAATAAGGCTAGCGAACTGTTTAGCAATCTTAGACTTAGACTTAACTTTATTGATCCCTTTGGGATGACTCCTTCAGGGAAATTTAAATTTCCAGCAGCACATAAAAAAAGCAGTACACAGATAGAAAAAAGCAGCACACAGATAAAGAA
>JAQMYF010000001.1:49077723-49154632 GCA_030014195.1 Neosilurus mollespiculum
AGATGTAAATCTCATTACAGTCCTAATTGTAGTCCGGTTGGTTTTACCACAACTGTAAGTCCTAGATAACTGCAACAGGAGAGTCTATATCACCAGCAGCAAAAAGTCATTAAGCTCATATGGATCTTCATCAGTAGATGTATGTGGTGTGTGGTGAGAGGCATGTCAAAAAAAACATTGCTGACTTTCGTAAATAGTAGGCTGCATTGCTGTCAGCGTGCATCTGCCCTGTGATGGCCTTGAGAGCTGTCCAGGATGTATTCTGCCCTCACCCAGGGTCGGCTGAGATGGGCTCCAGCCTCCCTGCGACCCTAATTAGGATTAAGGGCTTCAGAAGCTTTATGGGTCTTTAGAGCACCCAAAGAGCACTAACACTATCAACCACCAGATGGCGACATTTACTCACTCTATCATTGAATGCCATTAAGCACTGATTTTCTGTTTGCAATTAAGTATCAATAAAAGGGCTTAACTTAAAGAATAACTTGTCCAAGATGGACACATACCTAGTCTTTAAACTAATATTATAAGCCATGATTCGACCTGATTGTGCCTTAAAATGAATGAGTAAAAAGTCCCAAATAACTACTTAGTTGTTCGAGATAAATTATTGTCATTCTGTAATTACAGTGAAACTCAGAGGATATGTGAACTAAACTGTAAAAAGAATGAGAACTGTAAGTTTGAATCCACTGAAACCCAAATCACTGGGGGTTTTAACGGTTAATATAAAGATGTGGAGATATCTGACAGTATGTCTGACAGACGAAATGTGTCAGGCTTACCCAGGAGTATTTTATTCAGTGGTTTGAACTGTGTGACACTCTCTGTACTGTCTGTGTGGAGCTTACCTCCTCCACGCTGACACTGTGCAGGATGGAAAGATGTGGCCTGAGCCAGGAGAGGGGGGAAAGAGGCCACTGTGACTCTGCAACAGTCAGTCTCTGAGGCTGAGCTGCAGGCCTGACTACACACACACACACACACACGCACACACACACGCACGCAGACATGTAGACACAGAGGGAATGAGAGTAATCATATTTCCTAGTTTCATTTCACACACACACCCAAAAAATATTAATATTTTTCTTGTTTATGTAGCATTTTAGGACAGTTTCTGGTTTGTGTAAACATGCATGCACACACCCTTTATTAGGGGCGTTTTGGTAATAAAAACCTTCACTACATAAATTTTTGCACCGATGCCATTGTCCCAGCTCAGATGGTCTACTGTCACCCAAATAAAGAGCCATGGGTGACTAAAGACATCAAAGCCCTCCTTTATGACAAGAAGAGGGCATTCCGAGCTGGCAACAGAGAGGAGGTAAGAACGATCCAAAGTTTACTGAGAGTCAAGATCAGGGAGGCTATGGACAATTACAGGAGAAAGCTGGAGTGGAAACTCCAAAATAACAACAACATGAGAGAGGTTTGGAAGAGTAGGCTGCATTGCCGTTAGCGTGTTTCTGCCCTGCAATGGCCCGGTGATCTGTGCAGGGTGTACTCTGCCCTCGCCCAGAGTCGGCTGAGATGGGTGCCAGCCTCCCCGTGACCCTAATTAGGATTAACGGTTCAGAAAATAAATAAATAAATGAGAGGTTTGGAGTGGTATGAAGACCATCACTGGTTTCAGGCCATCCAACAGCAGAGGAGCTGAGGGCGGTGAGGACAGGGCCAACGAGCTGAATATGTTTTTTTAACAGACTCGTCACTGCAGCTACTGCTCAGCCCCCTTTTAACTCGTCAAAAGCCTGAAACCCCCTGCCACACCACCCTCTCTTCCTCCCTCTCCTCACTGCACCTCTGCCTCCTGTGATGGACCTGACAATCCCCCCCACCAGTCAACTTTACCTATAATCATGTTGACAAACAGCTGAGAAGACTACACTCAGGCAAGGCAGCAGGACTGGATGGAGTCCTTAAAGCCTGTGCCCCCCAGCTCTGTGGAGTCTTACATTACATCTTCACAATGAACCTGAGTCCACAGAGGGTCTCTGTGTGGTGGAAGACATCATGCCTTGTTCCTGTACCAAAAACCCCACGTCCCAGTGGCCCCCCAGGATTACAGACCCGTGACACTGACTTCTGTCATGAAGACCCTCGAGAGACTCATACTGGATCAACTCCGACCCATGGTTAGACCACATATGGAACCCCTTCAGTTCGCTTACCAGCCTCACCTCGGAGTTGAGGACGCCATTATCTACCTGCTTATCCATGTCTACACCCACCTGGAGCAGTCTGCGAGCACCATGAGGGTCATGTTTTTTTACTTTTCCAGTGCATTCAATACCATCAGGCCAACCCTCCTGGGTGAGAAGCTGATGGAGATGCAGGTGGATGCCTCTCTTGTGTCCTGGACTGTGGACTACTTGACCGGAAGACGTATGTGCGCCTGCAACACTGCGTGTCGGACATGGTGGTCAGCAACACCGGAGCACCACAAGGGACTGTAGTCTCCCCTTTTCTCTTCACCCTCTACACAACGGACTTCAGCTACTGCACAGAGACCTGCCATCTTCAGAAGTTTTCTGATGACTCTGCTGTAGTTGGATGTATCAGTGGAGGTGATGAGACGGAATATCGGGCTGCTGTGGATTCCTTCGTCACATGGTGTGAGCAGAATCATCTACAGATTAATGTGACAAAGACCAAGGAACTGATTGTAGATTTTAGGAGATCCAACACACCAGCGGCCCCTGTTTCCATCCAGGGTGTCAATGTGGAAATGGTGAAGGATTACAGATACCCTTGGAGTTCATAATGACAATAAACTGGACTTCGTTAAGAACACTAAAAAGGGCCAGAGCCGTCTCTATTTTTTTAGGTTTTAGGCTAAGGTTGTTTAGCATCTGCCGAACACTGCTCAGGATGTTTTATGAGTCTGTTGTGGCCAGCGCTATCCTCTATACTGTTGCATGCTGGGGCAGCAGGCTGAGGGTTGCAGATGCAAACAAACTGAACAAACTTATCCGCAAGACCAGTAACATTGTGGGGATGGAGCTGGACTCTCTGACAGTAATGTCGGAAAGGCGAATGTTGTCCAAAATAAACACCCGCTTCACAACCTGCTAATCAGTCACAGGAGCACGTTCAGTGAGAGACTGATACCACCTAAATGCTCCACTGTACGACACAGGAAATCATTCCTACCTGTGGTCGTTGAACTCTACAACTCCTTCATATAGCAACAATATCCACTGTTATACATTTTGCACTATATTTACATACTGTACATTTTACTCACTGACAGGATTCATTCTGTATCTGTTTATATAGATATTAGTAACTTCTTATTTTAGACTTACATATACATATATACACACACACACACACACACACACACACACACACACACACACACACACATGGCCACCTACTATGGCCTCGTGAGCTATCCGGGATGTACTCTGCCCTCGCTTAGATGGGTGCCACCGAGATGGGTGCCAGCCTCCCCGCGACCCTAATTAGGATTAAGCGGTTCAGAAAATGAATAAATGAATGAATTAATATATATATATATATATATAGACATTTGTAATTTTTCTTATTGAGACTTTTATCTTATCTTTATCCCTTTCTTTACTTGGTATGGAGCAACTGTGTGCACACAATTTCCACCAGTAACAATAAAGTATTCTGATTCTGATTATTCTCTAGAGTTTACTCTCCAGGTTAAATATTTACATTTTTTTTACTTAGTTACAATGTTCATGTGGATGTTTATTAGTCACTGTGGTCCAAACAGTGCTACGTGTGCGCAATAATGTAAATAAATGTTATTGTATTGATGAATTGCGATGGCCTGGTGAACTGTTCAGGGTGTACCTCACCTTTGCCCAGAGTCGGCTGAGATGGGTGCCTGCCTAATTAGGAATAAGCGGCTTAGAAAATTGATGAATGAATAAATTGTATTGAAGAAATGAATATGTTTTAGATGTCTGTTAAATATGCATAATGTAAGGGATATAAAATCTTTAGCTTCCTTCTTACTCTCTGTGTGCAGTTTTACATGTTTGCCTAAATTTCTTCATGTTCAAAATCATGTTAAAACTTTCATTTAGTTCTTGCTTTCACAACTGCAATACTTTCCCCCACTTTTCACCTCGATTTTCCCCACATTTTTCCTCCCCTAATTTAGCTGTATTCAATTCCCACCCTTCCAGTATTCCCTTCCCTTTCACACGACCACTGATGACCAGGGAGGGGTGTAAGCAAGCACATGCCCCCTCCGTGACATGCGATGCTACCACCCGCCTCTTTACGAACCGCTGCGCAAGCGTATTTGGTGACGGCCTAACACACTCTGAGGGAAAGCACTATCCGCCCCCCCGTACGAATGAGCTCACAGACGCCCAGGATTGGCTGGTGATCGCTGTGAGTGATAGGAAAGTGAGTGTATGCCATCCCTCCCTCTCGTGAGAGCTCAGCCAATTAGCTCCCATGGACTCCCGGTCATGGATGGCTGTGGCATCAACCCGGATTCGAATTTGCGATTTCCAGGTTGATAGTTGCACATCTTGTCAATGCGCCACTCTGACTCAAACTGTGATTCTTGATTATATAGCACACCGTTATAGAAGGGTGATTGTTTATAGTTGCACTCTCCGGAATCACCCACTTGAGGATGGTTTCCTTCAAACTGTCGTCTTCATGCTGTCTCAGCAAGTTTCTCTTTGCCACCATCACTTCTGGCTTATTTTTAAGGAGAAGTTATATATGTCTATAAAGCTGCTTTGTGACAATGTCCATGTTTAAGACACTATACAAATAAAAATGTATTAAACAGACTTTTCCTCCAGGTTCTTTAGTATATGCCTCCTCAAAACATGTTACATTCTCCTACATCAGCTACCATGGTTCAGCAGTTCATTCTGTATATGCAGTACAATTACGTTTACTTCACCACAGGATGCACCATCATACATCTACTTATATGAATCTTTATGGACATGCGTACCAGAATTCTACAATTTCAGTTTAAAAACAGTAGAATCACACTAGCGATTTAGCCATGTAAGCTAGCAAATATTACTACTTCTGATATTACAAATATCAGATTATTAAAATTTTCACCAAAGCCATCTGTTTAACAATGAACATAAACACTATCAGTAACATTAAGGAGGATTTTTATATGTAATATTTCAAATAATAAGTTTTAAACTTCCCATGCATGTACTGCTATGTTTATATGATCAATGTCTATGTTAAATTAAACAGCTATACTCCTTGTGAAGTCAGACATAACCTGCAATTTCTAGTTCATGTCCCAGTCTTAGATTTAATAAAAAGAGTTTGAGAGTAATAATTTACACAGGAGAGAAGGAGGGCATGTCTAGCAAAAGTGCAAGGACACGCTGTACATCTACTGCGCATGGTCAAACTCAAGAAAACCTCTAGTGCACAGATACTGGTTGCAAATTAGACAAAATGTTGGATCAAAAATGCTTCAATGTCATAATACAAAGTATAGCTGCAGCTGCATCGATGATGTATACAGTAAATGGTTTGTACTTGTGAAATTTTTTGTGTTTCACAAAATATAAACAAACTGGTTTAAATCACGGCAACCTTGACTAGAGAGATATGTATGATGATCGAGTTAACACTGTATGTTCATGTTCAACATACATGAAATTTGCTTGTCCCATAAGCTTTGCATCTGACTACTTACTCATTCCTGCAAGAGAGTTAAAAAAAACGTAACACACACACACACACACACACACACACACACACACACACACACACACAACCACACATGCTCTTGTGTTCCATGGGATCTGAAACATACCTTTATTGTTTCTGTGAACTTTTCTGACTAACAAATATAGTATTTCTGTATTTATATCTCTTTAGAACCCTATCTATTGATTGCAACTAATTATGAATAACCAATTCACCTGCTGTTGTAAAGTAAATCACTTCCACCAGGCTGGCATTCCTCCTGCCGCTCTACCACTCCCTTCTGCAGCTCTCACTCTTCCTCCTGCAGCCCTTACTATTGCTCCTCATCTTTCTCTAACCCTGGGCTTACACTGGGGCATGATGTCCACGATTCGAGGGAATAGTAATGCATGTGGGGGGTTGTGGGATCGAATCGTGATGATCTCAAGAGAACTTGGTGGAATCGTGATGATCTTGTGGGAACTTGGTTGAATCATGATGATCTTTAGGGAACTTGGTGGCATCATGATGATCTTAAAGGAACTTGGTGGAATTGTGATGATCTCAAGGAAACTTGGTGGATTCATGATGCTCTCAGGACAACTTGGTGGATTTGTGATGATCTTGAGGGAATTTGTGGGATAAGGGATGATCTAGCTGATCGTGGCAAAATTTTTTCACTGTCTGATTATTACGATGTATTATGATTTGACGCCAATCATGATAGAACGTGGGAATCGTAGTAGAGTGCAGTAGAACTTAACAGATATTTACAGAGAGTAAGAGACTTTGATCTGCCATCGTAGAGGATCTCAATGAATTTGGAAACACGACATCCATTTGGGTGTACCCTGCCTCCTTTTAATACCCCAGTCGTTCTCCAGTCATGCTTATAAATTATGGAGCTCCACGCGTTTTTGAATCACAGAGATCGCAGACATCATGCCCCAGTGTAAACCCAGGGTTACTCTTCTGAAACTCGAACTCTCCTTGTTTTAGCTTCAACTTTTCCTTCTCTAACTCTAACTCTCCCTCCTGTCTCTTATCTCTCCCTTGTGCACCTCCAACTCTTCTCCTCTATTTTTTTCTTCTCCAGCTTTATCTCGTCCTCCTGTAACTACAACTCTGCTCCACTTCTAACCCTTCATGTTGTAGCTCTAGCTCTTCCTCTATTAACTTTTCACTCTAGCTCCCATATTAGCCAAGGCTTTTTATCATGTACTCTTTCTCTTCGTCTCTCCAAAAATATTAACACATCGTGAGAAAGTCAGTGAGTAAGATTATAGATAAGGTGATTCTGAGTGGTGCAACTAAAAGTGGTTTTACAGATCATCAAAAGCTTGTGAGTTTGTATCTCAGTGATGCCATAGCATCCATTGTTGGGAGCCCAAGCAAGCAGAATTGACCGTGCCTTCAAGTAGGGGTGTCATACTTTCTCTCCTGTATAATCATTCTGACAACAGCCAATCATAGGCATCTGTGAGTTTATACTTGTCGAGGTGGGGTAGAGATAACTTTCCTCTGAGTGTGTTATGCTGCCCCCTGGGGCTGCATGCGCAGCAGTTTGGAAAGCAAGATGCTCTGTGTTGACTGCATGTGCCTCAGAGGAAGCTTGTGATAGCCTTCGTCTTTCCGTGGTTGGCAACTGTTTGATTGATGGGAATTGGCCATCGCTAAATTAGAGACATGTGAGGGGAATAAATACTCTAACACTTTTGTTTTTATTATTTAACATTTTTCCAGTGCATGTATTTATACATTTACAGTGCAGTTATTTATTTATTTTGGCACTACTTTCAAAATGAGCTAATGGTTGCAGGGACAGCATTATTCCACACTCACTTATTTATTTATTCTCATTATCTTTCCCCTTTATATCTGTAATATTATAATACTCAGTTATGTATAGTACAAATTATGATTAAGTACAAATTCAAATGATGTGTATAAATTCTGACGCTGGATACATCCAGTGTAACTTTCCTCTCTAAAATTCTGTGACAAGAACGTGCCTTTCAAGATTCCTTAAAAAGTGTAATAAACAAACAAACAAACAAACAAATAAACAAATCAAAATATCTGAATAAACAAAACAAAATAATTGGCTTACTTCGCATTCTGAACTAGCGGAAGCTTTCTTAATTCAGAAACACTTTACAACCCTCCTATTTAAAAGGTTATGAAACCATGCACTAGTTTCCCCAAATCGTGTGGGATTTTTATTTCATATTTTCATATGTTCCTTAGATGACAGATTAACGCTTGAAATGAATGGTTTGAGGTAGCTCTTGCTTCCGCATTGACATTTGATCATAAATCTATTAGATATGCAGATGAAACAAGAATAAAACTCAAGGCCGGATACAGATGGGGCCAAGATATTTCTGGGGTAATAGATTTCATTTTATTGAGCATTGCATTAGTCTGAATAACTGTTGTAGATAAGATTAAAATTCTTACTGCTAAGGTACATATATTTTATTGTTTATCTTTATGAACACTGTGCTTGTGAGGTTTTAAAAGTTTATTAATAAATGATAAAATTAGCTGAACTATGTTCATGTCTGATGACCAGGTACTATATTATTTTTCATAAATTACTTTGGAAAACAAAAAAAAAACCCACCAGACTTATATTTTATTTCAAGGTTATTTCAAGGTTTTGGTTTCTCTCTTTTCCTCGGTCAACACTCAGACACACACACACACACACACACACACACACACACATGCACATGCACACACGCACATGTACACACATACTACTATGTCTCAGGACTTCCACAAAAACTCCATCTGGTTGAATGTGGAGAACATGGGTAGGTGTTGTACATATTAAGAACACATTGATACCGGTATCAAGTTTCAACATCCTAATCCCAAGATCTGATAGCAGGTGGTACTTTATGACATTAGTCTACTGTAGTGCACTAATAAGCAGACAAGACGTGACAGCGTTCTGGACCAAACGTTGCACTAAAAACATTTCAAGACAAATCTATACCGTATCATCCTATGAGTAACCTGATAAGACATTGAATAGCATTTAACCATTGGTATAGAGCTCATGCACAGCTAAGCTGAGCATGCAGAACTAGTATTGGTGAGTGTGGTCTTTAATAGTGAGGGCAAATTGTTGTGAATTGCATGCACATAAATGAAGAAGTGACGTGAGCTTGCAGAGAAACTGTTACACAGCAGAACACATATATACACATTTATACATGTATAAAGGCATACTTGCTTTCTTTTCCAGGGTCTAAATGAAATTACAGACACCTTAATGACCATGCTCACTGCTCTGAACACTGATTGGCTGCCTGTGCTGACTATAGAAAAGATGATGACATAACATTTTCAAAAAAATACAAGTTCATTGCTATAAGCAACAGACCAGCAATCAACATAAACAGAGCCAAATAAAATGTTCCATGATTAATTAATACTAAGTACATCTTATGTATTAAGTATTAAAAATGCAAAAATGTTGGTGTTGATGCATCCATAGCAGCAATGATGCTATTAGTATATATATATATATATATATAAAAGCATTGAGTACATCTCTGTGCAAGGCATGAAATGGATGGGTAGCTGTTACACAAGCATAGCACAGATTGTTTTTTTAATTTCTTTCTTTCTTTTCTTTTTTTTTTTTTTTTTTTTGAAGAAGAGAAATGTTTGCAGGACAAGACTTGTCAAGAAGTCATATTTCCTGATAGGTGCAAACGATGTACCTGTTTGTTGGACCGCCTTTGGCTTAGTGACCCTCTGGCATACCGGTTGCATACCATGAGCCACAGACACAGATAAGACTGATCATGTTGGTCCAGGGACTTTGCACCACAAGTGTGTGATACTTCTTTTTTCTCATTAAAAGTTGAGCTATCAGGGAAGCACAGGCCAAATATTCCAACTACACTTTAAACCATGTACTCTTGCAGTATGCACTTCTTTCTTTCTCCTTTTTATTTTTTTAGCTTCCCCTGAGATTCTGTTCAACTTCACACACAGGAATGCACATGTGTTCGTTCATCATTAAATGTGCAATCTATAACTATTATTAGATATAAGCATAAACATTTCTTCAAAGATATCTTCAAATGCTATGATCTGAATCTATGCCATGTATCTGACTAGCTCCCTAATATTAGGCTTCTGTTTAATTTTTTCTGCCTCAAAAAAAGAAAAAAAAAGGAAAGGAAAAAAAAAAGAAAAAAACCAGAGGAGAGACATAACTGATATTGTAGGTTTGATTGGTGTTTTCAGTGTAACGGCAATACAACTAACCAACTACAGAACATATACAGCATTTAACAGACACTTTTATCCAGAGCGACTTACAATTTAATTTTTTTTAGACAACTGCGCAATTGAGGGTTAAGGGCCTTGCTGGGGTCCAACAGTGGTGATAGAGGGGATTGAACTGCTGACCTTTGGATCAGTAACCCATCGTCCTAACCACTAAGCCACCACTGCCCAGAACATAAAATGGTCCTTTAAAATCCCTAATGGGCATTTGCTTGTAATGAGAATTCCAACTGTTTATGTGATGTATTTGTTTTGCTTCATGCACACTTTGTGAATCCTATGAAAACAATTTTTGAGACAGGTTACAACAGATGCTTCTGATTAGGAATCTTAATATAGGTGGTTAGGGTCATGGTCTATATGTGTGCATAATGAGAAAGACATTTTTCTCACACGATTAAGGGTAGATGGTTTGATTTGCAATGCTGCATGCAGTAATCTGCAGACCACACATTTCTCTCAGACAGACTTGTTGCCAGTGTTGCCAGTGACAGTCAAAGCAGGAGTGTGTGTGCGTGTGTGTGTGCGTGTGTGTGTGTGTGTGTGTGTGAGAGAGAGACTTTATAAGTGTGTTAAGATGTCGCCACTGCAGCCTCGCCCCTTTAACGCCTTTCATTTTCACTCAGCTATCTCGCCTACGCACTTGGCATGTGACTGCCGCCAGTGACAGGAAATCAAGGATGTCAAATCCTGCTAAGGCATCTCGCTCCAATCTCTCTCCCACACAGCTGCCTTTAACGCGAACTCTCACTTACTGAATGTTAACATGTGTGTGTCTACATGTGGGTTCTAGTCAACATATTTGTGTCTGCTTCTTCCAACTCGCCCTGAAAGCTTCTAAATATAAGTATAGCCTCACTCTAAACTAATTCATGTTGTCAGTCTTTAGTGGGGTTCTGAAAAGGGGCTTTTGCAGTGGGCTTTCTTTACCCAACCGAATGGGACAGTAAAGTACCATGCTGAGAGTTTGTATGATGTCAGTGTTGTATGGTTCTCAGTATTTATTTCAGCTGAGACACGTTCTCCTGAGACGCTGTCTCCCACCCTTCGGTATTCACAATATAGCAGAGTTATTTAAGTAAACCCAAACTGTTCATTAAGAAAAAATATATAAAAACAATAATCAAAAGTAATAATCACTAGCTGTGAGAAAATCCTTCATTATCCTTACAAAAACTAAGCTGCATTTTACAGCGAGATGCAAAGCCATGTTACAAAAGAATGACATTAAGCTAATGACAAAGTTACTTTAGTGTACAGTTGTAACCTTTCTTTGTAAATGCAGCATATGCCTCTACATGTTGTGAATGACGAGACGTGCACTAAGCCTTTGCTTAATAATAGTAATTATCTTGGGTTTTTTTCTCCAATGAATTGTTTGTGCTAGTTGAAGATCCTTTTCCCATTTTTCTGAAGCGCCAGTCTGTACAAAGCAGCATTATGTTCAATGTTTGGAGTAGAACAGGTTATGTTTGGCATGTGATGTTTAGTTGATGAAGTATGCTCCCATGCTGGAGGTGCAATAAATCATTTAACCAAACAGTTTTGCTCAGCTGGGGTGCACTTGAATCAAACACACGCCTACACAACTCTGTGTTGTGGGTCCCCTCGCGTGTCTGCTTGGAAGCAATGTTAAAGCCCAGATGATGTCATTTCAATTTTTTTTTCTAGAATTTCTGCTGTTACACAAATTTGGGCATGAGATACCAAGCACAGTGGGTGAATCGTTTACTTTTTGATGTAATCTTTGGGATATGCAATACAGGTATACACTATTTCTGATAGTAAACATTCAATTTACATGCATTGCATTTATATTTAGGTAACTATTATAATTTTGATAGTTACCTGAATTTAGAATGTTTTAATACAGAATTCGTTATTCTCTGCATGCATTTTTATCAAGCATTTTCATACATTTTTAATAGTGTTCACATATTTTTAATTGTGCTGTTCAGCTTTTCACAGCATGGTGGAGTAGTGGTTAGCACGTCCGCCTCACAACAAGAAGGCCCTGGGTTTGAGTTCGGGGGCTCGGCAAGGGCGTTTCTGTATGAAGTATGCATGTTCAAAAGTGACATTGCATGGAAAAATGGCAAGAATGTTATAATACAGGGTGACCTAATAACACCTTGCTGAATAGCAACCTTAAGGGCTTCAAAAATTTGGGGTTGATGAGTGTACACTTGTGATTTATGGTAGCCAGAGGATCATCAGAGGAACAGGCTGGCCATCCAACATCGCCACTCAATGAGATTCCCGATGTGGAACCATTTCCTTCAGCACTTCCAAAGATCTTCAAGCTGTGTGTGCCGTAGATCAGTCTTGCTGAAACCACACATTGAGGTCTTGAAGCTCAGACTATTCAAGTCATGGTTGGGCTACTAACAGATCTTAGCATGGCCTCTTCCACCTCACTAAGTTTCATGTGTGCAAATAATGATGACTTAAAACAAATAATAATTGCAATTAATACTTTGATTATCTTTAACCTTTTATTTATTCTTTAAATATGGGACTTTTTTGGGTCCCCCTGCAGTTGTATGCATAATTTGTTGGCACACAGAAAAACTGTATTTTTAAATTAGAGAAAAGTTAAGTGCGCCTCATTTATTTATATTGTCTTTTTATATTTCTTTATATTTCTTTTATTCTATTCTATTCTATTTCTTTATATCATCTTATTAATTTATTAATATGTTAAACAAGCATGTTGGCAACTTTGTCATTTAAGTGAATATATCTTGTGACAAGGTTGCTCTCATGTTCTTCACCTTCATCATCATCTTCTTCCGCTTAATCCGGGGTTGGGTCGCAGGGGCAGCAGCCTAACAGATGCAAACAGACTGAACAAACTGATCCACAAGGCCAGTAACGTTGTGGGGATGGAACTGGACTCTCTGATGGTAGTGTCTGAGAGGTGAATGTTGTCCAGAATAAAGACAATACTGAACAATACCTCCCACTCGCTTCACAACCTGCTGATCTGTCACAGGAGCACGTTCAGTGAGAAACTGATACCAACTAAATGCTCCACTGAACGATACAGGAAATCATTCCTACCTGTGGTCATTAAACTCTACAACTCCTTCATATAGCAACAATATCTACTGTCATACATTTGCATTTTGCACTACAATAACATTGTTGATTAACACTGTTTATCATATTGATAATACTGTACATTCTGTATCTGTTTATATAGATATTAGTAACTTCTAGTTTATATATATATATATATATATATGTATGTATGTAGATTTCCATATGCATATTTGTATATATATAGATATTTGTAATTATTCTTATATTGAGACTTTTATCTTATCTTTATCTTATTGTTTACTTGGTGTAAAGAGCAACTGTGTGCACACAGTTTCAATAAATTATTCTGATTCTGATTCTAAGCAGTGAGGTCCAGACATCCCTCTCCCCAGCCACCTCCTCCAGCTCTTCTGGTGGTGGTGGTGGTGGAGGTGGGGGGGAGGCGTTCCCAAACTAGCCGAGAGACGTAGTCTTGGTCGACCCCGGGGTCTATTTCCAGTTGAACATGCCCGAAACACCACACCAGGGAGCATTCAGGAGGCACTGACCTGAAATGAGGGCAGGACCTCATTTCAGACCCAGAGGGTGCATTCCACCCTTTTCCAGCTAAGAACCATGGCCTCGAAATTGGAGGTGCTGATTCTCATCCCGGCCGCTTCACACTCAGCTACGAATCCCTCCATCGAGAACTGGAGGTCCCAGCTTGATGAAGTCAAAAGGACAACGTCACCCGCAAAAAGCAGGGACAAGATCCTATGGCCACCAAACCAGAACATCTTGGCTGCGCCTAGAAATTCTATCCATAAATATTATGAACAGAACCAGTGACAGAGGACAGCCTTGTTGGAGGCCAACCCTCACTGGGAACAAATTCGACATGTTGTTACTAATGTGGACCAAGCTCTACAATACAGGCAATACAGAGACCGAATGCAGACCAACAGGTCCCATATTCCATATTCCCGGAGAACACGCCTGAGGGACACGGGTGAAAGCCTTCTCCAAGTCCACAAAACACATGTGGACAGGTGCGGCAAACTCCCATGCCCCATCCAGGATCCTGTAGAGTGTGTAGAGCTGGTTAGGAGTGCTGTGGCCTGGATGAAAACTGCATTGCATCTTGAATCCAAGGTTCAACCATTGGATCCTCCTCTCCAGTACTCCTGAACAGACCTTCCCGGGTAGGCTGAGGACTGTGATTCCGTGATAGTTGGTATACACCTTTCAGTCCCCCTTTTTAAAAAAAGGAACTACCAGCCTGGTTTGCCAGTTCAGAGGTATGGCCCCTGATGACCACGTGATCTTGCAGGGATGTGTCAATCAAGACAGTCCTACAACATCTAGAGCCCTGAGGTATTCAGGGTGGATCTCATCCACCCCCGGAGCCCGGCCACTGAGGAAGTTTTTAACTACCTCGGCGACCTCGGCCCAAGGTATGGGCAGACTCCCTCCCGAACCCCAAGGCTCTTCCTCTTTGTCATTTTCATTCCCCACATGGGCATTGAAGTCTCCCAGGATGATGAAGGAGTCCCCAGGGGGGGCGCCCTCTAGCACACCCCCTAGGGACTCCAAAAAGGGTAGGTACTTTGAACTGGAGTTTGGTGCATAAGCACAACACAACAGTCAGGACCCATCCCCTACCCTTTCATCAACCAGGGAGAACCCCAAAGTGTGGGCACCGAGACGGGGGGCAACAAGGATGCCCATTCTGGCTTGCCACCTTTCTCCATGAGCAACTCCAGAATGAAACAAGGTCCAGCCCCTCTCGAGATGAGTGGTTCCAGAGCCTAAGCTAGGTGTCGAGGTGAGCCCGACTATATCTAGTTGATATCTCTCAACTTTGCACACCAGCTCAGGCTCCTTCCCTGCCAAAGAGGTGACATTTCATGTCCCAAAAGCCACAGTCAGTAGCCAAGGATCGGTCTGGCAGAACCCATGCCTTCGGCTGCCACAGTTGGTGGGTTCATGGGAGGGCCCACATCTCTTCTTCGGGCTGGGCCCAGCTGGGCTCGATGGGCAGAAACCTGACCACCAGGTGCTCGCTTTCGAGCCCCTCCCCCAGGCCTGGCTCCAGGGTGGGACACCGATAACCCTCGTGTGAGCAAGGGAAAGTCCTTGCCCTTTTTTCTCTCATAGGGATCTTCTGAACCGCACTTAGTCTGGACTTTCACCTAGGGCCTGGTTGCCTTGGGTGACCATACTAGGGGCATAATGGATATGTGGGTAATGTATCTGAGTGGTCTAAGGTGCTGCATTAAGGCTCCAGTCTTGTAGGGAGCGTGGGTTCAAATCCCACTGCCGCCAGTGGTTCTGTCTCCTTGGAACTACATTTATATTATATATTTGACTTTTAACTATTGTTTTTTTATTTTTTTTTCAAATAGTTATTGACATTTTTATTCTTCTTCTTGATATTGATAGTTTTTATTCTATGATACCGATTTTTTACCAAGTTTTTATTCTTCAAATATAGGACAGTCGTTATAAGCATTTCACTACATGTTGTACTGTGGTATGATTTTGTATGTGACAAATAAAATTTGAATTTGATTTAATGTCCCTGACAACATAGCTCCCAGGATCATTAGGACATGCACGCCCCTACAACGATAAGGTGGCGATTCAAGGAGAGTTGCTCCGTGCTCTCACGTTATTATTGTAAAAAGTTTATATAATCCTTTCCATTGCCTCATGCAGTCTATTGCTGTTTACCTCAGTTTTTCACATTATTAAATAATTGGCTTCATTGGTTTTCTGCCCAGAGAAGAAACATTTTTGAACATGATTTCATTCTCTGCTGAAAGTACACTTCACATGTAAATCCTCTGAGACCATTTCTGTGATTAGTATAGGCTAAAGGTCCACTAGAAAGAACAAGAAAAATATTATTATATTTATTCAAGAATATGTGAAATGTCTCCTAATAAAAAAATTAATGAAGTTGATATCAGTTATTCAGTGGGGACAAACTAGGGTAATTAGGGTAACACAATTACAAAATAACAAATTAGGGTAATTCCAATTTCAGTGAAATGTTTACCTGTCAGGAAACAGGCTGCAGATGTCAAATGACGTTGCAACATTTTCATTAAAATCACTTGCAGTCAACAGCCTTAGGCAAAGTTGTGGTCAAAAGCAGGTGATCAGCAAACAACAATCATAGGATAGAATTTGAAGCAAAACCTAGGAACCATACAAGATCACAAACCTGGGGACCAATGATAATAATCAAGGCTTGATAAGTTCAGGCACCATTGCATTTTAACACAGAAACTGCTGTAAAGATGACCCAGCAAATATTCTAATTTTGGTGGTTTACACAGAGCCACAAATGGAGCTCAAGTCCATGGTTACTGCATCCCATAAAGCAACATGATTTCCAACTTCCCAAAGTTTTCAGAAAACATGGCAGACAGGGGAGGTTGGACTTATAATAGCTTATAATATACAATAAATATTAAATTAATGTCGAGTATCAATTGCATATTTTAGTGTAATGAAATAACCTAAGGCAGCACAGTGGTGTAGTGCTTACCACGTTTGCCTCACAGCAAGAAGGTCCTGGGTTCAAGTCCCAGGCTTGGGCGTTTCTGTTTGGGTTTACGTGGTTGCGTGCTTGCTTGGGTTTCCTCCCGGTTTCCTCTTGCAGTCCAAAGACATGCAAGTTGGGCTAATTGGCTGTTCCAATTTGCCCCTAGGTGTGGATGTGGGTGTAAATGGTTGTGTGTGCTGTCCTGTGACGCTCTGGCAAGCTGTTCTGGGTGTATTACCCCTTCACCCAGTGCTGACTGTGATAGGCTCCAGCCTCCCCGCGACCCTACTTGTAAGATTGAGTGGTTTGACAAATGAGTGAGTAAGTAAAATATCCCAACAGATTGCAAATGCTAGCTAACTAGCTTTCTAATGTAACTAAACGGCATGCTACATGATACATTAGCAATGTGGTTAGTTAGCATTCTCTTGCTAGCCCATCAGATAGTGAATACCTACTAACTAGCTCAGTTACTTATGTAACTGAATGGCATGCTTGCTAGCTAAGCTAGATGTGATTTTTACAGAGTATATTAATGAGGTTGTTTGCTAGCATTCGCTATTAGTAATAGCTAGTTTTTCACATATACTGCACCAGCCGTGTGGGGTAGACCCACAACTGAACATACTAGGGTTTTTTTTGATAGCATGGAGGTTGTCTACTTGCACACTATAGTGTATACACCATAGTATGGAGTTATGGTTGCTGGAAGTCAAAGTCCATGGAAGCCTAGTTTGTAGGCCATTATATACTCTGGGAAGTGTTGAGTTTTCAGGGCAGAAGTGACATTTTTCATGCAATAATTTATGAACGGGAAACATTGACAAATGGCAACTTTAGATAAAGATTTATTATGAATTTATTATTTATTATTAATAAATCTGTTAAATAATAACTGTTGACTGAGACTTGATTAATACAGTTCTTGAGTGCAGTCAGTCCCTACTGTATGCGTTATTATGTAAAGACTCTGAGACCCCCTGCTATATAATAATTTCCAGATGGAGCTGAAATAGCCTTTTGATGGTTAGCAAATGAAAACCAAAGATGCAAAGTGAATGTGACAGAACCTCTAAAGACTAAAGTACTCATCCTGGTTAGATAAAAGGGCCCTTTTGTTCTTTTTGTTGTTAATGTACAACAAGATATCTGAACAGATTAGTGACTACAGTATACAGGAAATGTGACTGAATGACATTAAGCTCACGAGTTTCACACTATGGTCAGTGAAAGTGTGACATTTCATGGTAAATGAAAGTATGAACCAAAATAAACCCGAACAAAATAGATTGCTATACAGTAATGATTGATACTAGTTACTTAAACATCATCATCTTCAATACAGTTTCCTTTTAAACACATCCTTATATACAGTAGCAACCCTGTTACCTAGGAAATATAACTATAACCTTAAATCTGATGCAACTGTTAAAACAGATCCTCAAGTACAGTCTTGGTAATAATGTCACATTGTTATATAGACCTTACAGAAATTAACTTTTCTGCAGCCGTGCCCATGTGACATTAAAAACAATGCCACACTTTTTCTCATCTGTCAGTCTCAAAAATCAAAAAGGAGATCTGTGGAAGCCATAGAACATGAAGACCTCAGACATGAATAAACAGTAGACAGCTGTGGTGAGACAATGGCACCTCAGTTAATCATTAATGTTGTTAATGAACAGAGCACATGAGCACCCAGTACTTTCCAGAACCTTCTGATTGCACTTATTCATGGCTTGACCCTTTCCTGACACTTGATGCACATTTATGGACAGGATTGTAGGAAAGGACAATGAAGAGAATAATTTTTATTAATGCCAAATATCCATCAATTTATTTGTTCCATTTGTACAAGAAATTTACTAATCAGAGATATTTGCTAAGAACACTGATGCCTAATTCTTAATATGAATATAAATAGTCAGGGGAAGCCTCATCTGTTTGTTCGTTTGTGGTGATGGACACTGACTGCAAAGACATCTGTTTTTTCAGCACTTGCATCATGGCATCACCACAGTGCAAACATAAACAGAATAACAAATCACTAATAAATGGTCATTAAAGTAAGCTAGAACAGATGTGTCGATTTCACTGGGAGCTTGTGAAAGTGTGTTTTGTGTGATGTGGAAATGCACAGTGTGTCTCTGAGCGTCCATTTGTAGAGGTGGCAGGTGTTCCTCCTTTCTCCACAGAGCAGGTTTTTATGTCCCTTCCCAAGTTAGTTGCTTGGTTTCCATGGAAATGGCCAACAGAAAGAGTCTTGTCTTAAGAGGCCTGTTGTGGGGACGGATTTACTAGCTGCCTGACCTGGACTTCAGTTTAAAAAAAAAAAAAAAGAAAGAAAGAAAAATCAAGCCAGCATAGAAAACAACCTAACGTTGTCTTAACCATGATGCACTGATTCAGCTGAGATGCTCAGGGCAAATGCTTCAAATCAGCTAACTCTTTGTTTTCACTGTGATCTAGCATTTAGTTTTAGTACTCTTTTTTCTTCAAATAGCTATTGCTATATTACTGAAACATATATTTTCCAAACCTGTTTCTAAGAGGCTTGTTGGTTAAAGCATATCAGTTTAGACTATATACACAGTGCGTGTGTTTGTAATTTGTTAATATTCTACCAAATTACATCCACTGAATAATCTCAGGGGTGGCACAGTGGCACAGTGGTTATCGTGTCCGCCTCACAGCAAGAAGGTCCTGGGTTTGATTCCCAGGCTTGGGTGTTATTGTGTGGAGTTGCATGTTCTCCCTGTGCTTGTGTGGGTTTCGTCTGGGTACTCCGGTTTCCTCTCACAGTCCAAAGACATGCACAATAGGATAAGTGGCTGTTTCAAATTGCCCCCAGGTGTAGATGTGAGGGGGAATGGTTGAGTATGTGTTGCCCTGGGAAGTGTACCCTGCTTTCGCCCAGTTTGGGCTAAAATAAGCTTAGCCTCCCTGCAACCTTAGTAGTAGGATTAAGCGGTTCAGCAAATGAACGATGAGTGAGTGAGTCAGTAATCTCAGAGCAAGCTCTTTGGTCTGAATATAAAATGTGAGAAAGAACATGACACAGTTCATTCATTCATTTTCTGAACCGCTTAATTCTAACTAGGGTAGGACAGCTCGGCAGGCCACTGCAGGGCAGAAACACGCTAACAGCAATGCAGCCTACTCATGACGTAAGTCAGCAATGGTTCTTTTACGTGCCTCTCATCACAGACATTGAGAGACATGGCTAGCCTTTGATAACCCAGTTAGCTGCACTGGGGGGGACAGCAGTGACAACCCAGTGATAGTGTCTTGAACCCCCGACCTTGGGATCAATGATCCAGCACCCTACCACCGGGCCACTACTGGCCCCATTACACAGTTTCAAATATTAATCTGTATGGAAAAAACTGGTATGGAGAAAAACAGGAAGGAAACAGGGTCACTTGTCCACGGAGTTAAGATGACTGAAGATGGAACTAGGTCAGAATCCAGAGTATCAGTTTAAACAGATATAGACACATTCATCTCTGCATTCCCACCCATCAATCCATTACCCACGTCAGTCCAATTCATATACTGCTGGATAGGCAGTGAGCAATAACTATACTGTGGCGGCACAGTGTCGTGGTGGTTAGCATGTATGCCTCACAGCAAGAAGGTCATAGAGTCGAGTCCTGGGCTTGGGCTATTTCTGTGTGGAGTTTGCATGTTCTCCCCATACTTGCATGGGTTTCCTCTCGGTACTCCGGTTTCCTCCCGCAGTCCAAAGTCAGGCACAGTAGGTAAATTGACTGTTCCAAATTGCCCCTAGGTGTGAGTTTGAATGGTTGTGTGTTTATTGGGCATGTGATGGATTGGTGGGCTGTTCAGGGTGTACTGAGTCTCCCAGACAATAGGATGAGGTGGTTCAGCAAATTAATTAATTACTATACTTTTCTCACTTTTCTTTGTTATCAAAGAAATTGTGCTCAGATTCTTCAGGTTTGACAGATTTTATCTTAGGATAATCCTATGGGTAGTCACACCATATGATGACTGACATCCTACAAAGAACAGTGCTCACTTGGTTTATTCTTTTTTCCATTTTTATCTCTTCTATAAGTGCTATGCTTATACACTGCCCAGCCAAAGAAGTTCTGCTTTGATTATCGCACATAATCACCATGGTATTTCTGCTTCAGGTGGTCAGGTCGAAGCTCAGCAACATTATAAGACAATAAAAAAATGTGAACTGATGAGCTGAATGTTCTGAATGAGCAGGTTACCCCATCGTCTACCCCCAAAGTAGACTTTTTGTTCCCTGATGGCACGGATATGTCCTGACCTTAACCATATTGAAAGTCTTTGTGATGTCCTGGTAAAGACTTTATGGAGTGGTTCAATTTTCCTGTCATCAATTCAAGATGCTGAAGAAAAATAAGCCCAACTGTGAATAGAAATAAGCATTGTAATGTTGCGTAAGTTTGTCGAAACAATGCCATTATTGAAATCAGGGCTAAAGTTGGTCCAACAACCTTTTTTTGGTAAGCCAGTCAATTATATTGACCTACCTTTCCTTTCCTTTCTTCTAGAGTTCCCATCCCTGGTCCTGGTATAGCCCCTCTCATACGCATGTTAATATTTTCCTTGCTGCCAACAGATCTGTTTTAATGAAGCAGCCAATAGCAGCCAATACTCTAACCAGTATGTTAGAGCAATGAAAATAGACAAATGTGCAGGACAAGTTAATTTCCATCTTGACTTGTGCATCCATCCATATCTGTACTGCTTAGCTCTCTGCAAACTGCTGGGGTTGCTGGGGCCAATCCCAGCCAACTTCGGGGCAGCCCCTGAACAAGCAACAAATCTGTTGCAGGACTAACATAGACACACAAAAAACTAAACACTCACACTGACATCTATGGGAATTTTGAAGTAGCCTGCTGACCTAATGTGCATGTGGACATTGTAAACTTTGGAGTGTACACAGAAAGTCCCTTGGCTTAGATTCAAATCTAGAAGCTTCTCGATGTGAAGTGAGAGTGCTAACCACTGTGCCACCAAAACCCCTTCAGCTTGACTTTTAAAAGGGGTTCTGTTGACCATTATTGTACCCTAAGAACCTTGATGACTTGTTCAGTATTAGCAAAGCAATGTCTTACTTTTTTTTTTTTTTTTAATAATAAAAATTTATCAGACGGTATCTGGCAGAAACCTCTTGTCCAGGGCCATTTTATAGAGCTTAAACCAGACAGACATGGAGAACTTTTTTGCATTGTGCTGGCTCTCATTTAATGTGACAACAAGGTTGTGTTATTATTAAATGTCCTCACATCCGGGAAACACAGATAAATTCTGTGAAAAGTTACTCTTATATTTTTGGCAGTCTGCTAATGAATCACAGTAAATAAGCCTTGATTTCAGACTGGTGAGCCCTTAAAAAACTAATTTTGCTTAGTACAAATAATGAAACAGCTCACATAACAGTTCCTCTATTTTAAAGGCATTAAAACTAGAAGGCAGAACCAAAAGAGTGGTATTTCTGTATGTCATGATAGGAAAAATAAAAAAATAAAAATACACACATTTTGGCACCCAGGTGAATGCAATAAATATTAATTGCACTGACATCTTACTGTATACTGGATTAATTTATTTAGTCACTCACTTTATTCAGTTATTCATTTTCTAAGCTGCTTAATCCTAATTAGGGTTGTGGGGAGGCTGGTGCTCATCTCAGCCGACTCTGGACAAGGGCGGGGAACACCCTGAACAGATCGCCACACCACTGCAGGGCCAACACACATACAACCATCCACACTCACACGTAAAGGAGATTTGAAACCGCCAATCAGCCTACTGTGCATGTTTTTGCACTGTGGGAGGGAACCGGAGTACCCGGAGGAAACCTGCGCAAGCACAGGGAGGACATGCAAACTCCACAAAGAAATGGCTAGAGCCCAGGAATCGAACTCGTGACCTTCTTGCTGTGAGGCGAACATGCTAACCACTGCACCACCGTGCTGCTCACATATTAATTATGACAGTATTAACTCATATTTGTCCAGATAAATCAATTCATGTAATGAATAATTCATTATCGGTGCCAGTTATTCATCAGGGTTGCAGGGGAAGCTGAAACCAATCTCAGCTGTCTTTGGGTGAGAGGCAGGGTACACCCTGAACAGGTTGGCAATCTGTTGCAGAGATGACACAGCCACAAACAACCATTCACACTCACATTCACACCAAGGGGCAATCCAGAATAGCCAATTAGCCTAATGTGCATGTCTTTATACTTTAGAAAACTCCTTTGCCAACCACAGGGCTCGAACCCAAGGCCATCTTGCTGTGAGGTGAGAGTGATCAAAGCAGGGGCGTCATGGTGGCATAGTAGTTACCATGTCCGCCTCACAGCAAGAAGGTCCTGAGTTCGAGTCCCAGGGCTTGGACATTTCTGTGAGGAGTTTGCATGTTATCCCCATGCTTGCATCGGTTTCTTCCCACCGTCCAAAAACATTCACATTTGGTGGCAGCCATAGCCCAATGGTGAGATAAGCAGCTTTAGAGCAGAAAGGTCTCTGGTTCAATTCCCAAACCAGCAGGAAAAATGTGTGTTGGTGGGGGAGTGAGCTGCACCTTCCCAACCTCCAACTTCATGGCTGAAGTGCCCTTGAGTAAGACACCTAACCGCCAACTGCTCTCCGGGCACCCCCAATGTGTGTGGCAGCCCACTGCTCCAAGTGTGGGTGTGCTCACTGTTTACGTGCTCACTTTGGATGGGTCAAATGCAGAAGCAATAATTTCCCTTATGGGATTAATACAGTTTAGCACAATAAAAATAAAAAGCAAATTAGGCTAATAGGCTGTTCCAAATTGCCCATAGGTGTAAATGGTTGTCTGTGTGTTGCCCTGTGATGGTCTATCGAGCTGTTTATGGTGTACCCCACCTTTGCCCAGTGTCGGCTGAGATAGGCATCAGCCTTTAGAGGGTGCTTGTGAATCATTTGCATTACATTTTACATTTATGGCATTTGGTAGACCTCAGTGCCAGAACAGAGAAGAGTGTAGATGCATGTCTTCCTTATCCAGTGGCGGACCGTGCATTTGGTGTCTGGGCCTTCAGTGGGGACCTAATCTACCTCTTAATACCACCACTATCACGTCGCAATTATAGAAACCATCAGTAATATACAAAAACACAACATAACAGGAACTGGCATTATAGAGAGAGGCATTTCACGTATTGAGGGTGAATACCATTATTACAAAAGCAAGAAACCCGGTTAACCCTTTAGCATTACATAACTTCCACGGTGATCACCTGTTGAAGTTGTCTGTAAATTTTTCGCTCTGCCAAATGTAACAAGCATAAATGTAACAGCTTGGTGATAAAGGGTTCAGAATCAATATTTATCTAATAACATGACAAAAACATAAAACATTTAAATAAAATACATCATACTCACCAGAGATGCTGATTATTTATAGATAGAATCCATCCTACCTTCCTTGCGCAGGAAGACTACAGTTTTGCTCTGACCAACCAATCAGTGGATGGAAAAATGCTGACCTTGTGCCAGCTAGCTGGCCCTATGAGGCGAATTTGAAATCTGATTGATTAAAGAAAATTCCCCATCGCTAATATAGTTTAAGTGACATCGGCCAGCACTACTGATTCTGAAGGCCCTGGGCAGATTGACATGGCAGCACATATAGGCTGAAATCTGATTGGACAAAAAAAATCTAACATCCACGTACACATACACATACCGGAAGCAGTGCAGCCAAAAGAGACGCTACAAAATGAGGAGAATAGACTGTTACGAATAAATTATTACAATTTCATGGAACAAATACTAGAATTTAGGTTGTAAATGTAGGTCAGTGCTTCTGATAGTGTTTGGACCAGCAGAGAAGGCTTTTCTGTCCCTGACGGCCCTCCACTGCTTCCTCGTACCTTGATAGATTTACAAACCAGTCAAGGTGTGATGGAGGATCAGAGAGAGTGTGATGCAATGTGATTGTGATAAGTACTTTGAGGTAGGAGGGTGCTAAACTCTCTCCACTGCCTTGTGATGGTGTGGAAGAACTTGGGGAGGTTGAAAAAGGGCTGTGCAGCTGCAATTAGGATCAGCTGCAGAGAACGAATGGTGCTCAGAGGCAGACCTGCCAGGTGTGAGTTACAGTAGTCTAGGCTTGAGATGACAAGGGACTGGACAAGTATCTGAGACGCCTAAGTGGAAAGAAATGGATGAATCCTTTTGATACTGAAGAGGAGAAATCGACATGAATGAGAAAGGTTAGCAATATGAAAGGAAAAGGGTAGGTGATTGTCCATGGTTACCAGAAAGTTCCTGTTGCCCATGTAAAAGCAGCTTTAGTATAACGGGAGAACAGGAGAGGACGAAGTATTGAGCCATGAGAGACACCAGTAGAGAGTTTGCATGTAGCTGATGTGGATCTCTGGCTATTTCTGATAGCTATCAATGCATATCTATACAGCATTACTCATCTATGTGGTCTACGTGAGTTTCTTTTTATTCTGTTGTCCTAAAAACTTGCATGCATTACAGCGGCAGTTATAAACAGACTCTCCTAGTCTCCTTACTTCAGTGGTTACCTTGTTCCTCATCATAGTTCTTGTTCCTAGTTCTGCACTAATTTTGGCTTCTAACTTGGCTGTTGTGGTTAGTGAGCTTAAATTTGCCTGTAATGACCTTCTCTGACATGTACTATACAACCTACCATCTCTGGCTACACTATGAAAAAGATTTTATATGACGATGCCCGATTTATCCCTGATCTAGGATTACTACCTGTGTGGAATTTCATAAACTCTCCACATGTTTGTGTGGGTTTCCTTAGGGCTCTCCAGTTTCTAATCAACTCTCAAGCACAGTAGGGGGATTTCCTGCACTTATTTGCATTTGTTCTGAATGAGTGTCTTACTATATGTGTGCATTGTGCCCTGTGATGGACTGGGGTCCCATTCAGGGGATTCCATTCCTCACATCCAGTGTTCCCAGAATAAATTCTGGTTCCATACTCTCATAGGATGAAGAGGTAACATTAGATGAATGACTGATATTAAATTTTGCACAATATTCACGCACAATGGTGGCACGTTGATACTTTAAGCACTGTCACCTCACAGCCAATGGGGCCGGCCATGTAAAGGTTAAGGTGCTGGACTCATGATTAAGAGGATATGGGTTTAAATCCCTGGAAGACCTGCGTCATGCTAAAACCCCTGGGCAAGGTCTAAACCACAAGTGTGCCTCTGTAGAACCAGCATTATAAATGGTTGCCAATAAAACATACTATGAAGGTAACCTGCAGTGCAACTGGACCCACGCACTTCTGGCTTGCATTTCTTATGGGCCTCTTTCTGGGTCCACGCATTTTATCACACATTGTCATGTTTCACATTAATCATCATTTAATCGTTTAACAGTTCAACTACATAAGTTCATCAATCATAATCATACAAGTTTATTAATCATAATCATTACCAATCATAATACAAGTTTATCAATCATAATCATCTTGTGTGCCAACATTCTACAGGCCTTGCTTCTACACATCTCATAGTCACTTCACGCTACAGAAACCAGGATAATGATGAGATTATTGCTTACCGCACTGCAAAGTTTCTGGGTTCGAATCTTGCCTTTCTGTGTGGAGTTTGCTTGTACTCCTCATGGTGGTGTGGATTCCTCCCACAGTTTAAAGACATGAACATTAAGTCAACTAGTTACTCTAGATTGCCCATAGGTGTGAATGAGAGGGTGAACTGTTAAACATAATCTTAAACATAATCATAATCAAACAAATCTACTAGGGATATTTTTTTTAATCCTGAGATAGTGGCCCAATCAAATCATGCTGTTCACAGGTAGTATATACTAATCTATTTTAATCCCTGGTTGCCTCATATTAAAAGGTACCCTCATGTCTGTCTTCTTTCTGGTTCTCTCTTGTTAGTTATGCTATAATAGTCAGTCATGCCCGATTCCCTGCTTTCCTTTTTTTAACCATAAACTTTATTTTTTTTTTTTAACCATTACACTGTTATGAGCACACCTACCCCCCCCCCCTCTTTCACTCTCTCTGTGTTTTTGCTGAGGTACACATGTTACTTCTGAGATAACAGTGATCCTGATCCTTCTGCTTTCTGAATCCTGTAATCCATCCTGATGAGCCACTGCTGGTTGGGGTTCTCATCTTAGAAGCCCTTTGCTCCTGCCGATGATGATCCATATGGACCTATATATACACTCAGAAACTGTGAGGGTGACCTTACACTGCTGAGGATATACTGTTTTACTGAAATGATTTAGGGCTACAATAACCATCGCAGTTATAAGATAACCAGTTAAACTTCATGTTAAACTATAGTGAAGTTTCTGCTACATGGTTAGTATTTTATTTGTTTTCACCCAAATGGGTTTCCCCTTTGAGTCTGGTTCCTGTCAAGGTTTCTTTCTTGTTTCATTTTAGGGAGTTTTCCTTGCCACCATTGCCATGGACTTACTCATTAAGAATGTGTAGGGTTTATAGAGAAACGTTTAAATTCTTTATCAAATTTGGTTTTACTATGTAAAGCTGCTTAGTGACAAGTTGTAAAAATCACTATACAATAAAACTGTATTTAATTAAACTGAGCATTATTCTTTTTGAATATGGTATCTGTTTTAATGTTCTTTATTTATTCTGAGAGAAAATGTATGTCACTCATACAATATAACAGTGATTTTGCTAGACGTCTGCCCCCCCTTCCTCAAAACTTTATAAACCTGATTGCTGTGCCACACATTTGAAATGCACTGAAAGTAGTGACACACCCCACTTAAATGTGGTAAGAAACATGAGGCCATTAGCATCCCTTTCACACCTGCTGCCTTTCTGTGTGGATGGGGGATCTATTTTGGGAAAGACGATCCTAGTGGTGGTTGTGCTGCAGGGTTTAGCTCTGGCTTGATGTGTCGAGAGTTGAAAGAGAATCTGACCGTATGTCACCTGCTTTGCCCTCACACAGGACTGGAGTCTCTTTTACATGAACAGTGAGATGTCCATCTGTGACTCAAGTGCTTCTCAAGTAACTACAGTGATTGTCATGTCCACTGCTCCGATAATCTTTGATGAAATACATTCACTGAGATTAAAGCTTCTGTAACTGCATATTATATTATTTACACATCAGCTATGATTTAAATAAAAAACAGCGTGTAGATAAACCAACATGTTTCTGGGTTGCCAGAAAGAAAAGTTTTAATTAATGTCACACCATCCACAAAGGGACAAGGAAAAACAGTACATTACTTTATCACTCAAGTACTTGGCCATCAGAATGGCACATTTAACAGACTTATTAGTCTTCAACGTTATCAGTAACTGACAATGTGTCTTGTGAAGCTCTTGTAAACAAGCCAATAAGAGTAGTAATGTTTTAGAGCAGGTCTTAGAGCAGTGTTTTAACAGGTCAGGCTGGAGTACATTTGCATATTAAGGGTAAAAAATCTACAGGTATCTATCCACACACACACACACACACACACACACACACACATGTTGGAGAAACCATTTTTAATGGAATACCCATTAAAAGTGGTGTCTCACGTTCTTCCATAGCTGCATATATACATAGTATAACTGGTCAGCCATAACATTATTGCAACCTGCCCAATACAGTTTTGATCCATCATGGCAGATCTCTGAAGGTGTGCTGTGGTATCGGGCACTGAAATGTTAGCAGTGGATTATTTGTCATGTAAGTTGGAGGTGGGGCGTCCATGGTTTGGACATTTTTGTTCAGCACATGCCACATGTTTGATTTGGAACATTTACAGCATTTGGCAGACGCTTTTATCCAGAGCGACTTGGTCCTCTTGTCCAGAGCGGAACACTTGGTCCTTCCTTGGATAACTTTGACTTGGCATTTTAAAGACTTAGTTGTCTAGCTGTCATTTCCCCTTTTTTCCTGCTTCAAATACATCAACTTTGAGAACTGACTGTGGCCTTACAGTTTGATACATAACTTCCACCCCTTGACATATATATATATATATATATATATATATATATATATATATATATATAAGACATGCATGTGCAGACATTTAGTTTGCATTACTTTGCATGAATTGTTTACGTCTTTGTTGTGACACAGAACATAATATGTTAGATTTATTATATTTATTTATAGAGCATTCTGAATACTGTATATTTACCAGAGTCAATTATATCCACCAATTTCTCTGGGGATTCTTATTTCACTGCTTGTATTTTGCTTTATGACACATCAAATATAACATTAAAGGTCTTTGGTGTCTTTTCACCATTGATTTATGTATGATAAATGGGGGTCTGCATACCACACACAACCATGCAAATGTATTCAAGCTGGGCAATGGCTCTCAGAGTTCATTGAAAATGAACAAAGGTGATACATAAATGTAAAACAAGCCATTTAGAGTTACCAATTCAGAAGGCATTGTGTGAAAAGTGTGCTTTGTGATGTAAATGCAGAATCTTGGATTGGCCAAAGGGAATTTAGGGATGGTATACACAAATGCCCTTATTCTGCATTATGCTCACTGAAATCATTAACCATTCAGTTTTCGGTGGCTATGCAATATGTTTGAATTCTTTTAAATATACTTTCTGAAGCCCTATGTTATTTAGTGAGGAAATACTCTCTACAGAATTACCCACTTAACAGTATATGTAGGCATACAGTATGTGAATATTCTGGTCTTTTTGCAGAAGACAAATGAATCATAATTAACTCAAACATTTGAAAATGAATTCAAATCTAGTCAACCTTATGACAAAATACCAACCACAAAAATATATATATATATATATTGAGTCAATTAAACTATTAGTGCATGTTAGGTTTGTGATGTTAGTTCACTATCATAAGGAATGCATTAAAGGTCCCTATTTACTTCTAAGGCATATTAATCAAACATAAACCTTGTTATCTCATGGAAATGAAATGGAGTCGGCCACAGTGTCTTTCTAAAACCATTTGCCTACTCCTGTACAAGTTTCTCTTGCAATCATATTTCTAAGTTCTACGAATCACTACCAAGTTGCACTTCCATCATTGTAAACAGATGGAAAACAAGTGAATAAGACATACTTAAAAGAAACCCCTGTCAGCTGGGGTGGTTTCTGCAGGAAACTTTTGTATTCAGCCATAATGAACTGACACTGGAAGGTAAAACACATCGGATATTCATTAGTGAATGAGAACTTTTTATGTGTCATAATAAATTATTTCCAACAATTTTTGCCTTAAAAGCTTTATAATTATTGTTATTATTATTGTTGTTGTTGTTGTTGTTGATGATGATGATGATGATGATGTTATGTAACTATGAAAGCACGAGGGAAGCAAACACTGCCACTCAACTGATTGCTTGTCATTGAACCGTTTGACTTTGGGCCTTGAACATCACAAAGCCTTGTTGGTTTACACCGACTGGGTTTTTTAGTCTTCATAGATCAGCTCTGTCGTTCTCCAGCACCCAGCACCCAGCTTAAAGCTCTGATTTTGACAGTCAATGAGAGAGAGAGAGAGAGAGAGAGAGAGAGAGAGAGAGAGCTGTGAATGGTGAAGTAACAGGGGAGGGCAGGCAGAGAAAAGGCGAGAGAGAAAGCGGCTGGCCTTTGTAGTCGGCCGAGGAATGCGGAAACGTCCCTGCTCTGTGTCAAACTCCTCCGAAGGGGGTCGAGGGAACATTCAGCCCAGCGTGGGAAAGCGACGGGCAGAGCGAGCTCACCGAGCAGCTCAGCGCACCACACTCTCTTCGCTTAGATGGGAAAACCGCGTAGTGGGGGGGAAAACGAACGGCCGGTAGCCTAGCCGAGCTGAGGATATAAGCAGCTCTCTGTGCACGCTTACTGAGCGCGCGGGGGAAGAAAAGAAAAGCACGTCGCACGGTTGAGCTCGGTGTGCCGGAGAGGCGCAGGCGCTGGGAGGATGGGGGTTACAGCGCTGCAGCCACCGACTACCTGTGTGGCCTCGCTAGGACACTCCGGGATGTAGAAAGAAGGGGGGAGAGAATTAAAAAAAAAAAAAAACTCGCCCCTGCTGCTTCTTTCTCGCAGTTTTTCTTTTAATAAACGCTAACACTTGTAGCGTGATTTATATTTCAGTGAGAAACTAAAAAGGGGTAAGTAGCCTTGTCTGTCATTTGCACAATTCTTTTAGTGCATTATGCACATATATGTGTATATATATATATATATATATATATATATATTTTTGCATGCGTTCTGCGACTTTTCCATGTGCCTGCTTTGCACCCATCCTCAACCTTTAATACATAGCAAGCTTGCAGTTATTAGAACTTGTCAGTACTGTGCCATTGCCAGCCAGACCCGACGCGCAAACTGAAACCATGTTACACGCGGAGCTCGCGAGCGTTCGGCCACAGCTTTTTATTGATACGCTGAACAATGAAATCAGGAGGCAGCCACGTGCTCGGGGATCTCAGGGCTACTAAACGCTCGAGCATCTCTGCCCACCATGTCACAACTATACATAAACAACTTCTCCCTTAGGTTTACCTTCTATACACGGCCTACCTCTATTTAAGCTGCTATTACGGGCGGTGTTTCTCGAATGTATGTCTTTTTAAACGAATTTAACCCTTCCTTTTGAACCGCTTGTGTATTATAACCGCTGTGTGCTGTATGCACAAACATTTCATGTAACCCGGAGCTTAAATGAACGGTGATAAGTTTATTTCAACCCCCTCCATATGCCTGTCTGGGGGATTTATCATGGGATAACAGCTGGCACGGCGTAAAAACGGGGACACGGGCCTATATGTAGGCAGGACAGATGTTTGGCCAGGACTGTTGTGATGTTAATCCATAGGCTGTGCTCGTCTCATTCATGTTTACCTTGACCCGCTTTGCGCTTACTCTCTCTCTCTCTCTCTCTCTCTCTCTCTCTCTCTTCAGGCAACGCACGTGTAGCAGCGGCGCCGACTCTCCCGGCCATGTCCTCGTGAAAGAGCCGAAAGAGCCTCGCTAGGCACGTTTTCGGGATTCCCCGGGGTAGGGCTGCATCCGAGCATAAAGACGCCCTTGCCAGAGAGACAAGTAGATAGAGAGATAGAAGGGATGGACAAAGAGGGTCCAAACCAGCAGTATGAGCCCGTGGCTGAGATCGGCGAGGGTGCGTACGGGAAGGTGTACAAGGCGCGCGACCTGAAGAACGGACGTTTCGTGGCTCTGAAACGGGTGCGCGTGCAGACCGAGGAGGAGGGCATGCCTCTGTCCACCATCCGCGAGGTGGCAGTGCTGAGGCAGCTCGAATCGTTCGAGCACCCCAACGTGGTCAGGTAAAGAGGGGATGTGGGTTTTAAACGCAGCGCACTGAAGATGCTGTTGGATTTGTATTACAGAGTGTTACAGAGCAGCTGTGCACCCCTGCATACTAAAGTCCTACAGTGTTCGGAAGTGGAAAGGGTGATCAGGATGAGCACCAGTTGTAGGCCTGTGTCCAATAAATGATTATCCACTAAAGACAGGATGATATGAATATAATCTAGGGTTGTGGGCTGATTAAAATTAATGACAGGTCTGTGATTATTCATTCATTCGTCGTTCATTTTCCGAACCACTTAATCCTGATTAGGGTCGCGGGGAGGCTGGCGCCCATCTCAGCCGACTCTGGGCGAGGGCAGTGTAAACCCTGGACAGCTCGTGGTCTGTGATTAATGGATGTAAATTTCTTTCATATAGATACACTTTTCTGTAAAGGTATAATATATGCATATATTCATACATACAGTGTTGTGAAATAAGTGAGTTTTTGTTTCTTTGAGGCTGTGTGTGTGTGTTTAAGAGAGAGAGAGAGAGTAGCTTGTAAGAAAAGCACGTTATAAGAGGAGCGAAAATAGGAAAAGAAAACACAGTGGTAGTATTATTTATTTATTTATTTTTACCAAAACAACATACAAAATACTCACTCCCCCATTCGCCAAACCGGTTAATCCTGTTTGGGTCGCGGGGAGCCTGGAGGATATCTTAGCTGACACTGGGAGAAGGCAGGGTACACCCTGATCAGCCCAGCAGACCATTGTAGGGAAAAAACACTCACAACCATTGTTTTTTTTTTTTTTTTTGATTTTGCTATACTGTATTAATCCCACAACGAAATGATTACCTCTGCATTTGACCCATCAAAAGTGAGCACGTAAACAGTGAGCACACACAGTCGGCGCAGTGGACTGCCACACACATTGGGGGCGCCCGGAGAGCAGTTGGGGGTTAGGTGCCTTGCTCAATGGCACTTCAGCCATGAAGGTGGAGGAAGGGAAGGTGCAGCTCACTCCCCCACCACCACCACACATTTTCCCTGCTCATTCCTTTTTCCTTTCGGTCCCAAAGCCGCTTCTCTAATTATTAGGCCATGGCTGCCGTTTTTTTTTTTTTTTTTACGTTATATTGGTTTAAATCCTTATTTCTTCCAAATCATTCATTCAATTTCTGAACCGCTTAATCCTAATTAGGGTTGTGGGGAGTCTTGCGCCCATTTCGGCCGACTTTGGGAGAGGGCAGAGTACACCCTGGACAGCTCGCCAGGCCATCGCAGGGCAGGAACACGCTGACAGCAACTCAGTGGCCCACTCTTTACGAACAACAGCAATGGTTCTTTTATATGCCTCCCACCGCAGACAGTGAGAGACATGTCTGGCCTTTGATAACCCAGTTAGCTGCATTGGGGGGCGCAGCAGCAACAACTCGGTGAGAGTGGGACTTGAACCCCCGACTTTCGGCTCAGCAAGCCAGCACCCTACCACTGAGCCACTACTGCCCATTTTCCAAATCATTGACAGAAAAGAAATGTGTGCATGACTCCCCCCTACAGAGCTAAAAAAAACAAAAACAAAACCCATGTCAGTAGGATAGAGTATTTTTGGTAAACAAGGAGTTTTCCAATGTGTCTACAAATATTTCAGGAAAATATCAGTGCAATAATTAGGGATCCCAATGCACAAAGAGCCCTGTGACCGAGAAAGGCATGTCTGTGTAGAATCTGTATGTTCTCTCTGTGGTTGCATGGGTTTGCTCTGGGTGCTCTGGTTCCTCCCACAATCCAAAAACATGCACATTTGGCTAACTGGATATTCTGGATTGCCCTTAGGTGTGAATGTGATGGTTACGTGTATGTGTTAGCCCTTCAAGCTGTTCAGGGATAGGCCTCGGATGGGCTCCAGCCTCCACATGGCCCTAATAAATATAAATCAGTTCTGCGAGTAAATTGAAACTTAGAAAGACCTAATGAGTAGCTCCACTTTTATGCAGTGCTTAAATTAATATATAAAAGTATAGTGCTGCACTAGATGCAACAGCCATTGCTTCCTACTTTACATAATGCAGTTGTATGAGGCGTAAGAAGTCATTTGGGGTTTGACAATCAAAATGGAAATATTCTATTCACTGGGGCTTAGCAGCATGTTTTCATCTGCCTCCATTTTACTTAGGTGCTGTGGCCAGAAATGCCTAAGGGTACCATGGAATGCAATTTAAAAAAGTAAAAAGAAAAATTCTGTGATTAATTAATCAACATTAACAGGTTATTTTGAAAGCCCTAGTATAACATGTTGATCAACTGGTGGGAAATGAATATCATTAGTGTGTCTACTTGGCACTGTTCACAGTAGCAGGAAGTGAATCAAGGGGTCACAACCGTAAATACTTTATACATATACTGAATTGAGTCGGAGTGTTCAGAAACAGGTGCATGTAGAAAAAGGTTCCTTTCCTTATGTCTGGGGTGAGTACATCCTACATGCTTTTGTATCTCTAATGTGTATGATTTACATGGTAGGCTAATACGTGAGGTACGTAGTTGGGCCTTAAGGGTTTTAACGTTATACTTTGGACGACACACACACACACACACACGCAAAGAGCATTCCAAGCTAAAGATAAACATTAAAGGTACAAAATGTCCACCCGCGTTTGAGGTTACCAACCAAGTGACAAAGGAAGGTACAGTAGCAACTGTGTCTGAATCTAGCACACTGGTAATGGAATGCAGCTCATCATTCAAAATCATTCAGAAATGGCAAATCAAACTGCAGGAACCACCTTGCAGTGTTCAAAACTAAATAAAACTTAAGAAAATGTGTTGTTTGTAGTTTAAGGTGATTTAACAATGATTTAAAGAGATGGACAGGTATCTACCCTACATAATCCTTATCTAACAACATGACCGATTACGTCATACCTTTTAATAAATTTTTTTTGCAAGCAGTTATACCCCATGTGGCTGGTTAGTTCATTGTTAAATTGCTTAGAAGTGCCCTGTGCGTTCCACCATTGTCTTTAGAAAACCCTCAGAGTAAATGTGTCGCTATTCATTTTCACCGTGGAGGAGCAGGTTTAGCATTTCTCGGTCGTTTCTCTGTTGTAAAACCTTTTAAACCTGGTCAGAGGTTAATAGATTAAATCTGGTTTATTGTAACAGAAAAATGAAACTATGGTGGCGTACAGGATCAGTTGATACTTATGTTTGCAGAATATATAATGTTTCCTATATTTATGATAACCCAGAATGGTTCTAATTTTTTTTTTCTCATAGCTTTTTATAACTTCTGTATTAGATGGAAACTTTTAACGGACATGCCTGCAGCTGGTACTGTCTTCTTTTTTAAACCTTGGGCTTGTGATGCTTGCATAAATATGCCCAAAAATGCTCTTGCAAAAAATGCAGCAACCAACAAGCAAAGAACCAAGAATTTACAGTTGTTAATTCCCTCCTTTCATTAGTGGGTAGTGGTGGCTCAGTGGTTAAGGCAATGGGTTACTGATCCAAAGGTTGGAGGTGGGCCACCAGTACAGGATCAATGCAAGTTGCTCTGGGTAACAGCGTCTGCCAAATGCCATAAATGTGAATGTAATAATGGACTCTGTGTCACTGCTTGATCATTATCACAGATGGAGAGATAAAGCCAATAATGTTTCCAGAACTTTATTGATTTATTTATTTAATTAATTTAACTTGTCAGTAATACCTTGGTGAGGGTGAAAAAGTAAACTTTACCATTTAATAAGAATACAGTATGTATTTTCACCAATTATCTCTGACACACTGCAATATTATGCAATGATGAAAACAAAGATCTTTTTAGACTACACTCTAAATATTCTGTCTCTGATGTAAAGCAACATGTGGAACAAGGAAACCTAGTCTGCAATATATTCAGGGCCTCGTGTAGCTACAGGCTACTCTTAGATGTTTCACATGAAAACTTTATATTTTCCATATGTTTCGAGTCAGTTGAGAGGCTCCATTGTAAGGGGGGGGGGAAATGGATTCCTGCAGACTAATTTATTGGAGAAACTTAATCAGTGATGTCATAGGAATGTGTTACTTTTCAGGATTTATTAGGCTTCGTTGGACTTCTGTTGTAAATTCCCCCAATTTTGTCTATATCTATGTACTCAATATTTGTTACATGCAGTCAAAAATATAGCTACACATGTTTTCACCGTGAACATTTAACTAATGTTATGTCATTTCTTCAGTAATTACTCACTCTCTGTCTCAATCATTTGCCAAACTGCTCAGTCCTATTAGGGTCGCGGGGAGGCTGTTATACTTGGGTACAAATATATTGTCTATTTTTTTGTCGACACTGATGAGACATCTTGGTATGTCTTTGAATTACCACGTCTTCATTTATTTTAGACGGTTTATAGTAAATCTAATGGGATTTTTTTCTTAATAATTTTTTACCAAGAATTATTACTGAGCTTGTTTAATTCACAGAAACACGTACAACAACATCACTGATGTTCAAAGATCATTAGTAAAAGGTTGTATGAGTTATGACATTACAGTATTTTTCAGAAATTGTGCCATCATAGTTCCAGGCAAGATACAGACGTAATTACTGTAATGTTTGAATATGTTCATTATGATGTTTTTTTTTATATTATTTCTGTAGGTTGTTCGATGTCTGTACAGTTTCTAGAACTGACCGGGAGACCAAACTGACTCTTGTCTTTGAGCATGTGGACCAAGACTTGACCACATACCTAGAAAAAGCTCCTGATCCGGGGGTGCCACCTGAAACCATAAAGGTATTCAACAGCTGATAATTTTTGAATCAATGTAAAGTTAGCAGTATAGCAGTAGCATATTAGTGATATTGGTCGATAATATATACAGTTAAAGCCAAATACTAAAGACATGCGACTTGAATCTATTTAGGGCTTCTACTTTATTAAGAAAATTATTTCAGCTTTTATTGACTATATCAGATCATAATATTATACACACTTGTTCATATCATATTGCATTGCCTTTGAATTGCCTGAACTTTGATCGAAGGGTAGCCTTCCACAAGTTTCTCACATTACTTCTTTAACTGGTATTCTAATTAATTTGTATTCTAATTTAAGAGAGCTATAGCCTGTTACTTCTGACAAATCTGGTGTAACTTCTCCTCACCAGGAGACACTTTTTCAGTTCTGTCCACAAATGTTCAGGTTAGGTTCTGTGGGCTACTTAAATATTTTCATTATTGTGTTTGGAAGCCTTTTTTTTTTACAGCTTTAGAGGCATGCTTAGGAACATTGCACTGCTGCACTGCTCCAGTTTTAACTTTCAAATTGTCTTGAGGTGGTCTAGATGATTTACCTTTCTCGTGATTCCATCTATCTTCTGAAGTACACCAATCACTGATGCTCACACCCCTTTCTTTAATAACTGCGATGGTGTTCTTCCAGTTGAAAGCCTCAGCGTATTTTCCCATATGTAGCAGTAATTATTGCGACCAAGCCGTTCAATATTTGTTTCATCTAATCAGAGAACACTCCTTAAAATGTTGATGATCACTTGCAAGCTGGATTCTACCCTTTTTACGCTGGTCTTGGAGTAGGCGCTCCTTCCTTGCATGCCCACGTTTCAGGCCATGCCGAATTAGGACACTCTTAATGATGGTTGTACGTATTTGGTACATAATGCCATGCAATGCCTTCAGTGGTTCCTTTGTTGTTGTCTTGGGGTTGGTTGAAAGTTTTAGACCAAAATCTATTCATCCTTTGGAGATACTTTGGCTACGTTCACACCGAAAGCCCAAGTGGCCTGAATCTGATTATTTTCCCCACTTATGTGACCCATATCTAATTTTTTCATGCCAGTGTGAAAAACACATCAAATCGGATCTGGGTAACTTTCATATGTGGTAATAAATCGGATACTGACCGGATTTTTTGAAATGCGATCTCAGTCTGAACAGTAATGCGACCTTTATTGGCATTCAATTCGACCTTGACGTCACCCTTGGTCAACATTCGTCATAATTATGTGACGGCGGGAGCCCCCGAAGACAAAACGAATGCATACATACAGACTTCTCTACAGAGGTAGCAGCTTTTGCTCCTAAAAAGCTACAGCCAGAGTTTTGGCTCTCTTTCTCTTCATTCTTCTCCCCTTCGTCATCTGCTGACACATTTTTCTGCCTCCACTGCATAATAACTTTAAAATAGAACTGTCTACACTGACATCTCTCAACTCCACGTTTGCCATCGACCTCTGTATATTTTCACTTCAGTAAACACCGTGCTACGTCAGACTTGTGTGTTTTTATTGCGCATGTGGGCCACATTGGGGCCTTAAACTGTTCACACTACAGTCTGTTATAGGCCACATCTCTAAAATAATGTGAACAGCCACTCGAAAAAAATCTTATCTGGAAAAAAAACAGATTCAGGCCTCTTGGCTTGCAGTGTGAACATAGTGTTTGTTCCATGTTCCTGACAATCAGTCAATCAGAACCATCTCCAAGTCTTTGCATTAATAAAGTGTCAGTTTATGTAAAATTTTATGTATGAAAACTTTTTACATAGTCTACTAAAGCCACATATAGTGAATTACTCACTTACTCATTTGCCAAACTGCTTAATCCTATTAGGGTTGTGGGGAGGCTGGGGCCTATCTCAGCTGACACTGGGCGAAGGCGGGGTACACCCTGCACAGCTCACCAGACCATTGCAGAGCAACACACTTACACATAACCATTCACACCCACATTCATACCAAGGGGCAATTTGGAACAGGTCTTTGGACTGCGGGAAGAAACCAGAGTACCCAGAGGAAAGCATGGCGAGAACATGCACATAACTCCCCACAGAAATGCCCAAGCCCTTCACTCAAACTCAGGAACTTCTTTCTGTGAGGCGGATGTGCTAATCACTACCCCACGTACCACCCTCTATAGTGGATTAACGCTGAAATAAACCTGTCTCTTATCCCCTGTTTTAAAGATACCCTCATAGCTATTAACAAAGCAGATGGTCTAATTGATTTGTCAAAAGAAGTTCATGGAACTATAAAGTATGTGGAGTTGTGAAAGACCTGATATCTATCCTTGGACTCGGTGTAGGAAAACCTCTGGTTTCAGTTTTATATATTTTATTTGCTTTTGAAAGTAGATTAAGAGCCCCTCACACATTTTTACCAATATGACTTGTGTGTGTTACATGAGTAAACCTTGTGTTTTGGATTTCCACATTGAAGGCTGTGAATGAGAATATAAACTGAGTCTTTTGGCATGCTTTAAAGAAGCAGATGGAGGATGGCACTCTCTAAGATTAGAGTGAGGCCTAGCCTTTTGATGGGCAGTGCATGTGGTAGATGGGCTTCTAATTAAAGAGCTGGGCCCTTGTGTGTGCCTCTATTTTCATTCAGCTCTGGCTTTCACTGAAGACTAGCCAGAGGAATGTTGTTCAGAGTGTGTGTGTATGTGTGGTTTTGTCTGCAGTGGCCCTCTCAGTTGCTCGCTTTTTGTTGTGAATAGAGAAACTGAATGTAGGAGGCTTCTGGAAGGGGCAGTAAGTAAGCGATCCTTATGTACCATGGATATACTTTTCATTTGTCTGCAGATAATCCTTTAAAGCTAACGTTGTCGGAGTTCTCTTACCACTTTCTAAAATGCTGAATATCTGATGGAAATGCTGGATATTTTTCCCTGCACACCTACTTTCTCATCAGTCCCGTTCCCACCCGCTAGTCTTACAAATCCATTTATCTTATTTCCCTGCCTGCGCCCAACTGATATAATACGCTAAGTCCTGAAACGAGATATATCTTCTCTCAATTGTGTTCCACTTTACTGAAAATGGAGACATTTTTAAAGTGCATATTTATATGTGTAAGGTTTCCTTTGCTAGTTTTTCTACTAACATGAAGGAAAGTCTTTGGCGATATGTCAGTGGTGTGTAATCCACTGGTTCTTAAATCACAGTACTTTCGCTTGTACTGTCAGTCAGAATTACTGCCAAAACTAATCACCTTTTTCCTATGATGAAACATCTCAATCTTGATGGGAGTGGCCTCTTCTATGATGAACCTGCCTCTAACTACAGGGTATTAAAATGATGAAAATCATGTGACTTTCAAGGTCATTCGATCGCAACCGAATTAAACACATGAAGAGTTTGGACTAAGTGCTTTCTTTCCACCATCATCTGCAAACTAATTAAGGGAATATGTCAAAGGCACACATGATGACCAAAACCTTTATTAAAGAGGTAATATTATGCGGTTCCAATTTTTTGACCCATTACTGTTGTTACAGCGTTAAATAGCCATGCTAGATGGCATCCATGCTGGGCCTTCTAATTTCTGATTAGCTCGCCTTCCCCCTCTGCCCCCCATGCACACCACTATCTCCACCCATCCTGGTCTGCCTTCAAGTGCATTTCAAGAAAAAGGCGACCCACTTAAGGAAGATGATAAATCAGAGCAGAGTATGCACAGACAGTGGAAAGACCACAAATAGGAGGAGAAAACCAAACCAAGGAAACCAACCGATCAGTATTTCAGCGGGAAGTGAAGATGCAGCTTCCTGATGGACTGTGGAGTTATTTTGGGTTAGGAATCATTCTTTGGTGCTCTACTGGTGTCCAAGGTGAAAAATAAAGGTCTGCAATGGGCATAATATCTAGATTGTAAGATATTTAATGTTGTAGCTTAATATGTTACCCACAATTGAAATTAAAAAATCGTTCACAAAACTGAATCAAGCTTACTTCCAACCAAAACAAGTTTGCAGAAAGTCTGGGGAATGCCGCGTGTAGTTGCCAAATGTTTTCATTTTCTTGAGCAGACTGGATTTCTCATCAAAACATGAGACAATGGACATATGATAGGCTCTAATGCAATATTGCTAAACCCCCAACAACTTCATTTACTCTCGCCCTCCCAGAAAGACAACAGATTGCAGAGCTCCCAAGCCCCCACCCCACCCCACCCCTCCGTCCCATCCACCCCGAATCCCCCATTCTGTTCACTCCTGCTCCACTTTGGACCCACCACATGCTAATTGATGAAAAAGGCCCCAGGAATCAAACGGGCTGGAAGGACATCAAGCAGCTGGTGTTGTGTTGGCAAGTCTGGCCGGCCATTCCAGGCTCAGCGTCTCTCTGAGGTTTGTCTCCGCCCCATAAAGGAGAGCCTAATGAAGCATGGGGAAGGAATTACAACTAATGCTAACTGGCAGATGTCTTGCATTGTGCCAGGCTACAATAAACAATATGGCTGTCTCTCATGAATTAGCATGAGAATGGGGAGTGCCTTCTGGAGGCTCTGTTTTGACTACTGTTTTTAAGGAGACTGTGTTATTTTATTTTATTTTTTTTTTTGGATTCTTTTTCCTTAATGCTTGGTCCATGTCTTTTGCAAACGATGTGCTGTTGAGGACAGGTGTAGTGTTTGTCCTGGGTGTTTGAGGTCGAGGCTGTTGCTTGCTTAAGCAGATGGTTTTAAGCTATAATCGGGTTTTCTTGCTGTGAGGTAATGCTACACAATGAAATTCACTAAGTGGCACTTCCATAGCTTTTAAATTCAGCTTCTTGAATTGCATTGTGGAAGACAAGGAGAGGTTTTTCTATAGCCACTTAACAGGTGTTACATGGGATAAGGTTCTGCCTGTTATTCTGGTATTAGATATATTGTTATTTTCATTCATTCTATTCAGATAATGTTAAATAAACAGGTCAGTGGTATTAACCCTTTAATTATACAGTCTCAATAGACACAGTAAAGCTTAGGTTAACTCATCTCAGACAAAAAAGAGCTGTGGTGTGAGTGTTTGTTTTGTTCTTGGGTCATTATGCTTGAGGAAATGTGGTAATATGGCTTGAAGCCAAAGCAGAGTAACTGATGAGGCATAATGCCGTTGGGCCAGCCTGCCTGTGCCATGAAGGCTTGGTAGGTCTGGTAGGTCATGGCTGGATAGGCATTTAGAAAAGGGTGCTTGTTTATGCTGGCCACCATGCATCCAGGCCTCACCCTCATACACGCGTTCATTTGACTGTAGCTTCCTTTATCCACATTATCAGAGGCCCCATCCCCTTCCACGGCATGACCAGATCTGTGCCGTTTGCAAATGTTTTCTGCTTGAGTGTGCACACTATTGTGTCAGTGCTTTTAATCACTTACCAGCTGGTTGCAGACTGAATGGGGTGGTGGGCTCAGATCCATGTCACTTGTGAGGTCTTGGAGGCAGGTTTCTCCAGGGGCTGCCATCACTCAGTGGCTCTAGTTTGGGGCAATTCTTGCAACAACTGGTGACTTGCCTTTTTACAAATCTTTTCCAATTTGTCAGACACATTTTCTTATCCACCATCAGGGCAGCCCCCAAAGCCTCCACGGCTGTATTTTTTTTCCCTTTGCTCTTGTTGTGCAAGTTCCACCAGAGGAAATGGCAGTTAAGCCGTTTTCTCTCATTTCATAGGCATTAAGGCTTGCTTTTTGCCTGCATGGCCCTCAGACTGAATAAGTGCTTGAAAGACAGCTGCAGGGAAATTGAGGCCCAGCAGAACAGGACTTTAACATGCCTTTCCGGCCCTGCATCAATGTCAGTTAACAACATCTGCCATGTTCCATATTAAAGGGCCACACTCATTTTTTCCCTTCTAATCCAGAAATGTCCTACTTTTTCAAACCAAAATCCTGATATCGACAGCGCCGTGTGATAATTTGATCAGGTCTTTTATAACTTGCTTTGTTTATAATTCCTTGATTTCTTTCGTCCTCACATTAGCCTGCTACTTACCCAAAAAGCAGTGTTGATTTACCTGAAGTAGAGATATTGGGGAATAGCTGGATTTTTCTTTTTTTATATGTTTTTCAGGATATGATGTACCAGTTGCTTCAAGGTTTGGACTTCCTCCATTCACACCGTGTGGTTCACAGAGACCTGAAGCCTCAGAACATTCTGGTCACCAGTGGAGGACAGATCAAACTGGCAGACTTTGGCCTGGCACGCATATACAGTTTTCAGATGGCACTTACTTCAGTGGTGAGTCAGCTTGGTAATTCTTTGCCCTGTTTTAATCTTGCCCTGTTAATCTTGAATAAACAGTCTAAGAATATGAGCTACATAGCACATTTTATGAATTCACATTTAGAAACATCACAAAGCATACAGTGGGCATGTTCAAAACCAGATGTTGCAGCATCCATAGTAATAATGGGGTCAGATGCAAAAAACACAATCTTTTTTACAGGAGTTTTATTTGAAACATTCATAGAAACATATCACCAATAATTAACTTGCTTTAATTAAATATACTGACGGTAATATCACTGTTTTGTTATAAATAATAATAATAATTATTATTATTATAATAATTATAATCAAATAATTACTAAAAGTTGCACTGTTGTCAATTTGGCAAGTTACAACCTGCTTATTATTTCAAAAATTATAGACAAACTAGTGTTTTTTCTTAAAGTAGATAGCTAAATGACAGTCTGCTAAGAAAAAGTGAATGCCTACATGGACGCTACTTGTCAAACTCAACTGGAAAATCAACTGGAATTTTCAGTCCATTGTGCAGCTGATATGCAATAATGAATAGATTTTATTTTTCTATTTGAAAACCATTAAAAAAAATGCAGTTAATATTATTTAACTTTTAAACAACAATAATCAATGGGTTCATTCTAGTGCTCTTCTCTTGGTTCATTTTTGTGTTTGTGTGTGTGTGTGGGCGGAGGGGGGGGGGTGGATTTAGTTGGCTATTTTTTATTATGCTACATTGCATCTCCATGAAAAAATTTTGAAAGTAGCTTCTGTGATGCTACAGTACTAAAAATGCCAATAAATTAGGAGCATGGCTACATATTTCTTGACAATACAAATACATATGTATCATTTCATATTAATGATCGGTCCTGACATCACTGTTTTTTTTTTTATATCAATGAATAAAGAGTGGAATAATGATCACTATCTTTACTATCACGTTACCGTCCTTCATGGAAAAGTTCAGGTCTATTTTAACAATTCAATTGAACGATTAGGAAAAGAATATCTTAATTATACACACATTAGGTTAAAGTTTTTTCTTCAACGCACCTTTGACAAGTTCATGAAAGTGGCCAGCAGTAAAGTGAAGGGATCAGCTGGTCCCCTGAGTCTGACATGGACAGCTCCCAATCATGAGTGATCTACACTGTAGTGAGCTGAAAGAAAAGCCACCTATCAGCTGCAAGTCTAACAGCAGGTGTATAAAAAGTGTAAAACGAGACTGACTGATTAATGTCATTGGGCCCCACAAAATGGTCTGGGGATGAAATGGATCATGTGGTTGAATCAGTGAATTCCCCCATCATTCTTTGAAGTCATAGTCTCTTGAAGGGAGCTCTGATGACAGGAGATAGCATATAACTTGTGAATGGACATTGTATCTTTTCCACTTCACACTGAAAATAGAAGATGGTTCTCAAAGGTGTATTGTTTTGCTCTGTTAAGCATTTTTGAAGGTGAGCATTGCATATCACCTGCTGGAATTTTTTTCTGTGGTATCTTAGGGAAATTTGTAGAAACGTAAAAGAATACCCACTCAATAGCACAGCCACAAGTACACTTATTAACCCACTCTGTTTCACTGCCAATTCAGTTTGTGAAATTTGAATGACTGCTAAAACGTTATTTCTGTTATGTGGTTTCGGTGGTTAGTCAGTTGAGCTTCTGTAAGTTGAACTGGTAATCCACCAGAGATATTAGAAAACCCCATCTCCACCCTTAAATCAACTGTGAAACAGACACATAGTGAGAAACAGACAGTAGGAAGAGTAAGAGATGGTGAGAAAGGGAGGGGGTGATATAGAGAAGTGGTATACTCAAGAAAGGAGAGTGGGGGGGAAGGGGGGTGTTTTGATTAATTTTCCTGCATTTGGAATCCCCAAGATCACCTGCTTTTAATGTGGCTAAAAAAAACCCCACTTCCTCTCTGTCTCTTACTGGATAAAGAAATGATGACCTTGTGTATGCAAAGCAGTCTCTGGGGTCACTTTTTATTTCCTTTTTCCTTACTCAATGATACTCAACTCTAATGAATGATTTGAAAAAGAGGCTAATGCCTGATTCTCAAGATGAATCAACCAATGCAAAAAAAATTTTTTTAGCTGTCTGATTTACATATTATATGAAGGTATATCCCTTGGGGATTTTTGCAAGCAGAGGTCCATATTTAGTCATTCTTCACATATTTACTCATTCTTCACATACTTAGTATGTCTTCACATATTTAATACGTCTTCATGCTCGTGTTACGAGAAATATTGACGAGGCACCATCTGACTGGCAAGCACACACTTTAATAGAACATCTATTCATTCGTTTGCCGAATTGCTTTGTCCTACAAGGCTTGCGGGGAGGCTGCAGCCAACTTTGGGCGAAGGCACGGTACTCCATGAACAGCTTGCCTGTCCATCGCTGCACCAGCTCACACACACTACTTGCACCTATGGGCAGTTTGGAACAGCAATTTACCTGCATGTCTTTGGGCTGTGGGAGGAAATTTGAAACCCAAATTTGGAGGAAACCCACACAAGCACAGAGAGACTAACCTGGGACTTGAACCCAGGGCGTTTTTTATTGTGAAGTGGACATGCCAATCACTACACCGCTGAGCCTCGTAGAACACCTTTGTGGCTGCTAATTCAATTATCCTATAAGATAATCATGTGGCAGAAGCACAAGAAACATAAAATCTAAGAGCTTCAGTCATTACTCACATCAAACATCTGAATAGTGCGAAATGTTATGCTGGATTGTAAATGTTATGGTCAGAGTATTCAAGAATCTTCTGGGAAGACTGGTCTCTCTGCAATCTTCATTTGACCAGGTTTGGTAATCCTAAGCCCACCGTATCCTCCTGGATGACAGGAGTGGAACTTTCTGCTGTTGTAGAACATGTGCCTCAAACTTTTAGGTGTTGTGCACGTCTAAAGACCGTTGTATGTGAAAACCTTAGCCTGGCTAATACCAACACCCATTCCACATTCTTAGAAAAAAAGGTTAAAAGGTCTTTTTCAGGGCAGTGGTGGCATGGTGGTAGGGTGAAGCTTGGAAAGCCATAAATTTAAATCCCAGCACAACCAAGATACCACTGCTGGGTCCTTGAGCAACTGCTCAGTTGGTAATATTAGATAAATGAAATTCACTCTGAATGATGGCATCTACTAAATGCCCTGCATTCATTCATTCATTTACCAAACCATGTTTTGTTTGTAAAGAGTCTCAGCTGACTCTGGGTGAAGGCAGCGTACACCCAGAACAGCTCGCCACAGCATCGCAGGGCCAACACACACAGCATTTCACGCTCACACTTACACCTGGGGCGATCTGGAACAGCCAGTTATCCCTGTGTGCTTGGCTTTGGATTGTAGGAGGAAACCAGAGCAACCAGAGGAAACACACTCTGCATGCTCTGCACTCTGCAAGCATGGGGGGAACATGCAAACTCTACACAGAAATGGCCTTGTCAAGTCTAGAACTTGAACACAGGACCTTCTTGTTGTGAAGCAGACATGCTAACCACTACAGCATCGTGCTTCACTAAATGTCATACACATAAATGTAAAGTTGTAATCATACATTAAGGAAAAGAGACTGTGGAAGCTAAATGAGTATAAAATACAGGACATCGGTCATAACATTTCATGACAAGGCTGATTATAATAAATCATGAAGAATATTTTTAATCTTGAATATCTTTAAGGAAAAAAGTTCAGAACTTTTTCAGAATTCCTAAAGTGTTCAGCAAGAGCATTGCTATTACGCAGCTGCCTCATAGCTGTTTTTCATTCTTCCAGCATGTAGATGAGACAGGGAGAGAGTCAGGGAGTGTAAGCTGGCAGACCACCCATTGGATGCTGCCGATGTGGAGATTAGCCTGACCCTACAAATCCCATGGGACCACTGCATTGTTGATCATTATAATGGCTTCTCTCCTGGTGGCCATTGTGAATCTCTGATTGACAGCACAAAGCTTCAGGACGAAAGCACAAAATATAGCAATATTTCTTTCCTTTCCTTTTGCTTTCCTTTTGCTGCCATTAATCCTGGGTCATGTGCAGAGAGGAGAGAGGGGAAGTTGCTCACACTTAAATTTCACACACTCTGGTCTGAGAACAGAATTTGCTAATGGTAATGATTCATGTTGAAAACGGATTCCAGCTTCTAGCAGGAGTTGGTGTAGAAGGGGAACGCTTATTTAAGACTGTTTAAGGACTGTCTCATGAAAGCTATTAGGGAAGCACATAAGAGAACATTATGTGCACCATGTTGCTCATAAAATTAGATTCACGAAAGATTAACTGGTGGGATATTCCCTGAATCAGTTTATTCTGATGCATACTGATGCATTTTTTAACTCAAATACAGTTGAAGAGGGGAAAAAGGGAATGTTCCTTCGTTATTACATCACCATCAGTGACAAAAAGTGCAAGTCATTGCACACCATTTCTTAAACTTTAATTAAAATATAAGTTTAATATATAAATATAATACTAATACAGTAATCCTCTATGTGTCCCCTCTTTGCCTTAATAACTGTCTCCAATATCTTCGGGTATTTGCTCAGCAGCTTTCTCCCTCTTGTATCATCTCTATATGTATGTAATATTCATCTCTTCTCATGCTGCCAAACTGGCCAATCACTGTCTTTTTTTAATATTCTATCTCTTATAACAGAAATAGTCATGAAAACACTGCGTTTATTTTGCTTAATTATTGAAGCTTTCTTAGAAGAAACACCCACGTTTTGTTTTAACTTACTGGATATTCTGTAGCACTTGCAAAAAGCTAATTTCTAACAATACATGCAGCTCTTTTTGTGCTGTACTACTACTACTACTACTACTACTACTACTACTGCTAATGATAATAATGTTAATAATAATATTGTAAGAAGGAGAATGGAGCCATTATTTATACAATTTCATAAAAAACTTTCATATCATAAAATTTAGATCAAAGTGCTTTACACAAATTTTTTAATTAAAATCAGTATAAGGGAAAAAAACAGAAAATAATTAAATTAAAAATAAAGAAGTAGAGAGTATAATGGACATTAAGAAAAATAATTACTTAACCAGAACTAATTAAGTCATCATTAAATTAAATTACTTTATACAATTTGTTTATTAACTTTAAAATGAAATATTTCATCATATATTTGGTAACCAGTGTTACCGTAACCCAGAGTCAGTGTAAATATTACCATTCAGATCTGTCTACATATCTGGTATTACCAGTAATTCAGTTTCTGGGTTTGAAAATAATAAAATCAGACTCCGCAGGATTATTCATCTAGTATAAGCCTTCAAAGTTTCATGCGAGTCCGGTCAGTAATAACGGAGGAGTAGGACTTTGAAATTTCATGACTGTGACGTTATGATTCTACATCCGGGTCGAAAGGTGAAAAACCTGACCCTACACAATTGTTGGCATTGTCGGTTAGTACAATGATGCCAAATGTTATTCGATGTTATTCGAATTTTTTCCATGCATCATGGAGCAGTTGGACTTTAAATTTCTTTCAGTTATGACATTATAATTCTGTTTCCGGTTCAACAATTCAAAATCGGTCTTCATGGAATTCTAGCTATTGTCCACACTAACAAGTCTGCTATTTCATGGGATTCTGATTGCTAATGATGATGGAGTAGGACTTTTAGAGGCAACTTTCCATAACACCAACACAGCAGCAGCAGCAGCAGCAACAACAACAACAACAACAACAAGGTGACAGAGTTGACAATGGTTACCTCCGCTGAAAACAGTTAAGACAGAAAAAAGACAGCTTGGCCAATTAATAGTCATGTTTGTGTGCTCACTGCTCTCTTCTCCTGTGGAGTGTTTGTGTGTTTCAGATGGGTTACAACCCAGTTTACCAGTAATTAATAAAGTATCAAAAATAAAATTGTTCACATTCTTAAAAATTGCCCATAATGTTTGGCATGTGTGGTGTAGTGGTTAACTGTTGCCTCACAGCAAGAAGTTCTGGGTTCAAGCCTAGCAGCTGACTGGGGCCTTTCTGTGTGTTGTTTGAATGTTCTCCCTCGTATTTATGTGGGTATTGTCCAGGGGCTCCGATTTTCTCACGCAGTCCAAATGCATGCAGATTCAGTCAACTACCTAGTCTGAACTACCCATAGGTGTGAATGGTTGTGTCTATGCTAAACCCTGCAGTAGATTGAAGACCTGTTTATGGTGTATCCCACCTCTCTCCCGAAGTCAGCTGGGATTGGTTCCAGCTTCACACGTGATCTGGATGGGTACGTGGTATAGATGGATGGATGGCAGAATGGACGGAGGAATGGATGTCATATGATACAACAAATGTCCTAGTGAAAAGTAGTAAAACTTGACGTTTGTCTTTGGGAGCATATACACTAAAATAAGCCTCACCACTTCTTTTAAATTTTGTTTTTGAAGATGTAACAAGTTTCAATCAGCTCTAATAACTGTACTAAAAACTTAGGGAAAGAAATGTGTTTTTTATACAGTGCAAGGTTAAAACTGGGTTTTATGATAAAAAATTTGAACTTGACACCCTCTAGTTCATGATGACTCAAGTGAATGAAGCAGCTGAATCTTATGCAATGCAATACAGCAACAGGTTTGTGAAATTGTGTCTTGGAAACTATAAAAATGTAGCTCAATCTCTGTATGAGACGACTATCCCTTCAAACTCCCTGGTTATTATTTACTGATTCATCTTAAAGCTTATTATTAAATTTATAGTGACTTCAGGGAAAGTATTTGGAATGAGTAGGTAGTTAGGAGCATTAGGAATGTTACTATGGATGCATCAACTGTTTATAGGGTTAAAAATTTGAAACTGCTATTGTTTAATAGTGTTTGTTGTGTCATGCAGCTCAAGTGGCCTGATACAGCTCGTTTTTGTGTTGTGTAAAAAAAAAAGACTTGATCCAACAACTGTTTTTCTGCATACCACAAACTCCACAGCAGCCTTTGCTGTGGGTCCTCTGGACCCTGGTGCTTCCTTCCTCTCTTCCAGTGGAATGAATTCCTCATGTTGGCAAAACCGTTCTGCCCCCCCCCCCCCCCCCTTTTAATCCAATGTTCACCAGGCTCTTCACTTATGTAAACTAACTATCTTGACTATGATAGCATTTAAAGTATGATAACTGACAATCACAAGGTGAAATATATGCCATAGTTTAATATGTCCTAATTTAACATGTAAACATAATTTCTAGATTTGCTCAGACATGTTGCAGTTGGAGCCGCTTGAGTGCAAAAATGTGCCAGTTTAAGTTGGAACCAGCATAATAGTTCCACCCAGTCAGCAGTTTTTGCCAACTATTTCAGCATGCAAATAAGTTGATAAAATTGATAATTTGCCAAACTATGTAAACAGCAGTGAATAGTATCATATTAACGTGCAAAAGCCACCTGTGACCGAAACAATGTGAGTATAATTTATACATCGCTAAATCAACATACTGCTTGTTTTAAATCTTCGCGTGTGTGCGGCAAGGAGAAATTCATTGTTCAATATCAGCAACCTTTGAATGTAAAAGTAATGTGACTATATTGGCCAGATGTATATACATAGCATACAGTCATAGCATTTCCCGTATAAGCAGTCAGTCCATGAAACATCAGCTGAGTAAAAAGAGAAAATGGTGGGGAAATAGTTTGCCAGTGAGAACAGAAAAGCAGTGTCATCTCCACCTCTGGAGGGATCTTTGACAGAACCAGGTGGTAAACTGATAATTAAAGTGATGGTACGGTGGCACTCGAATGTAAATCAGTGAGAGTCCTTGAAAAGACTGAACATTCAGTATTCTTCTTTTATATCCTGGTTTAGCTTCTTGGTTTTGGATGTTCTTCCTTCATTGATTTGCCGAACCGTTTAATCCTACTAGGGTTGCAGGGAGGCTGGAGCCTATCTCAACCGACTCTGGACAAAGGCAGGGCATGCCCTCCACAGCTTGCCAGACCATTGCAGGGCCAACACACACGACCATTCATACTCACATCTAGGGGCAATTTGGAACAGCCAGATAGCCTAATGTGTATGCCTTTGGACTGTGTGAGGAAGCCCAGAAAGAACATGCAAACTCCAGAGAAACGCTCTCATACCCAGGACCTTCTCACTGTGAGGCGGATGTGCTAACTACTCCGCCCAGGCCTTTTGTTTTTTTTTGTTTTTTTCAACTTAAATTCTAGTAATGTTAGTTAGTCTAGATGCAAAATGTTCAAAAGTTGTTTAAAGTACTTCTCTTTGTTTGGTTGTAAAGTATAGAGTGAGTATCATGTGTGAATGGCTTAGAAATGTTAAAATAAAACAGGTGAGAGGTAATTTGACTTGATGAGGTCGCTGTTACACCCAAAATAATAGGTAAGGCTTGTATAAATAACCTTCCCTCAGACAGTTTTTTTTTGCCACAGCACCTCAGTCGTAATGGAACAATTAATCATTTTAAATAACATTGTCATATGCCTACACTTCTCAGAAACTGGAAGCCTGTTGTGAAGGGCAACGGCAAAAATCTTTCTCCTATGAACATTTGTGCCGTACTAAATGCTCTCGCATGAAATCAGGATTCTGTGCGATGAAAATGTTGATGAAACTAGAGATTTATTTTCAGCTGCAGTTAGATTTCCAGAAAGTTCCTGTGCTGTGGGGAAGCACAGCAACGTGGTTTCTGCCAGACAGACAATGTGCTTCTACTCTGGACAGACATATAGGCAGCAGCATGGCTGGGGGAAAAAAAGAAAACAAGACACGCAGGAGAGCACGTGCAGCAGACTCTGGGAATGTTTAGATATCTCTTCCGGTATTCCAAAAAGGAAGAAGAAGGAAGGAAGAAACGAAAAAGGAAAAAAAAGAGGGCGGGTTCCTGAACTGCAACAGACACAAATAGTGGCACAGCATGATGCACAAGGAGCTTCTTATTTGGTATTTCCTGTGCGTCCCTTACCCTTGGCTGTCCACAGGGACTAGTGAGCTCTTACTCTTACCTCTGTTTGGATTGATTGCTGATGACATCTTGGCAGTGGACCAGAGCAGCAGAAAGAATGATCGAGGGGCTGCAACAGCATCTGGATATAAAAGCTTTGCCTGTACCAGCAAAAGAAAAATTACGGCATATATCAGGAATTTTCCGACTAATGATGTGCGGATGTGGTAGCACAGGGGAAAGAGAGGCTGACTGTACTCTCTTTGTTTGCTCAGAGAGGGCCCCATACAGCATTCCTGTAAGCTCTGCATACTTTGGCAGCAGTTGGGGCGTTTTTTTTTTCATGTATACAGTTCTGCATGCACGCTTTGCTCACTTGTGACTTCATGTATCTTTCTACCGTGTTCAGCCCCCCTGACAGATTTGTCACCATTGTAAAAGGGATTTCAGAAGAGCACAGACTGAATGACTTCAGGGCTTGACAGTAATGACGTTTACAATCTGCTTGTACACGAGGTGAGGAATCAAGTGCTACAAGAGAAAACATGACAGAAGGGGATACGAAAGTTGTTTCATGCTCATGTTTCTTTAATTTATTCGCATTGTGCATGTATAGAAATCAGTGATGCCAATCACTCTAATCTAATGATACAATACAAATATGTGCAGTCCAGTGACTTGTCACTGGAGGCTATATGATCTCCTGGTTCTCCACTTTCCTTCCACTTCCCAAAAACATGCCGCTAGGTGAATTGGTGACCTTAAATTGCCCGGGTGTGAATGTGTGTATGCGTGGCTCCCCGTGATGGATGGAGTGAGCAGATGGTTTCAGAACGACACCATGGCTGATTCCATTTTCAAGTGATAACACTTACTTCCATATTTATTTAATTCACTGATAAGTGAATGGCCCCCTTTAAGCTTCCAAGCCTAGCCTAATCATATCATCTTCAAAACCTGTTATTAACTGAATAAGAAGTCACTGATAAATGCACAGTTTTAATGAAGGGCCTATGTCCTCTGCCAAGTTAGTAGACTTGACTCTTTAAAAGTGTCCAGGGGTGGCCTAAAAGAATGTGGACGAAGGCCTTGTGTTGAAGGGGCCTTTCATCCTCTATTTCCTTTGAGAGAGAGAATGTAAACACAGGCTGATGGCCAAACCCAAAGGCCAGCCTTCTTCTGAATCACATTGTTTCTCTATTGTTTTAATTCCATGAGGAAGGGATGAAAAAAGTGTATTAGCAGAGACCATATGACTGAAAGGTAGTATAGTACTGTATAGTGGAAGTGCAGCTTGACCAAGTGAGCCTTGTGTGGTGTGGATGTGCTTTAGTATAGAGTATGTAGTGTAGAGTAGTGTTGTGTAGAGTATTTAGTGTAGAGTCGCGTTGCTGAGAAGAGATGCAAAGCCACTGTTTCCCCTTGTGTTGAGTGAACCCATGCCGTCTCACCAGATAGGAATGCACAGAATGCTGCCCTTTAATCTAAAGGCAGCCAGGATCACTTTATCTGACCCTTCAGTTAGCAGCCAACGGCACACAGGACCAGCCTCAGAGTGAGAGAATCCATTACCTCATGCAAAATGAGCAATGCATTTACAGCAATAAGTTCAATGTGTAGACATTTTATGTAGGACTGAGATCCGATGGTTTACAGCAAAGTGTTTTTCTTTTTTTTTCCGTATGTGAAACTTTTTTGAGGTGATTACTTCGTGCAAAACCTGACTTAGTTTGGTCAAATTCCACCCACCAGCCTGCACTGCCCTACCACACAACAGTTAGGGAAGGTGAAGGTTAACATATGCTCCTTTCAAGACTTTCAAGAAGGTCAGGCATTTCGTTAAACTGCCACTTACAGGGCATTGTAACACATCTTATTGTATCACATCTTATCTGCCCTCTTATTCCACTCAGAAAGCACCGAGAGAGAATTTGAGTTCAAATTTCTCAGTGCTACGGCATCATCAGTAATCAAACTCACAAGATTCAGACAATGAGGAAAAACATTTTCTGTCGAGCAGGCAGACGCTACTTTATTTGCAATTAACTTATTCCCTTCAAAACTAAATGAACAGCAGTTACGGCAACAAGAAGTTAGCAATTAGCCATGTAACAAATACGGTATTATGCTGAAGTACAGACATGACTCAAAAATTTTAATGGTAACAGTGATAAAGAATTGAAGAAACCCTGTATGTGCAGCAGTATAGTAAAACACATTGCTGCAGTACCAGTCCCAAAGTAGGTTGATGCCTATGAAAGGCTAAAGCCTCATCTCATCATCATTCACTCATTTGCTGAACTGCTTAATCCTACTAGAGTCACAGTGAGGCTTGTTACATCTGAGGTGACACTGTTCAGACCATCTCACTGCAACACACACAACCATTCACACTCATACTCTCACCAATTTGGAACAGCCAATCAGCCTAATGTGCATGTCTTTTGGACTGTGGGAGGAAACCGGAGTACCTGTAGGAAACCCTCGCAAGTGCGGGGAAAGTATGCAAACCCCACACAGAAACTCCTAAGCCTGGGAATCCTGGTCCTCGAACCCAGGACCTTCTTGCTGTGAGGCGGATGCACTAGCTCCTAGGCTAAAGCTTGGAGTAAGAAAAAAGGCCAAACATACAGTATGTAATTCATTTATTGCAGCCCAGAGTTTCATTTAGTTACTTTCTCACGATCAGAAAGTAAATATAACATTTAAGTGTTTTTTATTGGACTAATTATTCGAATCACGTATGACCACTGTACACAATCAAATGAAGTTTATTAGTGTAACAAAATCAGTTTAGTATGCTTGGAGTCGCTGAAATTAAAATTGTCACACTGGTGCCGGCTAGTAGTTAACACTTCAGTGAGCTTTTAACTTTTAATTTCTTTTTAAAAGGACACCGGCTTACATTCAGACACATGCAGAGTCAAAAAAGACATGAGGGAGACAACACAGGCTGTGTTACAGAGCAGTCTGCCACAAAACCGGCTTAATAAAGTCGTCTTCATTTCTTTGGAATTAATGAACCCAGACATTTTGCATCAAGCATTTAGACCAACGTACCTTTATAGGTGCCTCCCAGCAAATAAAAAACAAGCGGTGTCTTTCTGTAGGTGACCCTTTACCCCCATATGCACGTGCCTAGTTAGTGATTACATCAGATCATCAAGTGGCTTGTGGTGGTCAGAAAGGTAGCGACAGGAAAAAGGCTGATCGAGAGTTGATCTTTAACAGTTTGCCGTTCTCACCAAAGAGTTTTGAAACAATGTGAAGCCTGAATGAAATATTGTTATTTAAGAATTACATTGCAATTTAATTTTAAATGCTGGCTAAATAGCTCTGTACTTACTGACTGTACTGTAACAAAAAAAAAATGAGCTCATGAGGCATGCTGCCAAGGCATTTATTTATGTGAAAAACCTTTTTAGTTCAGTGCCTACAGATAAAGGTGATGAAAATAAAATATCTGAAAATATCAACAGATATAATATCCTTCTGTGGAGAAAGTAAGCATACCCATGTCCTCAGAAGTGGGCATTGTCCCATTTAGAAGAAATAAATTCTGGTAGGCATTTTGCATAATTGTCCATCCGTCACTGACATCAGATACTGAAAGGTATCACTACATAGTTAAGTTGCAAGATTTTTGAGTGTTTTCCTTTGTGTACAGCTTTTTCAAATCCCATAAAATGGGGGATCAAGTCTGGCCATTGATTGGGCTGTTTAATAACTCAAATTCTTGTTTTTGAGTCGTTCCTCTGTGAATTTCTGGTGTTCTTGAGATCATAATCTTGTTGAAAGGCCACTCTACCAGTTCAGTTTTTCACTTTGGACAGATGGACTCACATTATCTCTAAGCACTCTTTTATATGATGCAGAATTCATAGTTAAATCAAAGATTGGGAGTTTCCCAGAACCTGTGGCAGCGAGGCAACCCCAAACCATAACATTTCTACCACCACGCTTTATAGCTGCTATATATGCATGTGAACTGTGAATGTAGCCAGACAACACTATCTTTGATTTGTCTGTTCACAATAGAGTATTCCACAAGGCATGGTCTTTGCCTATATGTCCATTGAAAAACTATGTTCTTTCTGAACAGCAAATGCGTTTTTATGACATGTCCCCCATGCAGGTCAGATTTGTCCAATCTCTCTGATTGCAGAAACGTGCAGCATCCAGGGAAAATTGGACTTTGTTCAAAATCTGTGACATTGTAGGGGCTTTTTCTTGCAGTGGAATGATTTATTTCAGATAATTTTGAGATCTTTTTCTTTGAATCCTTCTTCAGATTCATAGGCATCTACAACCTTTAGTCTAAGGGTCTTAGAGAGCTTTTTAGATCTTCTTTTTAGCAAAGAAAACACCGGACCCTAGAAGTCAGGTTTAATTAAGAGCGGTTCCACCTGCAGGTGGTTCTGATCAATGGCACCTAATCTGGATGACCTGTTATGGAAAAGTATATATAAGGGTATACTTAATTTTCCATGTTACTGATTTGTTTTTTTGGTCATTTAAATTATGAAAATTACCACTATTTTATGTGCCATTTGTCTTAGTATATCATCTTTATATGTAAGCACTATGTCAAAGAGGGTTTGTTTAAATATATTGAAAAGAAAAAAAAAAAAAATATTTATATTGAAGGTACTTTTTTTTTTTTTTCATATGACTGTACGTTCACCTTCCACCCACTGCATTTCATTTTGTTTAATTATATAATGCTCTACAATGTTTATGGCTATGATGTGTTGCTAGTTCTTTTTAGCAGCAGTTTCAGTGGGTTTCAAGATTGATCATAAACCCCATTTACTCATCATGCACCTATAGTTTTAAGTTTGCTTTCTTTTGATCCGTACAGTTTTCTGTGTTAAATAAATGCAACACTATCACCTCAGCAGCTTAATCTTTGCGTGATACTTTTGCACAGCTATAGCATGTGTAGCATATGAGAAGAATGTATGTGTGTGTTAATAGAAGTCTACACCACAAACTCACAGCGCTGAGAAAAGCGGATATAGTTCAGCTGTGGTTCTTCCTAGAAGTTAAACAGCACCCCACCATTGCTGCTGCTTATATAGCTAGCTTTAGTGTAAAGCATATAATAAAGCTAAAATATAGAACTAGCTAGCATATTTGGCATGCACAATTGTGTAGTAAGTATTTTCAGGTGCAGTTTGTTAACCTTATATATGAAAATGTTTACTGCGACATACCCATGTAGCATCTCATAATTCATTTTATCAGTGTCCTTGTTAAGTTAGTGTTGAGCTGAGCAATTTAGATCATACCACCGATCCAATAGTCATAATAAGGAACCATCTGAATGGAGTCCGAGTTTGAATGATAATGGAGGGGAGCTATTTTGGAATGAATCATGTGCTTGTGTTTCAGTCACATGACAACAAAGAGACCAACGTTTCATCACTGGTTTCCTCCCCAGTTCCTCTTAATCAGGAAGACTAACTTGAGAAAGTGTCAGCACTTAAAATAACCCATTTTACCCATGAAAATGTGGGTTTAATTTGATTCCATTCACATTGGTCTTGCAGAAATACGTTTATGTTTGCACAGTCAGAGGCTGTAAAAGATTTGGCGGCAAATGAGAAAAGCGACCACAAGTTTAAGTAGGTTAAGGACGTTCGTAGCTGTTTTCTCCTGCTGTCAATGTCCAGAGTTGTACCTGGTCCACATTGGACTGAAAATTATAATTTGTCAATGGATACTTTGGAATACAGTGTGTGTGTGTGTGTGTGTGTGTGTGTGTGTGTGTGTGTGTGTGTGTGTGTACACAAATGTTTAACTTTTTCCTATATGAATATCGTGTCTTCTCTGATTGGTCAGAAGCTGTTAATTTTTGAACAGCACAACTCTGACAGATCGCAGGTTTATATTAATGTGCTACTTCTAATGTTATTGCTTCTAACACCTAGTAATGAATAACTCACAGAGATCTACTGTATATGGCCAACACTTCATATAACACATTGTTATTTGACCAAGTATCACATTCAATACAGTAAACATTTTCACAAGGCCTCTTCAGTGCTAGAGATAAAGCTGTTCCTTTAAGTTTACTGTCATGGGAAAGTCTAAGGAGAAAACAAGAGGATCCTGTTTTGTTATGAATGTCAAGTGAAAGTCAGGGAATGCTTGTTAATGGGTGCTAGTCCATGTTCCACAACCTTATATGTGACTTTAACTGGACAGAAATTTGTATGTGTCCAACAAATTAAATGTAATATGCAATTACTTCCTGTGGTATAAGGGGAATAAAACACATTGCTGTAAAAGGAAAATAATTCTCATTTATTGAATAAAATAAAATAATTCTCCATTTATACTGAGGGTGCCTCATTAACACCACACTTATTTTCCTATGACAAGCCACTCTACCATGTTTCATTCTGTACTTGTTTGTGTTTTTTTTAATATACTGTGCTTCAATTAAACAGTTCCTCTCACTTTGAATTGGTCTGTATCACTCTAATTAAGTTCTAATCAGTGACATACGGCCTGTGTGCTGTTCACAGCTTCCTTCCAACACCAGCCCTAGCCCTCATTAAATGCAGCATTCTCTTAGCACTGAGTTTTTTGGCACATTTTATGATACGAACCCTCACCCCACCCCCCACTCCCGATATACACCCCAAGCTTTTGCTTACAAACACAGGGGCGGCTGATTTGGCCGATAAGCTTGAGGGTTTCTGGGCTGCGAGCCCATGGGAGGACGGCATGTTGAAGAGGGAAAGCACCTGGAAGCCGTCCACTTTACTGGAGCAGGGTCACTGAGTTTTGTCTGGAAGCGCTCCCTACTGTAGCTGCTCAGCTGTATGTGCCGTCTGCTGCAGCTGTAAGGCCAAGAGTCACAGAGTTTAAGGACTAAACATGAGTTTAAATGAGAAAAAAGCAGCAGTCAGATTTAAATGGATTGATAAGCCATTAAAAGCTTTAGGATGCATTGAGGCCTGGGGAAATTTCCACACCCTATTGGGAGAAAAACAAAACAGGGAAACAGGAAGTTGGTTTATTTTAGTTAGTGTGGTCTCATGCTGGTTGGTCTGGTCAGTAAGTTTGGAAAGCTAGCAAAACTGGAGCAATCATTCTGGTTTTAGCTTCTTTTTCTCAGTGGGGTAGTGAATCGCTGTGAAATTTGTACAATCTTGGCATACCAAAATGAGCATTTGGAGACTTTCACTGCCAGATATGACTTCATATCTTACATAACTCAGACACGGGGCACAGAAACAAAAGTGCAGTGTGTAGTTGCAAGCGATTTTGCTGCCTATTAATAAAGACATATGCACAGAAATTGTGAAGGTGATGAATGTCCTTGTGTTCATATATAAACGATTTGCATTTGACAGTATAAGTACATTTGTGTTGTAGGTGGTCACTCTTTGGTATCGAGCTCCTGAAGTGCTCTTGCAGTCAAGCTATGCAACTCCAGTGGATCTGTGGAGTGTGGGCTGCATCTTTGCTGAGATGTTCAGACGAAGGTGAGTAAATCACATCCAGTTAAACCCTCATTATAGCATTTCCCACCCGCTCATACTCCTTTCACCCTTAAACTCACACGTTCTGCAGCCTCATGGATGGGAATAAGATTAAATGATGCAGATATGATTTTCAGAACAAGTACGGTTCATTTAAACTGAAAGTAACAAGTCAAGCCTGGGTGTCATGATTGCTTAGTTGGGCCCCCAGCATTGACACTACTTGGGATTCTCTCGAAAATAAAACAGAAGCAAAACGTGTTCAGGTTCTGAACTTTGCCCAGAACTTCAAAGCAGGAGGACAGACTAAGGAGTGTTATAGTTTATTGTTTACCCTCAAGTTTATAGTTGACTCGTCTGTATAGTCTCTATATACATCAGAGATATCGCTGCTTCTTTAGCTTATTTTGAATTTATTTAAATCATTTGCTTCAGACTGTGTTTGCAGGGTAAGACTACATGAGCTGTTTCAGGCATTTTATTAGTAAGTGTTTCTCAGAGTTTCACATTGAATGTAGAAAAGCTTTTTAAATGCCCCCATACTTCATTGTGGACACATTTTTCGCAGTCAGTTGAGGTTGTTAAACTGTTGGGGAAATACCATGTGCTGTGGTTGCAGAAGGCATGCAAAATCTTTAAGTGCCATGTTCCTCTATGTCAGCTGTAGCAACTGGCTCTGTTAACTTGCAGCTCAATGGCCAGTGAGGCATTTAAATCCTTATACAGTGTTCACCTCAACATTTCTAACTTAAATGAGTTGTGTTATAACTATACTCATGGATAGATGGATGACAAATTAGAGGCAATTTGTCGTTCTGTCATTCTGTAAGCATTTTGCTGGGTCGAATTGTTCTTGCTTTAGAGAGAAACCTCACTGCATCACTGAACATCTTTACCTATGAGGAAATTTTTTTCCTGATGGGAATGGTCTCTTCTTGGATGACTCCGCCCATATCCACAGGGCACAAAGGCTCACTAAATGTTTTGTTGAGGATGTAAATCATATGTTGTGACCAGTCTGTAAATTAGCGGTAATATCCTAACAGGGAAAGAGTGAATGAAAAGCACCATTCTCTTTGAGATAAGCAGTTATTCCTAAAAAGGAAAGGGTTCATTTAAAAAGCGAGTTCAATCTGCAATCTGAATTTCCTTCCCCTAACTGCCACCAATAAGACACACGTCCTCTCTGTGTAACGGCAAAAAGACCCCAGGTGGGTTTCAGGCGATAATAATGCAGCGTGGGTGGGTATGGGTGTGTGGGTGTAGAGTAATGTATGCCAAATTTGTGTTAGTGCACGTGTGTTTCCTACTTGTCGATGGCTGACTGTGTGTCCCTCATTGTGCTGGGGAGGATGTGGGGGCTGATGTCTTCCTCTAGACACTTGTGTGGAGGGCGATGTATATGATGGGGAGGCCAGATTGCAGATCCACTCACACACATCCTGTGTTTCATATCCTATCAGGTCTAACTGTAATGTGAAATGATGTAAACCTCAGTTCAGGAAGTTGAAATAACAAGATTATTATTATTGTTATTAACATTATTATTATTATTAGTCATGCTGCATTCTGCAGGCCTTTTGAATGATTTTGTGACTGAAGTCTAAGGTCGGGTAGGATTAGTGATCATAATTAATGCACAAATCACAAATATAGATATTACAAAAACAGGAAGAATTGACTTATGATAATATAGTGTGTCAGTTGCTACTGAATGCCTAATGATCACACACTGTTATGGCACATAACAGAATGTTATCTCTGACTTTTTTTTAATGGTGGGTGCTATTAAACATGGTTTCTTTTTTCCAAAGCTGTATGTAAAAATATTTGTTTAAATATCAACTTAAAAAAAAATCTTCAATACAGTTTATTCATAGCATTTAAAATTGTCCAGGCCAACATGATGAATGAACGGTAACAGTCTTAGTTAGAAGTTTGGTACTGGCCTTGACTGAGCAAAATGTATGATTTGACTGAGAAATGTGTGTTTGACTGTGTGCACAAGTCTGGTCCTCACCAGATTGTGTAATGTGAGGTGTTGTACAGGTAAGGCAGTCTCACTGACACAATAACTTAAAAAAAGCCACCTTGGCCTGCCTCCAAAAGTGCCAGAGGGCAGAAGGGAGACGCTTTGATCCATTTAGCTAGCAGTACACCTCCCCTCTCTCTCTCTCTCTCTCTCTCTCTCTCTCTCTCTCTCTCTCTCTCTCTCTCTCTCTCTCTCTCTCTGTCCTGGAGGTGATTAAGAAGACTTTTTAAAAAGGCCACCTGTTGCAGATTAAAAGGCACCTGGGAGAAGCTTTTCCAACGCTTCCATTCTGTTGTCTGGGAAGTGCGCTGCATTCACTGATCTGAGTAATGGAGGTTTAAAAGTCACTGGAGAATGATAAAGACATGGCGCACCTGAACTAGCAACACTCTGTCTGGTTTATTCTTTTATTTACTGTTGAAAATGGGTTTTGGGGAGCATGGCGTATAGCCTGAAGGGAATCTTCTTTTTGTTGTTGTATAAATTAAGAGGGAAGTGCTTTTGAACGTAACACACCTGACTTACTGTGTATTGTGTAGTCCTGTCTTTTCAGTCCTCCAATAGAGTTTATTGTATCAAGCTTTGCAGTTTACGTGGGTGGCCTAGTTTACTTGATTTCGGAAAATATCGTTATGTCAGTGTGAATTCGAACTGTCCGTGCAAGTCCATATCTGCATCTCTGAGATGGCGGAATGATTAGTCACTGGGGCTATGAATGATATTTAAAGTGCTGTTGACATTCCACCGATTGAAAAGGCCCAACGTGAGCACTGACTTCTTAAGAAGACATCGACAACCTTGTTTACTTTCTCACAAATATGTGAATACGACTGTGTGTCTATGCATTGTATCTACATGTACTTATTCAAACACAAATGCTTTCCACCTAACTCACTCACTCAGTCACTCACACACACACACACACACATACACACACTCACACTGTAGCATTCCACTGGCTATCAGTGCGGAATGTGGACGCAGAGACTGGCACTTGGAGTGTGACTCAGCTGTGTGTCCTGGCCTGGTGTGGTGCTGCGGCTGTGCCCACTCACTCAAGATGCATAATATCAGCCTTGTGCAAAAAAAAAAAAAAAAAAAACTCCCTTATTCATTCAGAATTACAAGTAGGCCTGGGGCAGGGGAGAATGCAGCATCTGTAAATTTTAAGCATACTTGTTTTGGCGTGATGCAGGCTTGATTGGTGTTTTTTCTTGCAGCTAGAAAATAAAACCGGTTTTTCTCACTTTTGCCCATTTAGACAATAAAGTCTATGAACATTTCACATTTGACCTCTTGACCTTTAGTCTTTGGTAAACATGCAACATGCATCTATTCTAATGACACACCAATGGCAAAAGAGAAGATTGATTGATAAAGAATGTTTAAAATCTGAAATTTGACAGGCAAATATGAAGGTTTGGTTTTGAAATAATGATTGTCGGACAAGCCTTAAGACACCCTGACAGTGTAATTACTCCAGTGGGTAAAATGCACGTCTGATTGAGTCAGAAAGAACTTTCCGAGGTGATGGAAGGCGGTTAGATTAAGCAGAGAGCTAACATGTGGTCTGAGCCGCCTCTTTGTCTCATTACAGTTAGATGAGTTCCTGCATGGTTGGGGATCGAAGGGCCTTGTGCTAATTTCAGATGTTCTGTAATAGGGCGACCTCTGGTGAAAAATATAAAGCATGGCACATTCTATTACAGTGCAATTCAGTGCAACTAATTCAAGGGTAGAATATAGTTATTAGTATTAGTCATGTGTGAGAGCAGGGCTTGTTATAGCTGCTGCAAGTCTCTTTTTTTTTATATATTTTGGATAATCTGAGGCACTAATTTGCATGGCTCATTACTGTTCCCCCACATAGTGGTGTACAGACAGCCAAAGGAGACTACAGGGATAAATAGCTTTCTGCTCCCCTTCATGGTGAATGTGGTTTGGATTCAGTGATGGTGACTGGAATTTGTGCTCATGCCAGGGGAAGCATGCCTCATGCTCAGGCATCATTAGGGGGCAAAACCACCGCAACCAGCAGTGGTCCAGGCAGAAAGACTCCAAAACAAGTGCCACTTCATCTCATCATGTGCTGAAAAAGACCTCAGTCTTCTCTCCCTCTCTCTCTCTCTCTCTCTCTCTCTCTCTCTCTCTCTCTCTCTCTCTGTCTCTCTCTCTCTGTTTGTCTGTCTCTGTGCCTCTATGCCAGGAAACTACAGCATTCACAGGAGCCCAGTTCTTTACATCAGTACTGCTATATGATCTGGCTGACTATTTTGCAGGGGAGTTTTCTCCTTTCCACTTTCCATACACTCACAGCTTCACACAAAAAAAAGAAAAGAAAACTGTGTTAACTCACCATGTTGAAACATTTGTACATGTGAATGCAGAATACACAACACGCTACTAGCGTAAACTGTGTAACCCTGGGTTTATAAGCTTGCATGTTATGACTCAAACTCTGCGGTACCAGTCATAACAATAGCATTTTTTTTGCCATGAGTTCAAAATCTTAAAATGATTACAGGGTCATAACCTTGATTACAGTAAGACACTAATAAATTCTGGTCTCATCTACAGTCAGTATTGAATGAGCTATATACTGTGTCTATGATCATTTTTAAAATAGTTAACATCATATAAATCTTTTAGTTTTAAGTATCATTCTACTAACCTCCGTATTTAATCTTGCTCTGATTTAGACCGCTTTTCCGTGGGAATTCTGATGTTGATCAGTTGGGCAAGATTTTTGAGTAAGTATATTTTTAATCTATTTATGAATCCTTAGACTATTATAACAAATGATATTTATGCATGCTATGATTGTTTCCAATACAAAACTAGTCCATTTTTACAATAAAAAAGTGATAGAAGTATTTGTCACACCTCAGAAAATTGTTGCAATTTAGTATTTATTATTTTTTAGTATTTATTATTATTATTTAGTATTGATATTATTAGAATGTAAGGACTGTAGGAATAGTAATGCAATGTGTTGTCACCATCATGAGCAGCAACATAACAAGGAATCATGTTAGTAAGCATGATGAGGTGCTCCTGCCAGTGATAACATTGGTGATAATAATGGTGGTGTCCTTTATTTCAGTGTGGTTGGAGTCCCTCCTCCTGAAGACTGGCCCCAGGAAGTGGGTTTGTCTCAGAGTGCCTTTCCCCCTCGCCCCCCTCAGCCTATAGAAGACCTGGTGCCTGATATGGATGAGCTTGGAAAATCACTTCTACTCGTAAGTAAATACTAAATCAAACCAAAACCAAACCAAAATGATTATTATATTATATTAAAGAATATTATATATTCTTTAATCCGGATTACATTTTCATCCTTTTTAACCCAGTTGTATTATTTACAAATTCATCCATGGCTGATAGCTAGAGTTAAAGTTTGGGTGGGTCATCTAGAAAGCTAGCAAAACTTCAGCTAAACCCTCCCCTGCTCTCAGAGATCTTTTAAAGCCATGCCCCTTCTCCACACACACTCTTATTGCTGGTTCGTGCATGTTAGAGTCACATACGAGCAGGGAGGCACAGGAGAATTTAATTGGATTTTTTTTGCAACAGACCATGAGGCAGTGATTGGTCCACATTTTTACAGTGAAAGATTTTTTTCAGCCCCTTTTTGGACCATAGGTTATTGATCTCTAGATGTAAAGATAATTTCAACCAATGACACACTTTGTTAATATTTCTAAAAAGTTCAAGGTCAAGATCAGAGTTTCAGAGTTTAATCAAACATTATTTGAATACAAGATTGCTTTGAAAAAAACTAGCTCTATACTGTAAAATCCTTGTTGATCCAATCCATCATATACTTTCTTCTTTCGCTTAAATAAAATCTATACTCCTTACAACTGTGTGTTTATTTTATGTTTTCCTTATAAGCATATTAAAAGAATTTGATGCCATTTCCCCCTCAATCTTCACAGAAATTCCTGTCATTCAACCCAGGCCGAAGGATATCAGCTTTTGATGCTCTGTCTGACCCATACTTTCAAAGCCTGGACAGCACCAGCAAGAGTCTCTATGCCCAACCCTTCCCAAGCAAAAAGCCCTCCCTGGAGGAGAGAGCTGCTTGAAAAACTTTCCTTTTTTATAGACTTACTGGCACAAGCCCCCTTTTGAACTTGTCTTCCATTGCTGCATTACATGCTGCTTTTAGGCCTCATTGAAGTATTACCACAATTCTCGGTTGATGAATTTTCACTGCAACAGGTAATATCAATATCACTGTCTGGAACAATTTGAAAAAATCAAAAACAAAAAAATTAAGCTGCTTTCCTGCCTGCCTGTCTTCCTTAGCAGGAAGTCCCTCTGCTCAGAGGAAACTCCACTGCCAGATATCTGATACAGAGGCTGCTACACCATTTTGCCAGTAAACATTGTCTTGACAAAAGATCATAATAATAATAACTGCCACGATTTAGCTAATTCTTATCCGCATAAATCACACTGCTCCAAATCAGCATGTTCACTGCCAGTGACTGACCCAATCATCTTTGGATTCTGAAAACCCATATAGTTGCTAACGTGGGTCTGTTGACCAGAACCACACTGTATAAGATGGAACTGCACACCCACTCTTTTGCTCCTGCCCTGAAACTGCTCAGAAGTATGGGTCAAAACATTTACATAGATTATCTGTCAGTATTCGTCTCAAGGCTGGTCTTTGTGGACCTTGACAGCATTAGAGACACATTTCAGTTCAGTGCCTTACTGAGGAGGAGAATCACATGATATGGTTTATGCCTTCACCACAGTTGATGCCTTGATGATGCTTTATTAACCCGGCAAACACCCAACATGTAAGGCTTGTTTTCTGGACACAGACTAAAGTCTGGTTTATGCTTCATCAAATTTATTTAATAGAATGTCTGAACACAGAAAAGGGGGTAGTAAAAAGGAAGTAACAGAAGTTCTTAGGGTGAGCTCATGTGTGGAAGATGATAATGAATAATGAATTGTACCATCTCAGAACTGTTGGGCAAGATATTTTTTAAATGTTGATATCTGCAATACAAGCTGCAAAAACTTCCTAAACAATGACACTATGGAAACAGCTGTTTTGGTCAACTAACTAGCATTTTATGTAAATGTGCTTTACAGAGCAGTGACAGAAAAGACATGCATCAGATACTGATAACTTTCTCACAGCTCCATTGTTTTGGGCTTGATATTGAGCTTTACCTATATGTCTGCGTGTCCTGCTGGTGCAAAGGTTTAATCAAACCTCCCAAAAACATGCCAGTTAGTAGACTGCGTCTTCAATGTTGTTGTAAATGCAAATGTTTTTAATGCAACCCCAAACAGCAAAAAGTGGTTGCGGGAAATGAATGAATTCATCATTTTCATAGCTCAAATGATTTTAAATACACTGCCTGACCAAAAGAAATAAAGTCACACACTCTAATACTTTGTTGGACTCCCTTTAACTTTGTTTACAGCACGTAATCACCATGGCATTGCTTCAACAAATTTCAGCAACATCAAAACATTTATTTCCGTCCAGATTTGGGTCCATATTTTATCTTGAATTGATGATGGGAAAATCAAACCACTACATAAAGTCTTCTCCAGTTCATCCCAAAGACTTTCAATAGGGTTAAGGTTAGGACTCTGTGATGCCAGTTCATGTATGAAAATTATTCCTCATGCTTCCTGAACCACTCTTTTACTATTTGAGCCACAATTTTATATTCGTGCAATCAGTTAAGAAAAAGTCCATTGATGTGATAACCTGGTCATTCAGGTACATTCAGGTCATCAGTTAACTTCATTTTATTGTCGTATAATGTTGCTGAGCCTCTACCTGACCAGCTGATTATTGAATTATGCGTTGTAATCAAGGCTAAAGGTGGTCCAACAAAATATTAGTGTGTCCCAAGTTTTTTGTCTGGGCAACTTATTTTATGAGGAGTCCGCTTGAAAAACCTGCTAATACAAGTTGGTCAGTTTTTAAGAAAAATCTACAAGTTTTTAAGAAAATGTTGCAATTTATAACACGAGGTAGCAGGTTTTGAAAGTGGAGCGATCAATGGGACATAAGCAGGTGCCTGAAAAAGAGGCTAAGGGAAATAACTTTTTTTTTTTTTTTTAAACAAAACTTGACTTAGCAGGATTTGAAAGTGGACCCTTCTTATAAAACCAACATTATGCAAATGAAACATTTTGGCTGTGATTAATAGTACTAGGCTGAAAGAGATGAAGTCTTGATAAACTCACTGGCATGTTCCAACTTGCTATTGGAAAATGGGGTTAATGACTACAGCCCAAAAATTGTGTCTCAGACCAACTTCAGACCGGACTGTATTGGAAGACTTGTCACAGATTTGAAGCTGCCCTCATTTCGTGTACATTTTCCAAATTGTGTTACATCCCATCCTCCACTCTGAATTGTTTTTCTGACCTCTGGAAAGAAGCATAAACCAGTCTTGACTAGTGTAATTTAGTGGAAACCTGGCCCTTATACGTCTAGTAAGATAATCTATATCTACACAAATTGTTCTTTCTACACTGTTCAATAATTTTTAATATCAGTGTTGATTGTTGATGACTTATTGTGGTTGAGTCTTAATGTTAGTTGACTTGAAGGTGTAGGGACTTGTATGTGACTTGTGTATGTATGACTTGTATATTATATAGTATGAACACACACCCTGTTGTTGAGTAAATGGGGTAGTAACTCTATGCTTAGAGGGTTCCCCTCACTAGCTAGCATTTTACAGTTAAAATGCTTTGTTAGAAGAGACAGCAGTGTAAATGGCAGGTGGCTTGAGAATTATTTGTAGTGCAGTAATGCTTAAGCAAGTAGAAAATGTCTAGTTTTAGAGACAGTGAATGAGGTGTGAAAGGTTTGTTTTGAGACATTAGGAGTGTTTGCAGAGGTTGTGGAAGGTTATGTAATAACTTTTCTTTTTGCTAATATTCAGGACTTGTACCTTCAGTTTGAACTTCCATTTGATCCTTCCACCTTTCAACTCTTGATTGATGATAGCCTAGTAGCTTAGAGACGTGTCCAGCTGTATGTCTGCATCTTCAGATGAGTTAGAAGGGAGGAAGGAAAAGACGAAGGAAGAATGCTGCTTTAGATATTTAGGATGTGGCCCAGGAGCCTGGTCCCATATGAGGCTAAACAGAAGAGAACAACGCCCAGATGCCGTACCGTAGGCCTTTATCCACAGGTTCATCCAGAAAAGCACTGGTGCTTCCTTCATACACTCAGGATCTCAGTAGACTCATTGGTTCGTACTTATCAGATAGTTCTGATTTTACAGCTGATCAGTGATCGACTCTTTTTCCTTTCATAGCAAAAATAATGTCTGATGAATATAACTCACTCTACCACACACTCTCAGGTCTATTTATGGTTGTATGGATAAATTTAACAGGTTTCATATCTGTTTCATTGTTTTAACAATAGTACATAGTAAGTTTGCCAACTACTCACTGTATTAATTCCATAATAGCACAGTACAATAAATTTTCCTTTGAGACTATTTATGGCTATATTTACACATATATTCATTGGATTACTGGTATCATCAGGCATTTTAACATTTCACATTGTTTCAGTCTGGATTTCTATATTTATAAAGGGTTTCAATGATTAAAGTCTTGTAGTCTAGAAAATTGGACTTGTGTTTTAATCATGAAGATGTTGTGCAACATAATAAATGTAGTTCAGTACAGTGATGAATTCCCAGAATTCACAGCAAATTAACCACTTAGATTACAGGATAAATTCCTCAGGTTAGAACCCAGCAGTCCACCTGAAGGACGGGCAGCACCTTCCAATCCGCCACCAATCACCTATTTACAGTGTTGACTGTTAATCCAGTATCGTTACTCCCAGGTATTAGATAGTGGAAAATTTCAACCATTCAGCAGAGCTGAAGTCTACATGATTGAAACCCAAATCCAGAGAGGACCACAAGACATTCTGGATATGTCTATGTGTGGTGATTTGGGGGTGAATACCCATTAGATGTCTCATTGGCTGGACTCTGAAAAACAGCCAAAAAAGAAAGAAAAATGGATTATGATCCAAATTGGGTCAAAGCTTAAATAGTTCTCTTTCATGAAAACAAAGTATTTTTATTTTTTTTTTTATTTTATTCTGGAGCCTATCTCAGCCAACTCTGGGTGAAGGTGGGGTACACTCTGAACACCTCACCAGTCTGTCACAGGGCCAACACACACAACCATTCACACTCACACCTAGGGACAATTTGAAACAGCGAGTTAGCCTAATGTGCATGTATTTGGACTGTGGGAGGAAACTGGAGTACCCGGAGGAAACCCACACAAGCACAGGAAGACCATGCAAACTGCACACAAAAATGCCCTTGCGCAAACGCAGGAGTTTTTTGTTTTCGAGGCAGACATGCTAAACACTATGCCACCGTATGGCTTATTTTTATAGTTACATTTTGTTTAATTTTTTTCAGTGTATTTCTTTTATTGTTTCTATTTCTTTGTTTATATATATATATATATATATATATATATATACACACACACACACACATGATTATAGCTACATGCTATAGTGAAAAATATGAACAGGATTTTCCCAATCCACCACACATGGATTTATAATAAAATATTAAGGCAGTTTTGTCTTTATTTTTGGTTGCTGTTGCTTCTGACACTTTACCGATAACATTCCTTGCAGGTCTTTTCATATGTTGTTAAAAACTCTTCTTCTTGTTCTAGTTCTTCAACATGACCGTTTGTATAGACACGGCATATTTGTTCCCTGTCCACCAAAAAAGCTGTTGTTATAATGGGCATTAGATGTCACAAAGGACAAATATATACACACAAGATAGTTCTAATTGTATTCATTTAATTACAACTTTCATTCAGTACTAAGGATTTTCTATTTCATATGGAGTCACAATGGCTTGGAATTAAAGTTCAGAGTTCAAGAATAAAGCTTTGGAATGTAAAACTTTAGGATAGTAACACAATTTGAATGTTGACATGTTGACACAAATAGCACCTTGAAAATCACCCATCTCACCATTTTTGTAATACATTGAAAAGGCTTTCTAATGACGTTTGCTCTATATTTCTCATTTGCTACCAATATCAATACATGAGGGTGACATAAACAATAAATTGAACTATTTCTCTTTGTACACATTTGCTTTAATTGGAATTGTAATTATAATCATTTAAATTTTATTTAATCGGTTATTATTTTCTTATTTTATTTGCTGGATATTGGTACTTATAATGGTGCATTTGTTTTTGTTTTTTACTCTTTATAGTTTGACTCCACTTTATTTTTATTAATACTGTTATTATTATTTTTATTTATTACCATTTTAATAGATATACATGAAGAGATTGTCATGTGAGAATGAAACTTGCCTTTTGGTGGTGCATTGATGGTGCTATGATATATGAATTTCATAAACTTGAAATGGAATCAGTATCAGTATGAGGCAAATTTGTGTTTATACAATAACAACAACAACAAGATTTCAATATTCATTCATTCATTTCATTCATTTTCTGAACCGCTTAATCCTAATTAGGGTCGCGGGGAGGCTGGTGCCCATCTCAGCCGACTCTGGGCAAGGGCGGGGTACACCCTGGACAGCTCGCCAGGCCATCGCAGGGCCGGTTGATTTCGGTTGACCGCAGATTTCAATATTTATTTTCCTAAATAAATTCAGCCATTTTGGCATATATTAGACTTGAATCACTTTATAATAAATACCAATACTGCTGATTTCATATAAGTTGCTTTCAGTGCTACACATAACCAAGGAACAGACTCATTGTGCAGATCAAATTAGTATTTTTATGGAATTTCCCAAATTACTACATGTTTTCTGAAAAAAGGAAAACTGCCTTGTTTAAAGCTGTACCCAGTACTATAATAAACTATCAGTGCTTTTTTTTCACTTATGTGCCCACCTCACATATGGACTTCATTGTACTTTGTATTTCACTGGAAAATTAAGACATTTTCAAATTTTTTCCTTTTTTTTTTTTCCTTGCTTTTTTTTAATTATTTTTTTTAGGTATTTTATGTTTATTAGATGTTCCATGTCTTTAACCTAATATCAGGAATAGGCTGTTTTTTGCATTTATATTATACCTTGTGGCTATGTGTACTCTTTACCTATTTGATCATTCTGATATTTACTGATTTGTTTTGTTGCTTATTTTTCTGCTTAGCAGCAATTTAACCATACACAGTAACCAGAAGTAGGTTTTGTTCAGTGATGTTTTTGTTTTTAATGTTTATGTCAGTAGGTGTCAGGATGTTTGTTCTCAAATCTGTTGTGTTTTCTGAGCTACATTGTTTGTTTCAGAAACTGTGGTTGGCACTTACCAGTTCCTGAACTGAAATGGTACTCATAACACATGTGGTTTATAACACATGCATAGAAGCATTGAAATGCTATAGACTTCTTTGTAAGTTTGTTTTTCAATTTATTTTTCCCTGTGCTATTGTATGGAAGTCATTACTTGTATTATCTATCATGAACTTTCCTTTTTCAGAAACTGAGATATATGGCAGCTTTCCATGAACCTAATATGACAAATGAATATCAACAAAAACAAGAAGTAAAACACCAACAAAAAACACAACTATAGCAGATTTATATAATCAGTATCTAACCTAATATTATAAACCATGAAAATGCCACAGTGCATTCAGAAATTATCGTGAAAGCTTTTGTTTATTTTTATTATTGACTCAGAATCAGCGTTGAATCAGAATTTCCTTTGCTGCTTCAGTTTAAAGCTTAGAATGAGAAGATATCCAAGATGAACCAAATTAAAGTGAGTGTATCATTACTGTGTGTGGCATCGCACCATTTTTATTTTATATTCATTTTTTTTTATCCCCTTCCCTTAGTTTATTGCATAAATTATTTATGGATCAGTTTTTGTATTTGTTTTATTGTTTGTTTGCTGCTAATGTTTCACAGCTTTGGCACAAATACATGATGAAAGAAAACGACCCGCCTAAATTTGATGCCATTGATAAATAAAGCTGCTTGTGCTCATGTTTTGCATGTGTAACTGCCAAGACATTGTTTTTTAAATTTCTTTTTTCTTTAAATAAATATTTTAAAATGGCTTTGTCTAGCCTCTTTCATAAAACGAATCCGTGTCACGGCTGCCTTTTTGCATAACAGCTACAAATTTGGCTGTGGTGGGAAGCACATAAATAATTGATCATGAAGAACATAACTGCACAAAGTCATAAGTTCATAAAGGGGAAAAAAAATGTAAATTTTGATTAATATTTGGTGATTGAGTTTTGTAATAACACTGACAAGCTTATTTTTTTTTCATCCTAATCTGCACCCATGATGCACTGGGTGACTTTTTTGGTTTCCTTTTTCCGCACGTTTATAGCTGGGAGAATTGCAAGCCGCCTGCAGTATCTGTTTTCTACGGAGCATCAGAAGGGACACTGAGGAGAAAAAATGTGGAAAAAAAAAAAAAGTTTTCCAAGAAAGTTTTGCAAGGTCCAGAAAACATTTTACGAGTTTCCGAGAAAGTTTTGCGAGATCCCAAGAAACTGTGGCGAGAGTCTTGTAAAACTTTGTCAAGGACTTTTGTGACTTTTGGTCAGTCTCGTTTGGGTTCAGTCTACTTACTGTTCAATTACTGTTTGGTGCAGTACCCTTACAAAATAATGGAACACACACCTGTGGGAGAGGCCCTTAGAATTTTATATTGAGCTTGTAAAGACATCAAGTCAATTGTTGGCATTAGGCATGACTTTCGAATAAGTCAGCAGCATCTGAAGAGAATACTTAGCACAAGAGAATACTCCCAACAGGAGGCGTATATTAACTTAGCCAACTTGGTTGAATTCATCTCAATCAAAAGTTTTTCAAGATCTCACAAAACTTTCAATTTTTTCTCCTCAGTGTCCCTTCTGGAGCTCTGTAGTTTTGTCCGACAGTGAGATAAAAAAGAAAAGATTTGATTTAACTAATTATTGCTGTTTGGTTGATAAGATATGTGTGATCCTCTGCACCCCCTTGTGGTTTGTACTAAACTGTCCTGTACACTGTAACCCATGAATAAAGAATAGTGATTTTATGCAATGTAATATACAAGACTGAATTCTAATGTTACATAATAAATGAGGTGGCATGGTGGCGTAGTGGTTAGCATGTCTGCCCCACAGCAAGAAGCTCCTGGTTTTTTGAGGGCATTTCTGTGTGGAGTTTGCATGTTCTCCCCGTGCTTGCCTTGGTTTCCTACAGGTATTCCAGTTTTATTCTACAGTCCAAAAATATACACATTAGGATAATTGGCCAAATTGTCCTTAGGTGTGTGTGTGTAAGAGTGAATGGCTTTGTGTGTTTATGTTAGACTGATAGACTGGGGAGCTGTTCAGGGTGTACCGTTCCCTATCCCACAGACAGCTGAGATAGACTTAACCTAGTAATATGATTGACTGTGTTGTACTGAAAAAACAAAGCATGACTATATCAGGAAACAATCAATCATTCAATCACTCATTTGCCGAACCAGAGTCACAGGAAGGCTATCTCAAATCGGCAATGGGTGAAGGCTGGACACACAGTGAAAAGACACAACCATTCACACTCACATCCACACCTAGGGGCAATTTGTATCAACCATTAGCCTACTGTGCAATGTCTTTGGATGGTGTGAGGAAACCAGAGTACATGGAGGAAATGGGGAGAACATGCAAACTCAGAAACTTCCTTGCTAAGCACCGGACTCAAACCCAGGACCTTCTTGTTGTGAGTGTGACGTACTAACCACTACCCCACATATTTATTAATTTTTTAACTTACTTTCAGTAACTGATTTATCATGATCACTCACCTAGTGGCATATAGGTATGTGCGCCAATAACATTTTTAGTTTCTGCTTCAGTACCTTTTGTGTGGGTACAGAACAGACTTATTTACCTTCACTTTCCATCTAATGCACCCATGACACATTCCTTGAGACCAGGAATACCCCACAAGAGCTGCTGTCTTAGTTTCATACTCAGTGCAGATTAATGTCCATGTGAGTTAAAATAATGCACTATAGTGCAGTTTAATAATAGTAATAATAATAATTATCATCATCATCATAATTTGAATTAAACTGCACTACAGTGCATTACTGTATACTACATGGTTCAGTTCAATAATAATAATAATAATAATAATAATAATAATAATAATCTGCTGCACTAAAATGTTATATACTGCAATGCCTTGAGTGACCGCTAGGTGGAGGAGGTTTTCAGTTTCTCAGACGCGATGCGGCGGCAGCTGCAGCAGGCATGTAAACAAAGAGTTTAACTTTTTGTGTGCTCGGTAAATCTCTGAAAATGGGAAAGCGGGATAACCGAGTGGTAAGTTACATCAGAATATAGTTATTTATTTGTGATATTTCATATATCTAACTGATAAAAATGCTACACGAAACCCAGTTTTTTTTGTAGCAAAGGCGTGTGTGAGGCCTAGCTAGCTTAGCCTAGCATGTGTGAGGGTTATCTTATTCATTTGCTGTATGTGTGTTGTGTTTGTGTTATATTATATTCCATTTATAAAGTAAGTTTTGGCGAATTTCCAAGGGTTTTAATAACTTTTGTAGATTTTTGTTGAATTGTACGACTTCCGCTTAGCCACGTTGGCTAATCAGTCCTCAGCTAGCTGGCTAATGTTGAGGCTGGTTAATATTGTGCTGGAGGAGATGGAGTAGCGGTTTGGGTTAAATTGCCTGTCTGAGGTTGGTTTATGTGTAGTTTTATGCACTAAGTGCTTATCTACATTAGTTCAACAGTATACTTGCAGCAGCTCCCAGTTCATTTACTGAGCTAGCAGTGTGGAGATAACCTTAAAGTCTTCTTACTGTGAAACTAACAGCACTTGGTAAGGTACTGGATTTTGTTTTTACCCTCAGCATTTATTCACAAACTGTGAAACAGGTTAGCACTTCAGCACTGACATCTGTCTGAGATGTAAATAAAGTGGTAACCAGGGTGTGTTCAACATGTCACATGCACTGCAGTGCATTCATGTGATCTCATGGCCACAAAACTGCAGAGTAGTAGTGCGAAACCATACCACCTTTCAGCAGGCTGGGATTAGTTATTAGCTTTTTTCTTCTTTTTAAAAAATAAATATGCTTAATATTCATTCAGTCCCACTAACTGCTTTACCCTGGTAGGCATGGTGGTGGATCCAGGAATACACTCCAGATGGGACACCCACACACACACATTCACACCCAGGAGTTTTTACCATACACAGCCTTACCGTTGGCCTCCTGGTGAAACCTGCAATCTCAATTTTTTGTTTTTTTAATTTTACAAAAACTGAATGAAAATAATAAAATATATAGTTATCAACAAATGTTTTGTCGCATGTGTGCCTGATACTGACAACTGATAACTTCACGTCTGATTAACCGATTATCATCAACTATGTCTTACATTAATCCTACAAGTACACAGATATTTTGTGAAAGCAACATGAATTGTACATTTATTTGTTCTTTTTACTGGTAATAAAAGACAAACATATCCATTCTAGGCTGGACAAAAGTCTTGTCGCAATCATGTAACATCAAATTCTGGATCAAAGTAAGTAGAAAAATATAATTAGTAATAAATAAATAAATGAATGTGCTTGGTTAACTAAATATACATAAAATACAGGTATTAAAGCAGCTTTCAGGCAATTTATGACCAAAGCTTAAATGACTTGGTGGCCATCAAGAATCTTGACTAAAATCTTTTTGCAAAAACTGTAGAAACCTTGAAGATCTCCTAAAAACAAATGAAAATAATTTGCAAGCGGTAGTAAGAAATTTCAGACTCCCTTGGTACACATAGGTAAGCTCGGTCATGCAAGGAAAACTATCCACAAAACAACTGGCTGCACAAAACTTGAAGTTGCCTCCTGATGACTCCCTCAAAAGCTCCATTAGGACTCAGAGCTAGCAATGTCGGCTTCACCATGAACTCTATATCATATTTCTTGCAGTGGCCACCATACAGCATGCACCATACAGGTCCTGTACAAGACACAGCTAGAACACCATGAGGTGCTTACCAAGGCCCTAACACGTGGAAACTGTTATTAGCAGAAACATGGAGAAAAAAAAAATATATTTCAGATGAATTATTAATTCAATGTCATATCGCTATGCCACCAATGTTGTTACTGACCATCTAGAAAATTGCTGGACCCAGAGTTTACCGACGAGCCAGTCATGTATGAAAGTGAAACATCATGGTTTAAGGTCACCTCCAGTACACTGGTATCACAAAGCTATGTAAGATGGGTGGTAACATAACCAGACGTAAATATCAACAGATTTTTGCTTCCCATTATGTTTCAAACCTGCAGGTGGCTCAGATTTCTCACCATAGGGTTGATAAGACTGTTTTCTGACCATTTGGTGAACGAGCTGCCCTCTAAAATAGCATACTTGTGTATTAAAAATGGATTACAAGTGTCTTGGGCTTCAAGAATTTTTAGTAGCACTTTTGTCCAGGCAAACCCGGGAATGTGTATATTTAAGAAGTTGTAAAGATTAGATGAACTTTCTTTCCA
>JAQMYF010000001.1:49169719-49195230 GCA_030014195.1 Neosilurus mollespiculum
ATAAATAAATATGAACACTAATATATTTTATTTTGTTTAGCACGCACATCCACAGACACACAGAAACTATTTTAGGCTGCTCATATTTATGTGGTAATTTTGCAGGAGTGTTCCTGCCCAATGTCCTTGAGCTTTGCCTGGGTGCAGGTGAAATTTTGCATATCCTTGTGCAAATTGTGTGTGTGTGTGTGTGTGTGTGTGTGTGTGTGTGAGAGAGAGAGAGAGAGAGAGAGAGTATAGCTAAGCTAGGATTAGATGTACACATGAGTATCGACCCTATGGCTACGTGACAGTATTGAATTCCACTCCTCCGCAAATAGGTGTATTTTTAAGAAGGAAAAAAAAAAAAAGAGTTTATCTTGCTGTGATCCGATCTGTTGCGCCTGTGTCGTGTGTATCAGCGGGGGACTGTTTTGTCATATCTGGTCCTGGAAGAGGTGGTGGCCTTTCTAAGCTTCTGCCAGGTGTACGCTCTCCTCCTGCTGTCCCAGGGGAGGAGGGGCCTGGCACTCCGCTCATTTCCCTGGCAAATGCTGTCACCAGTTCCCACTTCTAGTCACAAGTCACACAGAACTCTGGAACACAAGCACCGAGCAGACATGGGATCTCTCACAGCCGTCATGAATCTGCTCTTATGTACCATACCACTCATCTCAGGTAAGATGATTAGATCTTGAGTAGGCCTTCAGCAATAAACTGGACTCATGGTTTTTAAAACATATTTTCGGGATATTATATATTTTTATATATTTTATATATTTCTGTCTAAGTTATTGGATTACAGTGAAATCAACATGTAGAAATGATAAAATGTGTATGGATATAAAGGGTTTGCTTATGATGATGGGTATTGCATTGAATTATATTTTTAATAAGATGTATGTTTTATTTTGGTGTATCACTGGGGAACTGGGGAGAGAGGGAAGGATGGGGAATGGGTTATTAAATTCTCACTCAGACTTAAGTGAATCGACCACAAGTTTCCTTATCTCATGAGCCATCACATGTTGTGCACGGCTAAAACATCACAAGGCCTCACTCATGCAATTATTCCTTTTTGTTGTTGTTGTTGTTGTTGTTTTATACACCAAATTTCAATAACTGTTGCTTAGAATAGCATTTATGTCCACCTCAGCAATCCCCAGTGCCACTAATGTGAATAGACATGTACGACTTATTCAAAAAGTTCTTTAATTCTTTAATTATCATGGGATCGGGGGGTTGGGGGTATGGGGTGCGGCGCACACGTCTGGACACCTATTGTCTTGGAGATCTCTTAGTCGCCACAACAATCTGGGGTTTGTTTGTAGACAACAGGAGCAGCAAGAGCCAAGCACGTTTCAAGCTATTCAGCACAGCATGCAGTAAATAGTGAAACACTTCCAGCCTGCAGTACCCCCCCCCCCCCCCCCACGTGAAACTTCTCATGTGTTATAGGGGTGCTCTTATTTATTATTTAGGACACAACATGAGCCACACCGGAGTCTATTGTAATGCACAACATGGTACAGCATAGTGTGTGTGTGTGTGTGTGTGTGTGTGTGCGCAAGTGCATGCATGCATGCATCATGCTCCATAGCCTGACAGTCCCTGCCTAGCAACATTACACAGAACATTATACAGCAGCTGTCAGTTAAGATTAGGTAACTGATCTCTACTTCTCTATACTTTACCAGTCATGTGTGTTAAACTTCCAGGCAAAATGATTTTTTTATTTAGAGCTCAAGGACTGAGAGCAAAGTACTCTACTGGATCCACGTAAAGATGATGCTGATGATGATTTTTTTTTTATTTGTCCATATTCCCTAAGATATATTATATTAAGATTACTCAGATTAGTGCTCTTAAGTCTTGTGTTATCTTCTATATGTGTTCCTCTGAGAGCGAGCTTAAGTCTGGTGCTTTAACACGGGAGAAGAGTAACACGATCTAATAGTGAGCAGTTCCTTCAGACAGCTTTTCGTGTTTGTTCAAAGACCAGTTTCGATGATTTTAAAAGGATCTTGTGTTTGGCTACAATAATCCAGTATAGCATGTTCAATATTTGCTCTTGCCAGTTACAGGACAGATCAGAGGTGATTAAACTGTGGACAAACATCATACAGAGTTTAGTTTTCGGGTCTTGCATTTTTAATGCACTCAGTCAAATATGGCTATTCAAGTGTGCCATATGTGTAAGAAATAATGTTTAAAAAGAAAAAGAAGAAAAAACAACAACAACGAAACAGACAAATGGTGAAGCCTGTACAAACTGCAGTGTTCACATGAACAGCATGCAAATTCAGGGTTTGAATCGAAAGTTCACTGACTGATTGAGAGTGTTAGAGTTTCACTGTGTGTTAGGTTTAGTGTGTTATGGCTGTAACTGGTTAATAATGCATCTCTATTGCATCAAAGGAAAATATTTTGGTTCCATTCTAGGTGTGGCTACGCCTGGTGGAAAAAAACAATCCTTCTGTTAAAAACAAAAAAGAATTGATGCCTAATTGAAAATAAAAAAAGAACGTCTATACCATTTGAAAGTTTAAAGGGGAAAGATGTTCAACTGAAATTAGAAGTTGGTTTATAATTTATTTCTGGTAAAGTTATAAAGTTTGCCTTGTGATAAGCTTCTACTATATAACTTTTTTATACAACTTTATTCATATGAACTTATGCTATGTTTTACAACACATTTTTTACATTTAGTATGCAATGTACTGTACGTATGTGGTTAGCACTCACGCCTCACAGCAAGTTCTTCCCGTACTTGCATGGGTTTCCTCGTGGGACTCTGGTTTCATCCCACAGGCCAAAGCCATGCACATAAGGCTTATTGGCTATTCTGGATCGCCCCTAAGGTGTGAATGCGTTTGTGAATGGTTCTTTGTGTCTGTCGTTTGTGGACCCTGCAGTGGACTACTCAGCTGTTCAGGGTGTACCACGCCTTTCACCTAGAGTCAGCTGGGATTGGCTCCAGCTTCCCTGTGACCCTAAACAGGATACATGGTACAAATGAATAATAATGAATGAATGAATGAATGAATGCACTCTACTTTAACATGAGACAAACTTGCAGTTTATACCTAAAAACAGTCAGTTGTAGTATCATATTAGTGACATAATAAGTGTTATGTGTTAAATGGATGTATTAAAGATCAATAAGTTAAAAACTACAGCATGGATGTCAGGGGGAAAAAAACAACATTTGAGTCATTAATTGTAAGATTTATAATGGGTGCCCCTTGTTTTTCCTGGTATAAGTATTAATTTACACGTGTAGGTGTGGTCACTGTCCGTGTAATAATCCTGGCTGGGGTTTCACAGATAGTAATTATTTTTGTTTCTGTCTCAAAGGCACTAACACAGAGCTCATTTCGATGCCTTCTGTTGTGCATGGGATCAAGGGCAAACCTCTATATGTACCTGTCAAAAAGACATTTAACGAAGCAGGAGTACAGTTCCAGGGCACTTGGTTTAAGGTCAGCCCTAAACGCATTCATCTAGTGACGTTTGAGAACAGCAGAGTGATCCATAGCATGGTCCTGAAGGAAACACTGGAGCGCATCACTCCACCCAACATCTCTCTGAGCTTTACATGTTTGGATGAAGCAGATGAGGGAGACTACCAGCTAACGATCCACATCATCCACACTAGACATAATATATCCGAATCTGTTATCAAGGATGTGAAGATTACAGTGAACGGTAAGAACAGTTTTACTTCTTGGTTTAAAACAATTACAGCACTTCATAGTTTATAAGGCTGCTCCTTGATTTCGGTCTGTTCACAGTAGAGAGCTGCGAAAGTTGAAAAAGGTCAACTTTACAGTAAACTCCAGAGTAATATCAGTTCATTTTTTTTAACTTCACAACTAAGTTACTGGTCAAAACACACATAAAGAGTGAAGAGTTTTATTGTTTGAAATTTTATTATTGCCAATATGTTACATAATACACTTATATTTGATTCTTATTTTGTGATACTCACTGCTAGGTGTAATCCCACGTTATCTGTGGTTGCATACAGTCCATTCACATATGCAGCTCAAACTCTCAAAATTTCTGTCTCCTGTAAAAATCGTAGCTTCAAGCATATTTCAGACAAATACTGTAGACAAATACTTTTAACTGTGATTTTCAGTATTGCAGAGCATGTGATCTTTCAGCTTTCATTCTTTTAGGCTTCTGTTTAAAATGTTCTGGTGGAGGGTAGTTAGCATGGGCCGTTATCTGGAGCAGACAGACCTGTTTAACTACTTTTCAGGAAAATATTGTAGTTGTGGGGAAGAAGGACATTCATTATTGTTATTATATATTATTATTATTATTATTATTAGTTTTCTTAGGAAGGTCTAAAAATAAAACTAATTTAATATATGACTGTATGTACTATAAGAAGGTCCTGGATTTGATTTCTGGGCTCGGGCATTTCTGTGTAAATTTTGCATGGTCTCCCCATGCTATTGGGTTTCCTCTGGGTATTCCAGTTTTCTCCACAGTGCAACTGTGTTACTGTGTTTTCTAGCTGTATAGAATATAACATATTTCAGCCTAAATTGTTTTTTTTTTCATCCACTTAATCCATTACCAAGTAGTTGTTTATAAGTGTTAGCTAATTTCTTTTAATAGGACAGAATTTTATTTCAACAATAAAGTCACTGAAATAAATTCCAAAGCATTTCAGAGAGCAAACATTTAAGTCATTCATTTATTCTTTCATTAGTCCTTTGCCGTACTGCAAAGCTGGAGCTCATCTCAGCTGACACTGAGTAAAGGCAAAGTACACCCTGAACAGCTCGCAAGTCCATAGCACGGCCAACACACACAACCATTTACACACAAACTCACACCTAGTGGTAATTTGAAACAGCCAATTAGCCTAAGGTGCATGTCTTGGGACTGTGGGAGGAATCCCAAGTATCAAGCATGGGGAGAACATGCGAACTCCACACAGAAATGACTGAAACCCAGAACCTTGAATCATTCTTACCTAAAATAACCTCTTTGAATAAAAAAGTTCACCATGACACATATTAAATGGTTTTAGATTTAAACATTATTGTGTGTTTACTGATTCATGTGCTACTGGTCAATACTATATTTCCATTACTCCTAAGGGTCAGGTTTCACTGTCAGCTCCCAAAAACATGGGCATGATGGTCTTCCATTCTTGCACAGCAAATTAGCAATCTACACCGATCAGCCATAACATTAAAAACATTATGACCACTGATAGATGAAGTGAATATGATTTGATTATCTTGATACAGTGAGAACTGCCAAGAAGTGGGATGTATTAGGCAGAAAGTGAACAGTCAGTACTTGAAAATGATGTGTTGGAAGCAGGAAAAATGAGCAAGCGTAAAGATATGATTGACTTTGATAAGCACACCAATGAACTTAAGTACCTACCAAAAGCAATAAAGAAAGGATAACCAGTAAAGTTGTGAGTGTGTCATGGGGGCTATGATAAAAAGGTATCAGAACACACAGCCCCATTGCTACTTGCTGCATATGAGGCCATTTAGCTGCACACCACTCAGGTGGTGTTAATGTTATGGCTAAGATCACAGTACAATAGTGTTTGTGGGAGCAGAGTGTACAGATGAGGCAGTGAGCGAGCTGGACAGACTAGAGGGCTAAACTGCTGCTGTATCACTCTCTTTGTGGAGTGGTGACTACAAAAATATCAGTGGCTAGTCAACTGGCATTGTGGGTAATGTAGGAAATGGTTAACCAAAATGAAAATACACCGGCATATAAATATATGAGGTTTAAACTAGATAGTTCATTTAAGAATTTTAGTACAAAATAAATATTGATGCTATTGATGCACATACATGCATCTAAAGGGTTTATTTTAATTTAAGTTTATATGAAGTTTTAATAAAAAATGTTTTATAAAGCTGTGCCCCATTCCTGATGCAGCTCCATTTGGACTAAGTTTTATTCTGTTTGTGTTCTCCAGTGCCTCTTTCCATCCCTGTGGTTGAGAAAAGCTCCAAACTTACACTTGTGGAAGACCAAGACAATGTTACTCTGACCTGCACAGTGGCGAAAGGAACTAAGCCTAAGTTTGAGTGGTTTAGAAACAACCATCCAGTCTTCCCAAACAAGCGTCGTGTGTTCTTGCAGAACAACAGCGTCCTGCACATCAGCCCTGTGAAGAAGGAGGATATTGGCACGTACAGTTGTGGAGTCAAAAACCCCATCAGCCATTTCCAAAGTAAAGACATGGAGCTCAGTGTTTACTGTGAGTGTTCCTCTTTTCTGAGTTCCTGCTTTTATATCATGTGCTAGATTCACTCCCAGTACCTCCGTTTCTCTCGTGTATCCTCTTTGGTACATTCTTTAGTAGATCATGATGGACTGGGTGTAGTAAGTTCCTCTTGCTGCATGAGAACCAGTTAATGTTTACACTTTAGTGACTGGTTGTGTGGTGATATTACTTCTGTAGAGTATTATACCTGAGTTTCTATGCACAGTAGGACTTACTGACATTAAAATTTACATTTTTACATTGTGTTATTGTGGGTTTCTTACAAAATAGTACGTTTCTAATGGAAGTCAAGTGTAGGGTCAGATTATGGAATGTGAAATGTGGAATGTGAAAAGGGCTGTGCTTTTATATCAAAATAATCACTGTGTGGGTGGTGGAATTTTTTTTGTATATGTAATGATTTAGAGCACTAATTTGTCATTAAAAATTAGCTTGTTTTACAGGCGTCATAAGAGTGGTAAACAGTCATTCTTGCAACAACTGTTTTTTTAATTGATAGAATAGTAATTGGGCAAAACATTATGAAATGCACATTAAGTTTTGAATATATGCAAAAACAATTGAAACAAAAACAAGCTACCGTAAGAGAATAAGAAGACATGAGTCAGAAAAAAACAGGACAAATCTACCCACAGTAAATTACAAACCAAAGTATATACACACATACAAACACATAACCACCCTCCCAGACCCACCCAGCCCCAAATTTATCTGACCAATGCACAAAACTGTTCAATACTTATGAAATTCAGATATGCATGTAGTATTAGAAGTAAATTCACTCTGGTAACACCTATAGTTCTATAAAATAGGAGATAAAAGGTTGCCATTTGTGAAAAAAAACCCCACAATTTCTTGAATAACATGGTTTAATTGGGCCATTGAAAGATGAAGGGATTTCCAACACAATAAAATTAAAGATGTAAAAGCTATAATGTGGCAGCATGGTGGCGCAGTGGTGCACATGTCTGCCTCACAGCAAGAAGGCCTGGGTTCGATTCCCGATTCCATGTTCTCCCTGTGCTTGTGCAGTGCGTGGGTTTCCTCCGGGTACTCCGGTTTCCTCTCATGGTCCAAAAACGTGTACAGTAGGCTAACTGGCTGTTCCAGATCGCCCCCTAAGTGTGAGTATGAATGGTTGTATGTGTGTGTTGGCCCTGCAATGGTCTGGCGAGCTGTTCAGGGTGACCTCGCCTTCACCTACAGTCGGCTGAAATGGGCGCCAGCCTCCCCGCGACCCTAATTAGCATAATAGAAAATGAATGAATGAATGAATGAAAGCTGTAATGTCTTTTTTGCATGAAGGTTAGTGGAACTGAACTACTGGGGTTCTGAAATCAACCACTGGCTATGGATGTAAAATAATGTGTTAATAATAATAATGATGATAATAATAATAATAATAATAATAATAATAATAAAGTGAACCAGAAACCTGGTAGGTTTGCGCAGTGAAAAAAAAAACCTTAAGTGGCAAGTGTAACGTCTTAAGTAGCATCTGTTGTATTTGTCATGTACTTCGGGATATACTTCAAAAAGTCTTCCTTCTAATTTATTCTCTCTTGTGCTGTATTATGGAGAAACTGCAAAGTCCTCAGTTCTTAAATTTCCTTATAGTTCGGTTATAGCTTTACCTCTTACTGTTTCAAAAAATAAAATGATACATTAAATAAGTTGTTACTATCAAAAATCTAAACTATTGATATAAACTTGCCTTGCAGCCGAAACTACTGTCTGATCAGGTGTTATGGAAATTCACTTAACACCTTCTGACCAATCAGAATGTCGAATTCAGTAGTGCTGTTATTGAACCATTTTATTTCTGAACACTTTAACTTCCTATCACAGTCCCGGTTTACTTACACAGTACATCACAGTAATTTACTTAAATTTAATTCAACAATCTTCAGCATAAGTGTGCAAACAAAGTCTAGTATGGAAGGCAAACTCAGGGGACACGGTAAAGAGCAATCAGGGTAGAAATTCAGATCAGGGTCAAAGAAACATCCAAGGTCAAGAAAACTTGGATAGAGAGTAACCATGAGGGTCAACTGAGGAAATCGTTCTGCATTGCACTCATGGGGTGCATTGGTGAGGGTGTATGCAGAAGTTTTCTGTCTAAAGTGAGAAAAAGCAACACTGGTGGCAGTAAGACTGTTCATTGCTGCTATATCATAAGTGATAAATGAAACTAACTCACTAACTCAAACTAACTTTCACAACATAAATAGATTAAAAATTATAATATGCTATTTTTTCTTTCATTCATTTACTATGCTGTTTATCTATTGTAGCTGAACTGGAATCAAGATGGGTTGGGTCTAGTGGCATCTAATAATTGGCAAAATGCTGTATTATAAAATAAATAAAACACATTGGGAATGTAATCAAAAGGAATAATAGTAGCACCAATCATGCTATTGATTATTTTCCTAAAACAGCATGCCCTTTTCTGTTTTGCTCTCATATAATCATAATCCTACTATTAGAGTTGTCGGGAGGCTGGAGCCTATCTGAGCCAACACTGGGCGAAGGCAGGGTACACCGCAAACAGCTCACCAGACCATCGCAGGGCAACACACACCAACCATTCACACCTAGAGACAATCTGGTATAGCCAATTAGCCCAATGTGTATGTGTTTGGACTGTGGGAGGAAACCCACATAAACACGGGGAGAACATGCAAACTCCACACAGAAACGCTGTCGCCGAGCCTGGGACTCGAACCCAGAAACTTCTTGCAGTGATTAGGACGTGGTAGCCACTACACCACTGTGCCACCTTGTTGTTTTTTATTCTTTGTATATTCATCAATACAACTTCTGGTGTACTAGTCCTAATTTCAGTGTTTATCAATTAATACCATAAATACTGTAAGTTAAGGGAATGTTAATGTGAACTATTACTGATCACTGTTTCCTCCCCCACCAGATGGCCCCTACAACCTGGAAGTGTACTGTGAACAAGGTCTGAGAATAGGAGAGGTGTTCACTGTAAATCAGGGTGAGATGGTGTTCTTTGACTGCCTGGCTGACTCGAACCCTCCCAACACATGTGTATGGATTTCCAGACGTGACAATGGTACAGAAGTGCTCAAGACTGGTCCTCGCTTTCAGGTGGCATCTTACAAGTTGGGCCATGCCACAGAGTTCTTGTGCAGGGCGTTTAACAACGTAACCAATAAACAGGATGAGACTCAATTCACGCTGGTGGTGGCCAATCTTGGCAAAGGTAACAATGGGATGATATTTGTTTGATATATTTATTAGGATTTTCTGTAAAATTTTATATGGGGGGGGACTATTTCCCAGCCAAGCTGATTATAATGATCTGGTGGGGAGCATCTGATAAGCATGTTGTATACCTAACAAAGGCAACCATTTATTTGTTTCCTCAGTTGCTAGGCACGACAATACAATATGAGAAATATGTTGCATGGAAAGTAAATAGAGGCTGACAGCTTTTCAAAGAACCTGCTGTTGTTTTTTAACAGCAGTCAATTTCCAGGTGTATGCTAATCTCAGCTTTAATTTCACATCTGCACTCCTGGGCAAAAAAAAAAAAAAAAGAGCCAACATTGAAATTATAAATTTGTAAGTATAGCAGCAAAAGTATGTAACAGCCGAGAATACATCATTAGCAGATGATGGTGATGGTTTGTCTGAACACCAGCTAATTTATACCAAATAATTAGTTTTATAACTAATAAACGCCCCAGCCCACACCGCCAAGGCCACTAAAGCTCGGATGGGTAAAAACACCATCAAGCTCCTGTTCTGGCCTGGACAAAGTCCACATTTTAACCTAATAGAGATCATCTGGACATACATCCAACATAAATAAGTTGGACAAAAATTTAGTAACACCACTGAACTTTGGGAGGCTGTCAAGTACGAGTGGACGAATTTGAACATTTCTAGATGCAAGAAACTTTCAGCGAGTCTAAAATCTAAAGGGAAAGCAATTCCATATTGACTATTTAAAAGAATTTGCATATTTATTCTATATATTTATATGTTATAGTTAATAATTACTAAAATATTGGAAAATACAGACATGGCTACATGGAGTGTAGTGGAAATCGGAAGTTAATGCAGATTTAACTTCGATTACACTTTTTAATGCATATTTATCCTGGATTTAAAGAATACCAGTATTAATCATTCTTACAGCATAATTTGTGTGTGTGTTATATGTTTAAGTGATACAGACACTTATTTTAATATAACTGACCATAAAAAGCACAAAACTGGTAATTTTATTCAGTGGATTACTAGCCGTGTGCTAAGCTGTGGGTGTTAGCAGCTTAGCAGTCGTTTTCCCCCGGAAGTGACATAAACACGTTGTCTAGGGTCTTGGGAACATAGTGAAACTTACTTTCTAGACACTCTGAGGACAAGAATGCTGCCAGAGATGACTGTGACGGTAAATCCAAAATGGCTTATACAGCTAACGTTTTGCCAACTCTGCTTTCCTGTCTTCAGTTGGTTTAGGAACAAAAAGAAATGCTTTCTGCCATGTCTGCGCTTGTTGTTTGTGCAGCTCAGCACTGGACGATAATGGTTTATGCTACACAGGTCAGTGACGTAGCCCCGCCAATTCAACGCGATGACGTCACTATCAGGCTGGAACAGCCACTCAGGAAAGCAACATGTCTCTGAGAATGCTTAGAATCATAACACTCGCGCACACTTTGAAAACAGCCATGGACTGATGTTGCCGAAAGGAACCACTGATGTTATACGTGATTGTTTTAAATAGCTATTAACATTAATTCACCACAGGTGCACTTTAAAGAGTTCGGGACTAGTATTCTAATTTTATTATAATTTGGCACCTTTAAATGGATATGTTTAATTATCATGGCTTTTATTCTGTAGACACCACCAACCACCCTGATAATAACCAAATAATGTGTAATTATAAAGTATGTTGTATATAATGTAATAGATGTGTATATATAATTCTATTGAATAACTATATTAATAAAAAATGTTTTTGCCTAATGATTAAAATAGCAGAGGATAAATAATGTTGAATAAAACAGAAGAGAAATTTGTTTCCAGGCAGAGAAAATCTTGTCCAGGAGGAAACTACAGTGTCTTCTTTAACCGTCATTGCCATCTTCTCATTACTCATTATTGTCTGCATGCTAATTCTGCTCTTCAGGAAGCCCTGCCATCCAAAAAAAGGTACCTCTGATTCATGCCCAGCTTATGTTGGTTTGTGTGTGTGTGTGTGTGTGTGTGTGTGTGTGTGAGAGAGAGAGAGAGAGAGAGAGAGAGAGAGCTGGGTGCACATAAACAAGTCTTATTGTGTTGGAGTTTATAGAAAGTCACACCTAGCCAAGCTGTTCTGTGATTTGAGTTTAAGCAAATGACAAATTATTCCGTAATTTGACTGCAGCTATGAGCAGACCTACAGGCTTAGATGTTCAGGTTTTATCCAAATCAACATTACTTTGTCAGAAGGGGGAAGTTCTGATGCTTTATTTTTACTACTTCCTCACATGGCTATGACATCATGTCTAATTATATATTTTTCTTTCCATAGTGTTCATGAAAATCTACAGCAGGTATGAAAACTGAGCCTTCTTTAAATATTTGCAGAGGAGTATATTTACTTTATTATGCTATGAGTAAATGATGTCTGTTTTGGTACCTCCCTTTTTAGGCCTGTCCCAGAAGAGAAAGGTCTACACCGCTCAGGTAAGCGGCCTACACGATTTATTCACTAATGCAACAAGTGTGCGTTGTTAAGCAGTGCTGTGTACATAGCTGATGGCCTCACAGATGTACTGCAACCATTTTATCAGCATCAAAGCTGTTATCCATAATTACAGAGTAACTGCTTCAGACTGCGTAAGTCATAAATATTTGAGAAAGCATGAAGACATCACTTTCGATCTCTGACCAGTTACGGAATTAATCAATACTGGTGCATGAGGTTTTCTGAAGAAGGAGATAGTTTGTTTTTCTGTAAATAGAGAGTGTATGCCCAGGTATTGCATACTAAGAAGGATAAGAAGCAGTACAGCTAAGTGTACAAGATAATTTTATTTATTACAAACAAAAATATTAAACCAAACAATAATACCAAAGTAATAATACCACCTTTTTAAAAATTAATAATACAATAATAACAATACTTTAAATGAAAACAAGCCACAATAATAAAGCAAGGGCGGCACGGTGGCGCAGTGGTTAGCATGTCCGCCTCACAGCAAGAAGGTCCTGGGTTCGATTCCCAGCTCGGGCGTTTCTGTGTGGAGTTTGCATGTTCTCCCTGGGCTTGCGTGGGTTTCCTCATATATTATATATATAATATAACATATTTTTAAAGCAATCATTTTAATACATGACTTAAATATTTTTGTCAAATTCTTTGAAATAAGCCCCTTAAGTATATACTAGGGTAGCATGGCGGTGTAGTGGTTAGCATGTCCGCCTCACAGCAAGATGATCCTAGGTTCAATTCAATTCAGTCCAGTTTGATTTGTATAGCATCCCCCCACCCCCACCATTGCTACGAAGCAGCTTTACATAGTAAAAACAAATGTGGTAAAGAATTTAAACATTTCTTCTACAAACACTACAAATCCCCAATGAACTAGCCCGTGGCTACGGTGGCAAGGAAAAACGTCCTCAGTCGACTCGGGGAAGAAACCTTGAGAGGAACCAGGCTTAAAGGGGAACCCATTCTCATTTGGGTGAAACCAGAAAAAAAATATAAACCTTGCAGCAGAAACTTCACTACAGTCCAACATGAAGTGTAGCTGGTTATCTTATAATTGTAATCTGGATTAGTGACAGTTATTTGATCCATATTTCCTACATTAATTTATTTACATTTATTATTCTCTTTTGCTAGGCCACGAGGATGCTACTGAAGACTTTGGCATCTATGAGTTTGTTTCCATACCTGAAAGAATTGAGTCCAGACAGGTTAGTCATCCTCTCTGTCTGTTTCAGATTGGTTAGAGATGTAACCTAATACTAATACACTATTCTGAATATTCTAATTATTATTATTATTATTATTATTATTTTAAGAAAGCTTGCAGGAATGATTAAACAGGGCATTTGGTTTTAGAGTGCATTAGTACTGCGATCCAACAGGAAGGAAAAAAGTCACTTAAGTGGGATTTAAAACCATGCACATCTCTAGTTTAGCCCATAAACCTGAGTGATGTAGGTGTATTTGAGGAAATATTTAAGCCATGATCATAATATCGACAGTTCTACCTCTGGGGGTTTTTTGTGTGTTTTTTCCAGAAAGAGAGGGGGGAAAACCTGTTTAGGCCACGCCCAATTTAAGTTAAAATCTGAGCACAGATACAGATATTTGGAGCACTAAACAGAAACTGACACAGACCGACAGGGTTAAGGTTTCGTGTTGCACCCCTTTTGTAGGGAGTGGGTTTTCTGTAATGTTCTCTTCACGTTCCTCAGGCATCATGCAGATCTCTGACACGGCTCGATTCATCCCGAGATTTGCATACCACCATCTATGATGTCATCAAGCCGGTTCCTGAAGCTCCAACACTGACTCTGCTGCAGTAAGCGATAGCGTCAATGGAAACAAGCAGAATTTAGGGAAGAAGTGTTTCTGCAATGAATAACCCACACCCCCCGAAAAAAGCACTGGCGATGCTGGTCAATGCCATCCTTTCATTACTTCTTACTTCTTCCTAGCACCACTCGAATATGGTTTTACTCTTTTATTATTTTATAATATAAAACCCCTAAGGTGCGAATCATAATTCTAACACTTTAATACAGGAAGGTGATATTTTAAGATATTTATTTACAAAATATTTCACCATTGGGTCCTTAGTTTTGTATATAGCTTTTCTTGGTTGTGTTACCGTTACTTCCTTGTTGTTGACATTCAGCTTTAGTGGTATTACTGGATATCGGCAAAGCTTTGCAATAATTATGATGTGATTTTGATATCTGCTTATACATTACCAGCTTCGATAGCAATCGATACCTGAGAGTATTTATATATTTCTATACAATATATAAAATATCAAATGCGGACTAGCCACTGCTTCATCTGTAATGCATGTAAATATATGCAAGCTTTTTTATTGGAATACCGTATTTTTGCACAGTGCAGTGACGTTATATCTGTGGTATGTCACAGAATTCAAATATGCTCTGTATATATTACATTGTAGATGCAACTTTTTGCAAATTTTCACAGCATATAAGATAAAATGCTTTTTATTTTGAAAATAAAGATTTATACCAGTTGCAAAGTTAGTCTATTTCACAGGCCTCTTAAATTCTTGGTTCTGATTGGTCATAAAGTGTTGAATATTGCTGCTCCGGGGACTTGTGTGGCGATACATTTTTTTTTTATAGCTGCTATAGCATAAGTGATAACAGGAACTTGCTTGCTTCATGGAAGTCCCATAATACGAAACATAATTATAATGCAAGAAAAGGGCGGCATGATGGCGTCCGCTTCACAGCAAGAAGGTCCTGGGTTTGAGTCCCAGGCTCCGGCGTTTTTTTATGTGGCGTTTCCATGTTCTCCCTGTGCTTGCGTGGGTTTCCTCTGGCTACTCTGGTTTCCTTCCACAGTCTAAAGACATGCACATTAGACTAATTGGGTGTTCCAAATTGTCCCTACGTGTGAATGACTTTGTGTCTATTCAGGGTGTGCCCTGCAAAAAAAATCTATTCTAATTTTATTTAATGAAAAAATAACTGAGGTTCCTGAATATAGAATAATAAGAGGAATAATAAATTTTAGGACATGCTGTTATCTGCCATGCTTATTCTTTATTTAATGTCCTCTGAATAATTTGTCATCATGCCATTTTCTCTCAGCAGTATGGACAGAAGAAATGACAGAAGGTTTAGTACACTACTCCAGCCGAGCTCTTCCTTTAAGTTCATTCTAGCAAAATAAATTCTGAAGCATTTTAAATACAATGACATTAGATCTAAGACATCTAATCAGGCTAATTTTTAACAAGCACCATGAAGACTGAGGCTGTGGAAGGGTGCAGGGTAGCTTCTAAGTCCTACTGTCTCTTATGCTAGTGTTTCTAGGGCTGTGATCAACTTGGAAAAGATCCTGTTTACTTTCATTTCTTATCGCTGCATATGGTACACTGAGAATCCTGACAACTAATAAGCACTCAGGTATACAGGGCTGTTTTAGTGAAACTGAGTCATAATACCACTACTAACTGTGTATGTGTGAGCAGGCTTTATGGTGGGAGACCATCTGTTCACTGTGTGCTTTGCAGGAGGAGCAGAGGAATTACAGCAACAACTGTCTGCAGCTCCAACCACTCCCTCATTTGACAGGGAAATCAGCAGCCACTGTCTTTATTACACAGGAACTAAGGCACTTTTTTAAAATGATTCCACAATCCTCACTCCACAAACAACACCGACTGTTTTCCTTGTTGTTATGAAGAGTTCACTGTCTTCTGGTTTTTATTACCATAAAATCCTCACTATAAAAACTTAATATAGTATAACCTATTACATTTTGATTAGTTCAATAATAAGTACACTTTATGGCCAAAAGTTTGTAGACACCGGACCCATCAGACCCATATGCATTGTAGGCCTTCATCAGGCTGCTGCCACAAAGTGACAAGGTGACACACAATTGTACACAGAAGTATAAGATGTTTCTGTTTGTTGTAACAGTGCAATTTCCCTTCACTGGAACGAAGGAGCTCAAACCTGTTCCAATGCCCCTGTGCACTGAATGAGTGCCATGAAGAGAGATAAGTGGAATAACTTGATTGTTCTGCACAGATCTCCGACCTCAACACCACTGAACATCACTGAGATGAACTGGAATACTAATTGCATGCCAGACCCTCTGTCTGACCTCTCTAATGCTTTTGTGGTTGAATAAGCAAACCCTGACAGCCATACTCCAAAACCTAGTGCAAAGCCTTCTTAAAAGAGTGGAGAGAGAATATTTTAACAGCAAAGTGGGTCCTCGGGTGTACACGTGTGTTCCTGGCAGTATATCCCCTTTAGTACTATAAGCATCCTTCAGAAAATAAAATACAAAAATAACTAACATTCTAACTTGATGGTATTTTTGAAGAAATTAAGGTGTCTGTTCTCCTGTTACATAGGTGACTTTACACTGTTTATATGTTATAGCCACTGAGAAATATCAGTGAGGCCATTATGACATCATATTTTCAGATATGTCAAAAATATTAATGCCGACTGAAAGATCATGCATGACTTCCTATTCATCCCCAATAGTAACTTTGGCTCTATCTTTCACTGTCTACAAGTTATAGCCTTGGGAAAATATTAATAATATTAAAAATAAATATTAATATTATCATTATGATGGGGAAGGGATAATAAGTGATGTTTTGCACTTAAGCATATAAGACAGTAGTAGAGTTTTAAAACAACATGTCACTCATTTGCCGAACTGCTTAATCCTATAGCCGACACTGGGCGAAGGCCGGGTATACCCTGAACAGCTTGCCAGACCATCGCAGGGCAACACATACACAACCATTCACACTCACATTCACACCTATAAGGCAATCTGGAATAGCCAGTTAACCTAATGTGCATGTTTTTGGACTGTGGGATGAAACCAGAGTACCCAGAAAAAATCCACGCCAAGCATGGGGAGAGCATGCACACTCCACATAGAAATGCCCGAGCCCAGGACTCCAACCCAAGAGCTTCTTGCTGTGAGGCAAACATGCTAACCACAACACCACTGGGCCACCCATGGGTCATGCAGCTTTTAATCAAATTCACACACATCCACCAAATCCACAAGTTCAGTTTGAAAATATATATTTTTTTCTTTTTAAATTGTACTTATTCGAGTGGAAATTTCAGCAACAATATTCCTTTCATAAAAAACATTTTTTTAAAATCTTTTAAAGCATTAAGAGCTATAGCTCCTTATAAAAATTAATTGTCGCACAAGTATACCCGCATATCACCTCTTCCAAGAGTATGTTCAGTCTAAACAATTCCTGGAGCATCTGTGAAAGGGGTGGGGTTTTGTTCATAATAAATGTTTTAATATGGGGGTAAAAAAAGAAAGAATAACAAGAACAACCCAAAGGCAAACAGATTCATATTGAAGTGATGCTGCCAGTCACTGTTGCTTCATATAAGGGCTGAGGCGAGAACAGTGAAGTATAAAAGTTTGCATACCCATAAGGCATAATGAAGAAGGCACCAACATAATATTTACTCTTAGGTTTCATAAACATTTGCTCATTATTAATGAAGGATGATGCAAAACTTGCTCTTTACAAGCAAGGGCTAAACACTGCATTACAGATTAAAGTCTTCACACTTGATCTTAGCCAAAAGGCCGAGAAGCGATAGATTAAAGTCTTAATGATGACACAAGCATGTTGTCGGGTAAAGTGTTTTACACACACACACACTTAGACAGGGAATTGAGTTTGTGATTTCCATTTTTCACAGTATTCTGTGAGACTCTAAGTCTTTTTCTTGTTTCTTAATCTGTGTCATTTTATGGGTGTGTCAGCGACATGACCTGAAAAATATCATCCCAAAAGAACATCAAACCTTGAGGACATCTGACTCGACTGTCATGAAGTCTTGACTTGTACCAAATCATTTTGTGTATTTCTCCTAAAATGACTGGTGGAGCTGTTTTACTTATAGGTTTAGAAAGTGATTATTCATACAGCATAAACAATAATTGCATGATATGAAGAATGATATAGAAAATTATTCGGGTGAGGAGTTGTTATCTGCTGAGGCCAAAGGCAGATATATGACAGAATAATTCTCTGTTGTACGAAAACTGAATTTTATAATTGTTTTATGATTTATTCAACATATTTTTCAAAGTAGACAGTCACGTTACTGTGTCATGTGCCACATATTATGTGCAAGTTGTGCCGTAAGCATTCAACTTATCCAATGGCAATAATGCAATATCCAAAATTATTTCTGAAACAAGAAAATCTCTTGAATGAATAATAATATCCATTATTACAGTTTATATACAATTAATCAGGACTAATGTACAAAGAATTACAAGAAGCATTACAATGATTGGTTTCATATTTTGTTAGTTTTGCTGGGTCCCATTTTCGATATACTGTAACTGATGCATGACATCTTGCAACCACATACTGATATTTATGTAAAAATAACAGTGTAAACATTTCAAACAAAGTTTCTTTCAGATTTACATGCAAAACGTTTGTAAATCAATGAGCCAGTTTAATTATTTAATTCTGTTGGTGTTTGTTTAATTAATTGACACATTAGACTTGCTGTTTAACATGTTTTGTAGCGGTTAGCTTGACTCTTGAATACACTAACGCTACATGTATATAATGTATTATTACACACATATGTTGAAAACAAAACAATAGTTTATTTTAAATTTTCAGTTTACATTCTTTTAACCTAGTTATGACTCAATTATTCAATTTATTTAAAATCAATTAAATACATTATTAAATAATATAACATTTTGTGGTGCCCCGCAATGGACTGGCAAGCTGCAGTGTGTATTACACCTTTGCCTAGAGTTGGCTGAGATAGGCTCCAACCTCCTTGTGTCCATAATAGGATAAAGCAGTTTGTTGAATGAATGAATAAACAAACAAACAAATGAATCAATGAATGAATGTCTTGTGATGTATGTCATTTTCCATGTTTGTAAAGAGAGAATCACAGTGAAGGAAAACTATACTGTGTAGAAAAGAAAAACATTGAAAAGTTTTGAATAAAGTGTAAACAGAAAATATGTTGAAGGGAAGCAGCCTACAGTTTGTTCCAAGTTTTTTCAACATTTGAAGGTTGCTGCCATCTGCAGGTGATAGATAGAGTAGCAACAACTGATCATGATGATGATAATTCACACATCATCTACACTCATCCATCAGGGTTGTGGGGAAGTTGGAGCCAATCTCAGCTAACTTCAGGTAACAAGTGCTACAAGATAAAAGCAGCAGTATAAAATTCCAATAAGACCTTGGATAAAAACACAGTGGTAACTGCAGCCAGTAAAGTTAAAAATTATAGATTTTTAGTGTGTTAGATAAGCAAGTGTGATAGAAAGGTAGCCAGTGATGGTGTGTGCTCGCTGTTTGTGTTTGTGTGTGTGTGTGTGTGCTTGCTTTGGATGGGTTAAATGCAGAAGTTGAATTTCCCTTGTGGAATTAATACAGTATATCTATCACTGGACTAATACAAATAGGAACAATCATTCAAACACCAATGGGCTCTTTATAGTAGCCGTTGACCTAATCCGCATGTCTTTGGAATGCGAGAGGAAACCAGAATGCCCAGTATAAACCCATTTAAGCATGAGGATAGCATGCATACTCCACATAGAAACACACTGGTCAGCCTTCAGGTTCAAACCCAGAACCTTGCTGTGAGGCGACAGTGCTCACTACACCACCGCGTTTTCCTGATGAGGAGGATGATGATGATTATGATTATTGTCATAACTGAATATGACTGATTTTCTTTCTTTCTTTCTTTCTTTCTTTCTTTCTTTCTTTTTCATGTTATTATTCTGCCCTTACAGTGGTGGCCCAGTAGTGGTAGGGGGCTGGCTTACTGATCTGAAGGTTGGGGGTTTAAGCCCCACTATCAATGAGTTGTCACTGCTGTCCCCCCAGTGCAGCTAACTGGGTTATCATAGGCCAGCCATGTCTCTCACTGTCTGTGGTGAGAGGCATGTAAAAGAAGTATTGCAGTCATTCGTAAAGAGTAGGCTGCATAGCCGTCAGCATGTTTCTGCCCTGCGATGGCCTGGTGAGCTGTCCAGAGTGTACTCTGCTCTCGAGATGGACCCCAGCCTTCCCGCGACCCTAATTAGGATTAAGCGGTTCAGAAAATGAATGAATGAGGATTCTGCCCTTAAATGAATTGGTCAGAGCAAACTGTACTTCCTACAGACATGAAACATGGTCAGTAACAAGTACTCCATCCTACTACTCATGCAGGTTAGTTAGGTGCTGCTGCAGCAGGAGTGTTTAGTCCTAAAATCTACAATACTGATTCCTCAAACAAAAGGGCATGAAAAACCAGTTAGGTATGATCACTTGGATTTTTCTCCCCTCAGATTTGCATAATATATAAAATACAACCACCCCCACCCCCCTTCCCCCACAAAAGACCCCCCTCAGCTGTTTACTCACTCACTCCTTTGCTGACCTGCCAAATCCTACTACTAGAGTCGCGAGAAGGCTGGAGCCTATCTTGGCCAACACTGAGCAAAGGCAGGATACACCCTCAACAGCTCATCAGACCATCGCAGGGCAACACACACACACACACACACACACACACACACACACACACACACAGAGAAGAATTCATACTATTAGCCTAATGTACATGTCTTTGGACTGTGGGAGGAAACCAGAGTACCCAGAGGAATGACATGAAAGCACAGGAAGAACATGCAATCTACACACAGAAACGCCCGAGTCCAGGACTTTAACCCAGGACCTTTTTGCTGTGTGACGAATGTGCTAACTACTACACCACTGTAACGCCCAGCTTTTTTAAAATCCAAATTGCAAGACATATCAATTACACAGTTTTACGGATGTTTGTAACAGTTGGGATGATGTTCATGTAGGGGGCGGAGTATGTACGTTCAAATAGCTGTTTCGCTTCCAGTTAAGTCATCATGACCGCACTGTCATCTTGCAAAAACTGCTGAAGTGTCCTGAATTTCTGATTAATCTGGTTCTTGGCCTGATGGAACGGTGAGGCAGATGTTATTTGGTTTTTCCAATACCCTGAAGTCAGCTGGGATGGGCTCCAACTTCTTCCACGACCCTACTGGTTAAGAGGTATAGATAGTGAATGGATGAAAGGATGGATGAATGCGTTTTGAGTACAAAACGTGAATATACAGTCGATCCTTTGGAGAATATAACAATTGTAGGCAATCCCGTTTAGTCTAAACTACATTTCCCATGCGACACCGCGGGAACGTACTTGTCACGTGAATCTGACAAACATGGCAGCTGTGTGGCATAGCAACATCTGATTCGTTGTTTGAAATATATTGTTGTTTTAACGCTGTCTGTTGCAGTCTTTTCCAACAGACTTTCAGTTTGCTTTAAGATGCAGAAAATTAAATCTTTAATGGCCCGACAGGTGAGTCATAATAACCTGGTTATTTTTGCGTTTTTTTATGTTGAAGTCGTGAGAAGCCCGGAAGTGTACTTAGCAAGGTGGAATGTATGCTAGCTGTAAACCCTGATTAACATGTCAGAATGGCAGACCATGTTTAGGATTTGGGGAGTGTGCGTGTTTAATTGTGAATGAAATGAATGGTTAAAATGTTAACCCTAATTACAAGACGAGCAGGATGATGAAGGTGTTGATGACGGATATCGGAGATGTCGGTTACCAAACATTTGTCATGTAAACACGACCAGTTGGTTTGTTTTTAGTTTAAGATGATAAGAGTCTTGCATTATTACAGTGTGAAAAGTATTATATAGCTATGCTATTTTATTATTAGGTCGAGAACTTCATTTGGGTTCCTGACCAGCTATTAGCAATACAGGCCAAGCAAAAGCACTTATTTTTATCTCTCTGAAAATATGAGTGCCATGCTGCATGCTTAAACTTCCATTCTCTAAATTTGTATTTATCTTGCATTTATTTCTTTAGTATTTTAATTTTATGTAATTTTATTTCCTAACAGGGCTTGAAAAGCCCTCAAGAGAGTATGGCAGATATGAGTCCCGTGGAGAGCTTCAGAGTCCCAAGCAAGGTGTGTTTACTAAACTTTCTATTAACAAATTGAATTGAGCTGCTTAGAGCTTTACAAATGAATTGGGTCATTTTCACACATCTGGGGTAATAACTGCAAAGACAATAAGGTGTACATCAGGCATGTGTTTGTCCTGAGATTACTGCTGCACCTTTGCTTAACAATTGGCAGTGGAGAAAAGCTAAAGAAATATCAACGTCGTTCCTTACACGTACCACCAAGTTTGCCAGGATGTTCCCTCCGTGCAAGGTCCATTTCTGGGTAACACACCGAAGAGTCTTAAAGATTACTGAAATTATAAAAATCTAAATAAAGGAGGAATTTTTTAAAAAAGTGTCTTCACTGTTATTGCCCCAGTTATGTGAAAATGACCCATATGAGGGATTTCGTGGCAGTTAATCAGATTTTTGGGGTTTTAGATATTTGAGGTAAAAGGTTTGCATATTTCAGTTGCAGTACCACTCAGGAATGGATGTAGAGCTAGATAATTTCAAGTAATTAAGATATTGCCTTGAATGTTGATTGCACATGGGGTAAAGTGCACGGAAATAGAATAGACATTCGATTCCTACATTTTCATGCTCCAAAGCTATATTGCTCTAAAAATATAGTCATATTGTGTGTATCAGGGTTACTATGGCTTAACCAAAATGCTATGATTAAAAAAAAAAAGTGTCTTCTCATGAGCCACATGATTATGAATTTCCTGAATCCTGAAACCATTCACTGGTTTTAAAAGTCTGAATCCTTTCCGACATGACAGATTTGTACAGTATCTTATCATGCACCCCTGTTTTCTTTGCTAAAAGTTACTTAATTGTACAGTTGTGAAAATATTGTATTATTATTATAATTAATCCCTTTTTAACTTACCTGTCTCCAAATAATCTCCAGTAAGAGGTGAATAAAAAATGTTTTTGTTAGCTTATCAACAACATTGAGTGACAACAGAAGTGAAGAAAATATTTTAAACAATTGTTTGAATTTGGATTTATATGCATGAAGGTAATTAATGAAGAGAAACCCAAAAACTAATATTTTGGCTCACAGAAAATTTAAATTTCCTAAATGTTTGGGAACCGTTTGAATTGACTAGAAGTGATGTTAGTGTAAAATGCTGTCCTGGTATGAGATCAGATCTGACATGCTATGTTAGCCCTATCCTTTCACCCAACTTGTGCTGCATTCGAAATGTTCACTGTACATCTTGTGCACTGTTTTGTAGTGCTAAAGTTAAATTCTGTAAGTTTTCTTCACTATATAGTACAGTACAAAATCATCACGTTGCACAGCAAAATATAGCATAGATGCTGCACTGAGCATCAGTTAACAGACGGTTGATGCAGCATGTCTCATGTGTTGTAAAAGAGAAGGAGCAATCAAATACAATGAGGTGAATGGTTTGTAAATGAAATGGCAGGCTTATTATTTTTAGATAAACTACATCGAAATGTCATCTGAACACCTGCTTCAGTAGAAGAGATTAATCATGAGAAAAGTCTGACCTTTTGTATAAAGCAATTAACATGGGCAGTATCATGATTTGTTCATATTTAAAATGGGATCTGGAAATAGTGCAGAATGTGTAGTAGTAAATGTTAATTTCTACTTTTCTTTTTCTTTATTTGCTTTAAAAATCCCCAGTTTTCCATATGGTCTCAGATCTGTAAGTCAGTCTGTCTCTCTGTCTGTCCTGTCTGTTTCACGAGTGTTTCATTTCATAGTTCAATCAGTGATTTTGGTGCAGATCTTGAGCTAAATTTTTATTTAATGAGATGTGTTATTTCAGATTTCAGGTACTGGGTCAGATGACAGGATCACATGTCAGATAGATAATGATGGAGGCCATGAAGCTTGTGATACGGGGCATTCTTTAATTATGAGAAGAGCTGGAGTTGAAAAGCAGAGTGTCAGCTCATAATGTCATACAGAGCACGGGGAAGGCTTTCTGAGGTCAAATTAGGGATAAAGAGATTATTCAGCTATACCTGTTACACATCCTACATTTCTGTTATGTCCTTTGCTGGTCTGAACTGCATTGACCCTAATGAGACCCACTGGGTTAGTGTGACATGGTTGTTTATTTTGATTATTTATGATTATTGAAGGAGTTTTCTTTACTTTTCTGTCAACCTCAAAAACAGTGTAATATTGTAATTTCTGGTAAAAATATCATAAGCAAATTAAACGTGCAGTATAAAGTGTACATGAACAAAATCATTCACGGTGGCATGGTGGAGCAGTTTAAACTAGTTTTGTGCCTTATCATTACTGGTCATCAGTATTGCTTAATATTAGCTGTTGTACTGTGCCTTATCAGTTCCCTTTGTTTGAGCTTTAAAAGGTTTATCCTGAGAAGAAGTATTGAATCATAATTTTATGTTGTTTTAATGTTAATTTTTTATTTATTTACTTTTTATACTGTATTAATTCTGCAAGGGAAACTTTGACTTCTGCATTTAACCTGCCCAAAGTGAGCACACACATAAACAGTGATCACACACGCACTCGGAGCAGTGGGATACACCTTACATCACATGTAGTGTTACATATACTGTCACACAGGTTTATATCAGGAAATATGAGAATGCAATTTCCAACTTAAAAGGTTTAATTTAGGGATACAGGCAGAAAAATCAAAAACACAGTTCAAGTTCATAATCAGTAAACAGGCTGAGGTCAAACGATGAGGTGTACAAAACAGTAGAGATAATGCAGGGACAAGAAAAAATAGTTAGACAGAGACTTGTAATCAGCAATGTAGAAACAAAACAGGTAATCCATGGAGATAGCAGTTGATAAACAGAAGGCTTGGTGATGTCTGGCAGTGCATGGCACAGAGCATTACTTCATGGTGAGCAGGATAAAACAGAGACCTCAAATAATGTGCAGGTGATGAGATGTGATTTTGAAGACGTGTACTGAAATCATGTGGTGCACGAGTCAAAAGACAGCTGACTGGTGTAATGGCTGATGGGACGTGTAGTGTGAGTCATGTGAGAGTGAAAGGGCTTATAATGTGACGCATACACACTCTTCTGTTTGCTTAATGTGCGCTTTGGAGTTTTTCATAGTCTTGTGTAATTCTAGTAAACCCCACATTATTTGTTAACGCTTTCTGATTCTGGAGGTAGTATAGTCCTAGCCATGATGAATAATGAATCACAGGGTAGGGCTGCAGAGTATGAAAGAATAGGGGGGGATAACCTGGAGAAAATTGAGGCGCAATTCATACAGTGTCAAAAAAAGGAAATAAAATAATTACAACAAAGAAGATTATGATATCTATAATTAAAAAACAAGTTCTGAAATATATTGCAATATCAGTATCGTAGTAACGATATATATATATATATATATATATATTAATCCAGCGCATGAACGTATTGTAATTATAACTGTTATTCATTCATTCATTTTCAGAACCGCTTAATCCTAATTAGGGTCGCGGGGAGGCTGGCGCCCATCTCAGCCGACTCT
>JAQMYF010000001.1:49195330-49208547 GCA_030014195.1 Neosilurus mollespiculum
TTTTTGGACTGTGGGAGGAAACTGGAGTACCTGGAGGAAACCCACACAAGCACAGGGAGAACATGCAAACTCCACACGGAAACGCCCGAGCTGGGAATCGAACCCAGGTCCTTCTTGCTGTGAGGCGGACGTGCTAACCACTACGCCACCGTGTCGCCTATAACTGTTATTATATATTTAATTTTTAAAATTGGCTGCTCTGATAGTCTGTCTCTTTGTCCCAACATTATTATTATTTCTGAGCTGTATCATGCCGGTACACTTTGCTTTGCACTGCTGACCTTAGTGTATGTGCTTCTATATGCTGTAACAGGGCTAATGCAACTGCAGAATTTTAGTGCGTGCCACACCTTCCGGTCTCATGTGTGTGCCAAAATAAGCCAAAACTGTACATAAATTCAATTCGCACAATTCGGAGGCCCTAATAATATTGGTCTTCCATATCTGACATGTAAGTGTTGCTCTCAGTAAGCATGTCCCCCTCATAACAATACCTTATCACGTTTATGGTAGATGTGTTTTAATATTACCATGTGTATTAACCTTTATTAAAATTATTACCCCTTTGAACTGCGGATTTTTCATGAGTAACGTTAGTTTACTTATAATGCCTGGTCCTACCTCAGATTTCCCATCTCCAGTCTAAATAGGTTTTTTTTCCTGCACTCTGAACTTGAGACAGTAGGTGGCACTGTAGTCATGTGGTTCAAGATTAATCATCACAAGCGTTGATTAATTCAGCAAAGCAATTAATGGGGTTGTAATTCTCGCTCTCTTTTTACTACCAATGAATAAATAAATAATAGACTAAAATTAAATGTGTTTTAGATCCTGGATCTATGATCGCTTTTCCAGGATGAATTTGTGTTGACAAAAATTGTTAAGCTAAGCAGGGCAGCCCGAGATGCCAAAAAACCCAGCCAAAACAAACCAATCCAAATGGCGGTGCATATGACTTGACTATAGCTGCATGCTTAAGAACAAGATCAGTGATACGAGGTGGGGGAACAGCACCACATTGTCTTTTTATCGCCTCTCATCTCAACATGCCGGTTGGTTGCTTGTATTTTTTTTAATGAAACAGTACATAGTACTGAGTACTAGTACTAATAGCACTTGAGTTTAACAGCTTAGGCTTTGATTGATTCACAAACGTGAATAAAAAAAAATAGTGCCTTTTATGTGCAAATCTCTGTTTATTCCTCTGTGTGTGAGGAATGCAGGGATGAGAGGAATCCGCATTGAAAGACAGCCTGTTTTCCAACTGCGAGGTATCACACTATAATTTGTGCATCTACATTTGGAAAGGAAATTGAATGAGGCCCCTGTGAACCTCTCTTGATGGGAAAACTTGACTTGTGCACCTTTTCTTCAAAACAAACAAACTTTGTAAGACTCTATAGCCTTATAAAGATTATAACACCTTGGAGGAAAAACTCGTTTAGTGTGATAAGTGATAAGCACAAGCCAGTCATCTGAAGGTTTTTTCACATCACTGCATTCTCTTAGTCTATTTTTCTCTTTCTCTTTTTTGACTGATGACTCATTCTCCTCCAACTCCTCTACCTCCTGCACATAAATGCTTTAAACCCGGAACCTCAGCCCCCTCATCCGCAAACACGCCCCCGCCTTCACTGTGCTAGGTGCAATGAGGCGATGTCATCAAAAGAGAACAGTTAGAGACATTAGCCGAGTCTGAATTCATTCCCAATGTACTATATTGTGCACGCTGTATCTCAGCCATTCTGTGACCGTTTCCATATTTCTAGTGCATGGTTATACTCTCTATAATTCACAATATTATTACCTATAGTATGTGATGTTATTTTTAAATATGTCAGTACATTTTAAAACCATATTCCGTATACCCGACAACACAGCTCCTGAAACTGAGCTGTTAGGAGAGTCAGCACACCGCTTTACAAGGCAGGAACATAGCTGAAATTAATTTAGCCAAAAATCTTTCAAATCAAAAAAGAATGATTATCGATTATAAATGTATTATAAATATGATCAGAAAAAGACCAGCAACTTGTTGGTAATGGTTATAAAGTTTTTTTAAATGGATTAATTATTTATAACTGGGGTTTACACTGGGGCACAATGTCCGCAATCTCGACAATTAATGAGCATGCTTAGACATTGATTGGGGTAAAAAGGAGGAAGGGTACATTCAAGAGATGGAACTTGAAAGAATCATGTTTCCAAATTGGTCAAGATCCCCTCCGATGGTGCATCAGGGTCTGTTACACTCTGTTAAGGTCTGTTAAGCTGTACAGTACTGCGCTGTACTATGATTCCCATGTTCTGTCATAATTGCTGTCAAATTGTAATACATAGTAATAATGCGCAATCATCACAAATCCACAAAGTTCTCTCAAGATCATTACAAATCCCCCAAGTTCCCTCACGGTCATCGCGACTCCACCGAGTCCCCTCAGGATCATCGCGACTCCACCGAGTCCCCTCAGGGTCATCGCGACTCCACCGAGTCCCCTCAGGGTCATCGCGACTCCACCGAGTCCCCTCAGGGACATCGCGACTCCACCGAGTCCCCTCAGGGTCATCACGATTTGATCCCACGATCCCCCATGGTCATCACGATTTGATCCCACGATCCCCCATGGTCATCACGATTCTCTCAACCCGTGGGGATCGTGGACATCATGGCACAGTGTAAACCCAGGGTTACTTGGATTCTGAAAGCAAAAATATAAATTTATCACAGTAACATGTTTCATCTTAGTCAATACTGATATATTTATTAATTACTTCTTTTGAATTTAAACACCTCATGTTTATCAGCAATTTGCACATTGTTACGGAGTTTCTTTAACAAACACTTTACTTGGGAGGGCGTGACTAATTTGTTGATCCATTTTATAAATTACTCATTTTATTGTTTTTATATTTTATAACATAAAGTACTGTATATCTAAAAGGAACAGTGCTGTGCTGGAATGGTCGCAGAATGGCCTGTTATTTGAATGGAGACGTGCTTTATAGGGATGTGTGTAATTGTCAGCCTTATCATGACAACATGGAACACAACCAGTGTATTCATCTTGATGTACTGTTCTTCCCCCTAGACTATTTATCTGATTTATTAAAAGGACATTATCTCTCTGTGTACATTTGGTCATTCTAGTTTTGCATGTTTGTTTCTTTTTTTTGTTAGTTAAAAAGTGAAATGAATACAAAGAAAAGCATATGTTTTTCTGAAGCCTGTTTACTGGCTGTTTGTGTGTCAGTTGCAGCACGCTCCATTATCAAGGGAAACGATAGGCTGTTTATGAGCCAGGGAGGGAGTACTCATGAGGTTTGGTCATTCAGCCTGAAATTTGCGTATACGTTTTGAACCTTCCCGGCAGTTTGCATTTAATGGATTAAAGTGAAACTATGAATCATTCTGTCACATATCCAATTTTCTTACAGCTATCGATGAAGTGTCGGTATGTTGACGTTGTGTGTGTTGACGGTAAATTTGGCCTTTTTAACACTGAGGCCTATCTTCTACATCAATAGTTTGAATAGAGTTGGTTATATCTCAGAGACCCACTAAATGATTGGGTCAGATATTAAATTATTGCACTACGAATCAAATTCTATCATATCACATTTCATGATATTGTTAAATATGATTCAGAATTGTCCCATGAAGCAAAATAGTATCAAGTCAAAGCAGATTCACTGCTATAATCGAATATTAAATCAGGTACAGATGCAACTATATGGTCAAACATCAAATCATTACCTTATAAATCATTGTTATTGTATCATAGTAGTTTCACTAATACCCTGATAACGTAATCAAACCAGTACATTGTGGAAATGATTCATTCATTCATTTTCTGAACCGCTTATTCCTAATTAGGGTCGCGGGGAGGCTGGCGCCCATCTCAGCCGACTCTGGGCAAGGGCGGGTACACCCTGGACAGCTCATTGTGGAAATTAATCAGCTCCTTTTTAAGCAGAGTGTAGATTTCACCATTTTTTACTGTGGTAAAAAGTGAATTTGTTATCAGAATGATGAAACGCCTGAACAGCAGTAGAATCGCTTGGCTCAAGTGTAGGGCATACTGCTGCCTCTTCACTGTTGAGGTGTGTCCAGTCTGTTTCTCTCATGAGACTTGAGTTGACATCCAGGAACCATCCTGAGGCGTTTTGTTCCCACAATTGTTTACAAGAAAAGATGGCCTGATGCCTCTTGGATGGGACCCCAGATTACTGAAATAGTACTTAGACTGATGTTCCTCGTGGCTGTTTCTGCGCCTACACCCCCAACCCCCCTCCCCTCGCCCACCAATTATTATTATTTTTTTTTTGGCAGCTTTATAAATGACACTGAAATTGGCTGCTATTGACAGTTCACCTCTCTTCTATCAGCAGTGGAGCTTAGTTTAATTTATAAGTCTGACTCTTTTGTGAATTTATTTCCTTCTTCCCTTGTGTGCCAGTTCCTTACGTTTTTGCTAAAAAAAAAAACAAAAAACAAACAAACAGCACTTGATTTGTCTTTACCTGATCTTGGTTTCGCTTCTAACAACCTTCCCCTTTTTATATTCTTCCAGTACTTTTACCCATCAACAATTTGTGTCCTCGGCTGGGTTTGGACCGCTGGGAAAACTAAAATGGGTTAGCTTTAGTAAACACCAGTCAAAATCTATAAACAGTTCTGTCACTCAAACCTTTTTTGTAGTCTGGGAACAGCTTAAACTACAGCACACTATACTGTTGGAGTCCAAACGCCAATGGGCTTCAATTACTCTTGTGGGTCCCTGTCCTCTCCAATCATACTACATCAATCTAATATTGTAGCACAGTGTAGCTAAAATTATTTCACTTGTATAAAGGATAGGCATTTGAGGACTAATGTTTGTAACATCATTGTTTTCTGTTTGATAAATGCACATAGTCTGCAATTTTCGAAACAGAATTCTCTGCAGTGTTTCACTGTTAAAAGTAGGGCTTGCCACTGTCACCTTACAGCAAAAAAGGTTCTAGGTTTGAACTTAATGGGTGCATGGCGCATTTGTTGGTATTTTAAATGTCCTCCCTGTGCTTGCGTGGAGTTCCTTCAACTCCTTCAGTTACCTCTCAGTATAAACAAATGCGGAATAGGTGAAATTGCCACTATAAATTGCTCGTAGGTGTGAATAATTGATTGTATCTGTGGTGGCCTTGCAGTAGACTGGTGAACTGTTCAGAAGTTAGCTGGGATTGACTCCAGCTTCCTCTGCAACCCTGACAGATATGAGCTATAGATTATAGAGGGAACAGTGATCTCAAAACCTTTCACCCTTTTCTCTTTCTTTAATTAATACCTCTTGTTTTCAGAATTGTCTCAGTGAGTTGTGTAACGACTTAAAATAAGTCAGCATTTGTATGCCGGGGTACATCAGTGAAGAGAAAAAGATAAATCAGAAAGGTGACGGCTTTGTAAAAAGAAAAAAAATGTAAATGTGACAGCTCTGTAAGGGAGAGGTTATAAAATGGTTTTGGGAAATGTATTACCAGCAATGAAACCCATCATCGAGAAATGGAAAAGTATATAGACAACAAAGACGACTGGAAAAAGTAAAAGATGCATCATTGTAAACAAAGGTGACAATTTCTGCTGAAATAAACAGCTTTAATGTCTTATGCTGAATAAAAATCTCATTTCTCTCACATTTTCATCTTCTTGATATTTATATCTTCTCTTTATTCAGTGCTTTATCATCAGGTGGGTTGCCGGTCTGTCATAGTGTATCACACACACACACACACACACACACACTGAAGAATGGCAACAAATTTGCTTCTTTGTATTTGGTGGTGCCCATAAAACTCTATAATAAGAGTTCACAGAGCAGAAAGTCTAAAATATTTATTGAATGGCAGACAAAGAGGGATTTATCTGAGGCAGAAATTGAAGTACTTTTGACTCAGGTCTATGAAAAAAAGCTGTGAACAGATTTTTGTGAAGTTTTCATGGAACGTGGAGAATGCATCAAGGAACATTTGATTAGTTTTTCGTCTACCTTCGCCAAGGAGGTTAAACAGGAAAGAGACTATCCTACCTTGGAGGGGGTTTGTGCTCTCTGAGTGCTTCTAGCGTGTTTCCCCAATAATAAGACCTACCATTTCTTCTGCAGAACGGCCCAAAATAAACCCTACCCCGAAAATAAGACCTAGCTAAATCCATATTTTGTTCACACCCTCCCCTCATTTTCTGTGAATGCATGCGTGCCAGCACCATTTACAGCAGAGCCGCGGAGGAGAGACAGAAAAAGAGGAAGTTAAAAAAAAAAAAACGGTAAGTAAAGTATTGTAAAGGAGGACTGAGGGGCATGATGGGGATAAAAGCAGGACTGGGGGAGCATAACACTCATCATTTTATTTACCGGTATTATCTTCTATCTTCTGCCTATTATCTAGGTAGAATTTTGCGTTCACAATTACCTGTTTATTGAAATTGTTGTTAATGTTAATTAAAATAAGACCTACCCCCAAAAATAAGCCCTATGGTGTTTTTTGAACCAAAAAAAAAAAGAAATAAGACAGTGTCTTATTATCAGGGAAACATGGTAGTTTTTTGTTTTGTTCCAAAAGGACAAAAAGTATTGGTGCTGATCAACAGTCTCTCTACTTCTGAAGGAAGTCAAACCATGATGGAGACTTTAAAACTTCCAAGATCATGTCATGGCAGTCTGAACCGACTGAACTGTTCCATCTTTCATCCGCCGTAAATATCTGTTGCCTCTTAAAGCATGATGGCTTAAATCAGTGCGATACATATAAAGTTGTGAATCATGTGGGCTGATGGTCGGCCAAGGTTGCTCCGTACCAGCGTCTATCATACTATTTTCAAAAAATATGTCTTTAATTTTAGTTTGATCCTCCAGTTGCTTCCTTTCTCTAAACTGTTCTGTACTTTGACTTGACAGGTTCTTCTCACCTTTCTGTTTTTTTTTTTTTTTTAATTTCTTTATTTAAACTAGAGTTGCATCATGTAGGTTGTCTTCGCAGCATCATTCTTCAAAGTCTGCAAAGCCCTATGACTGCTTGTGTTTTTTTACTTATATTGATGTGAGTGTGTTAATCCTTATGGAGATCCATAAGGCGTTCCCCTCAGGGTAGTGTGGTATTAAGTGCTTAGTGCTGCTCTTAAACACAGATAAATTTATCAAAAGAAAGGGTGGATTAGAGTGCATTTTCCAGGGAAATGCTGCGTTTTCTCCCACGATCATATTCCAGGAAATATTGCTGACACTGAAAAAGCATTAGTTCATCTGTGTTCATTTATTTCTCTCCCTCTCTTAATTTCTTTTTAACCTCTTTTTCCTTGTCTCTCAGGAGGAGCTGAGGGAGCTGAGGGAGCAGCCTATTGATCCGCAGGCCGAGCAGGAGATTATTGACAGTATAGAAGAGGTGTACTTTTCCAATGATTCCATTGACATGGTGCTGTATGAGCTTGAGGTGGGTTTGCTCAGTATACAAACTGTTTTAACTGCCTGCTGAATCTGAAATTTAACCCGTTCTCAAGGCACTGGTGAAGATATTCATTCATTCGTTTATTTGCTGAACCGCTTAATCCTACTACCTATTTCAGCCAACTCCGGGCGAAGGTGGGGTACACCCTGAACACTCAGACCTAGGTGCATGTCTTTGGACTGTGGGAGAAAACCAGAGTACCCAGGGAAAACCCACACACGCACAAAAAGAACATGCGTACTCCACACAGAAACGCCCTCGCCATGCTCAGGACTCGAACAAATTACCTTGTTGTGAGAAGGACATACTGACCACTATGCCATTGTGCTGCCCTAGTGAAGACATCACTTTCACAATCATATAAACAGGAAGTGTGAACCCTGAAACTGCATTTCTGTGACAAACTCAGAGTCGAATAGTCAATCATGCATGTGGCCCTGCTTGACTATTGCAGCCAAATCCAGGATTGATGGATTATTCAATGTGGGTGTGAAAGCTCATTAAATTCGGTGATGCTTTACAAACTGCATTATAAGTGTGTGAGAGCAGGCAAGTGGAAAGTAATTCCTCACATTCATGCCCCGGATTCTTTATTTTGTGTTTGTCTTTATTTATGTGGGAAATGGCATGCATTATTGCTTAAAATGTCCTTCATAATAATTGTGTATCATCAAATTTTATATAAAAAAAACGACATTAGCATTTTTTGGAGATCAGTTGTAAAGTGGATTGAATTTGGGGCAAATTTTGGACGATTCTAGTTGTTCTACTGTAAACATTAATTTAAATGTTAATTTAGTACATTAAATTTACAGAACACTAATGTACTGTAATGTACTGACATTTGTCTCTCTCTCTCTCTCTCTCTCTCTCTCTCTCTCTCTCTGTGTGTGTGTGTCCTTGCAGAAACTTCCTGATCTGAACCTGCAGGAGCTGGAAGAGTACAGAGATAAGCTAAAAAGACAGCAAGCAGCAGTAAGTGAAGATATACTGCACTGCTCTCACAGTGTTTGTCATCATCTGCTGCTGTTTTCTTAAGCCGACTCGTTCGATGTCTGGTAATACACCAGTGTTTTGGTTTTTTTTTTGTTTGTTTTGTTTTTTTCTTACCCAGAACATTCCAAATTGTTGGAGTGGTTACGCTGAATGCTTTGTGCAATGACTGTATGGGTTTTCTTGAAAATGCTTTAAGAGCTCTGTGGTCTTTGTGTAGGTTTATTCTTTTTTTATTTCTACCTGAGTTTCCCACCCACCAAGAAGTACTTCACTATCACACCGCAATGGCAAGCAGCTTCCTGCGAGGCATGTGAGGCCAGCCGACTGCATATTCAGGTGCAGTGTAACACACTCTGAGGAAAGAGCTATCCACCCCCCTCGAATGCATGAGCTCACAGATGACCATGATTGGCTAGTGTTTTGTGTGAGTGATAAGGAAGAAATCATATGCCATTCTCATGTGCTCCCGGCCACAGACGGTTTTATCCTTTTTATTTTATATTGATTTATAATTTATATTGAAATATTTATAAATGCAGAATTTACAGCAAACCCAAGGCACAAAACCAAGAGTTGACATTCAGAGCTAATCTAAGAGAGCACTCTGGGGCAACACCAAACACCTGCCAGTCACTTGTTCCAATATTTTTGACCACTTGAACAATGGATAGGTTCAAACAAAAGGTACCCTGTTCTCACTTGTTTAATGATATAAATATCATATTCCACCACATTACATCTCTCATATACATCTTTTGTTTTGAAACCCAAGTGTCCTTACTCTGGGTTTACACTGGAGCCATGATGTCCATGATCTCCACCATTCTAAAAAGCGTGGAGCTCCATGATTTATGAGCACACTTGGAGCATGATTGGGGTATAACAAGTAGGCAGGGTGCATCTAAGAGGTGTAAGTTGAAGGAATCGAGATCCCCTACGGTGGTGCATCAAGGTCTCTTAAACTCTACAGCGCTCTACTACGATTCCCACATTCTATCACGTTTGGCATCAAATCATAATAAATCTTAATCGTAACCAGATTTTTGACAGTCAAAATCTTTTCGGGATTTTTTCAGGAGTTCCCTCAAGATCATCACAATTTGATCCCATGACCCCCCTCATTGCTCATCACGAATCTCTCAAATTGTGAATCATGGTCATTGTGACCCCAGTGTAAACCCAGGTTTAGTGAAGAGCAAAAACAAAAGACTTGGTCTTGCTGTTTTAATACTTTTGGAGGGGACTGTAATTACTCCAAGAATAGTGTAAATAATTAACATGAATAGTAGCCGCATTTTTATCCTGGGTGACCAATACACTGAAAGTGTAAGTTTGTATACCCCTCAGTGAGCCAAGGCAACAAGGACTGTTATTTTTAGCAAAGCCATGCAATGTGTTAATTCTCAGAATGAAATGGGATATAAGAGGTGCACGTAAGATATTAATATATATTACTAGATATACTGGGAAAAAAGGTGAATATCAGTTGCAGAGGCTGCATCTCCTTTTGAGTGTTTTTATTCACCAGTTCTTTGAAAGCGACCGCTTTGCTTTTAACTGCCTTCAGTGTTTTGCGTTGTCTAAAAAGAGATGCTCTTATTTCATTTTATTTCAGGTTTTGTCATTTTCTTACCACTTCAGCAGATTTGTTGAGTGTGCAGTTTTTGCTGAGCACTAGGTCTCAGTGGCTTTAAAATGAATTAATGTCATTTGATCTAGCTTTATATCACTTCCACAAAATGATTGTGTTTCTAAAACCACAAAATCCACCATCAAATATATTGCTTTATTGCATACACTTTAGGAAAAAACACACCTGGTTAAAAAAAAAGGTCAAATATTGCATTCTAAGATATGAATAGTGATGACAATGAACAAAACTGTTATTAGTTCAACTTTAAGTCTCTTTTTGAATGTAATATTTGGGAAAGCCCAGTTTTCATCCTTGTAACTGCCTCCAGCACTTTTTATATCAATAAAGCTGGAGATTTTCTGTTACAATATTCAAATCAAGTCTGCAGAGTGCAAGGTGTACCGCATTTTTTTCTGTTAAATTTTCTTTTTAACTTTATATTTTAATTCTATTTTCCATTTCTATATTGTAAATAGAGGTATAGTGTCTGTTTGCCTGTATTGATCCTCAGCTTTGGGTTGTGGATTTTTATGTGGCAGTACTGGCTGAGTGGTTAGGGCTCTGGCTTACTGATCAGGGGTCAGGGGTTCAAACCCCAGTATCACTAAGTCGTTACTGTAAGGCCCTTAACCCTCAATAGCTCAGTTGTATAAAAATGATAAATGTTAGTTACTCTGGATAAGGGTGTCTGCCAAGTGTAAAAATGTACTTATGTATTCCTTTATGGGAATGTAACATAAAGATGTGTGTCTACTTTTGACATTGGAGGTATAAGGTGTCAAACTCTCTGTCACATTGTTCTTATAGACTAATAACCCTAAAAGTAGCCCTAAAAGTTCAAATACTCCGTTGCTGCTGACCAGAATCACAAGAAACTTTGCCTCTTGTATTAGATTACCCGCTGAACAATTTTATTGAGCCAGATTTTTGATTTTCAAACCGAAAACTGTACTATTGGGTTTAACAGCTATGTAGCTGGATCCCAAAATGTCAGAATTGAACTTGTTCTAATCCATAATATCTCTCTTGGGTATATTTGGTTTATGTCTTGTTTAGAGCTCAGCTCTGACTTATCATGATCACTAAATGATTATAAGAATATGACACAAAAAAGATATCATGATTTTTAAAGCCACTTCTATGAAACAGTACCGGTCAAATGTTTAGATACTCCTTCAGATTGAAAATGAATGTGTACTGGTACCATACATTATATATATTATGTTATTATATATATTATTGTTATATGCTTTAACACACAGTAATAGAGTAATAATATTATAGCATTCAAGAAAGATTGTAAACAATGAAACACTTATTTATTAATAAACTTATTCATAATAATATTTATTTATATTTTTTAAATAATATAGAAGTAAAAAATGTTCACAAACAGAAAAGGATTAAAAAAAATCTGAACTTTTTAAAAAATCTTACGATTTAAATGACTGAGTTTTAACACCAGCTGATTCTAATCAGTTTGTTTGTCATTATAAAAGAATAAATGCAATAAAATAAGTGTGTATAAAATAATACTGTGACTTCATCTTACATTTTTACAGTATTGAAATTATCATGAATTTTTTAGATATATAATGTACAGGACCCATTCTCTAGGATTTACCTCATTGATTAGATGTCACGTCCAAATCTGAGCATATTTTTTTTTTACTGTATGTACCACTCGGGGGCAGCATAGACTCAAAGCTTTATTTTGCAGATTTATCAAAAGTTTTTCACAACACTGTGATATGTGTTTGTATGTTTGTGGTTCCCCCCCCCCCCCCGTTTCCCTCATTTGATTACTTGGGTTTACCTTTCATTTGTCTTCAAGTAGTGCTTTGAGTAACTACTGAGCAGCCCTGACAATTTCAGTTCTAAACCAATTTAAAAATGTGTTTGCTCTTCTTCTTTGTGTTAATATTCTTAAAACTTATTTTGTCCTTGGCGAAGTGGAAAATTTTTAGTGCATGAGAAAAATTCAGGAAAAGCAGTCTTCAGAACTACTGACACTTGCAGCACTTTGTCACTAAATTAATGCTATGTTCACTGTAACATTCTCTATAAGACCGTTTTTATGCTATTTTGCAAAAGTTCAACATTCACACCAAAAAGCTGAGATGTCTTGTGTGAATGTCAGACTGACTGGGCTGCCTGTGTTTTTCCTGTCCAGCACCTTCCCTTCCTTCACCTTCATGGCTGAGGGAGCAGCCATGGCCTAATGGTTCGAGAAGCGAATCTGAGATTAAAAGGTCGCTGTTTTGATTCCCAAACCAGCAGGAAAAATGTGTGGCAGTGTGGGAGTGATCAGCACCTTCCCTTTTCCACCTTCATGGCTGAAGTGCAGTTTAGCAAGGCACCTAATCCCCCAACTGCTCTCGTATGTGTGCTCACTTTGGATGGGTTAAATGCAGAAGTTAATTTTCCCTTGCAGGATTAATTCAGTAAATAAAAAAAAAAAAATGAACTCAAAAAACCTGATATTTCTAAGTTTACGCATCTCAGTGAGTGTTTTTGAAAAGTACTGGTGACAGAAGATGCAGTCTATAGGAGTGAAGTGTTAAATGGAGCAATAATTCTGATTTCAGGTTTACCTGGGTTACTGTGAACATAGCCTAACTAGCTGCTTGTTTGAGCTGTGAGTGTCTCTCAGATTGTCACCGTGTAATTTTAGGCATGGAGCAAATCTTTTGTCCCTGTAACTTCCCTCTGCAATGTTTTCCTTTCCGAGTCTTTTGATTCTGATTTCAAGTGCTAAAAAAGAGAAATGTAAAAAAAACAGCCAGAAACTCATAATCAAATCATTGAGGGCATTCAGTGTATTGCGGATATTAAGCATTCTGAGCATTACTTGCACAGAGCCTTCGGTTGCCCTTTGTGTGGGGAAATAAGCCATTAGCACAGGTGAAGCAAACTGATTAAAGCTGATGAACTAGAGGAAACCAAGAAAAGGTGTAAATAAGAACAGTTATGTTTTTCCGATTCAGATCAGCACTGCTACCGTAACGCTGTCAGCTCTTAGCCTGTTTTGCTATCTTTCCACACACACACACACACACACACACACACACACACACACACACACACACACACACACACACACACACACACA
>JAQMYF010000001.1:49212970-49232614 GCA_030014195.1 Neosilurus mollespiculum
GGTGTACCCCGCCCTCGCCCAGAGTTGGCTGAGATGGGCGCCAGCCTCCCCGCGACCCTAATTAGGAATAAGCGGTTTAGAAAATGAATGAATGAATTCAGATTCAGAATACTTTATTGATCCCAGAGGAAATTGTGTATTCCATGAAAACTAGAGGCCCCAAAGGGCTGCCACCTAGGTGTTTTGTTAAAAACAATTGGTGTCCATTTTGCTGAGCTTGAGCTCGACTGACAATGACCTTTTCATAAACTCATTTCAGCCTTTGGTGCCAAGTTTCTACCCCGATGAATTGATGATGTGACAAGCAGTTCTTGAGATGAAGGTGTGCGTAGCCACAAAAAAAACCAAACCAACTGACAAGTGATAACAATACTACTTACTCCATCACGGCTGGTAGAAAGTAATGTTAGGAGAGAAGAAAGATTTATGTATCAGGTTCAACCACACCATAACGTGCCATTCCTGATAGCTCTGGTGTTGTACTATGTTAAGAGTAAGACATTTTGGCATGTGCTGTTATGGTAAAATAATCAACGCTGTTGTAATGAGATGTGTCCTGAATCAAAATGGAGTTACAGTTCACGCACTGAAGTTAATTAATTTCTCTGTAACAGCATGACCTGGACTGGTTTACTCCACATATTCCACAGCTGTTTGCCAACAATCACATTTTAAAAATTTATTTATAGCTAACACATTATACTTTTTAAGCATTTCTAATTACTGTGTTGACAACTTGCTTCCTGTTGTGACTTAAAGCTGTCGTCCCTTTACCAGCCTCCTTTTGCCTTTCCGTTGAAGACAAAAAACCCCAAAAAACAAACCAGCAGCTTGCCATGTTAATTAGAAACCAGAGAGTGCTAAAAAAAAAATCTAAAAATATTAAAGATCTCCAAAAAGAAACTGTTCACCAAATAAGCAGGTGCAAGTTTTTATTCAGTAAACACAACCCTGTTTTTATTCAATTCAGTCTAGACAACCCTGCGGCTTCATCAAAATAATGTCCCTTCTGGATCAAAGAGAAAAAAAAAATATGTAAAGAAGATAAGATACTCAGATTCAAGGAAAGAGTTGGAGGAATTTCCAGTATACCATTATCAGCACTGTTTTGCTTCAGGTTTAAAACCTATGAAGTGCACCTTAGTTTGTCAAACAGATCTCACTCGCTTACTCACTCATTTGCCGAAACGCTTAATCCTACTAGGGTTGCTGGTATCAGCCGACACTGAGCAAAAGTGGGGTGCACTCCGAACAGCTCGCCACACCATTGCAAGACCAACACACACACAACTCTTCTCACTCACATTCACACATGGGGACAATTTGAAACAGCCAATTAGCCGAATGTGCATGTTTTTGGCCTGTTCGAGGAACCCGGAGTGCCCAGAGGAAACCCATGCAAACAATGGAAGGACCCCAGGGCCTTCTTGCTGTGAGATGGACATGCTATCCACTGTGCCACTGTGTTGACCTCAGACAAATTCAAATCTGTCCTTTGTAATTAAAAATAAACCATAAGTAGTTAATGGATATAGAAATGTTTAAACTCCGAAGCAAGAACAAGGTTGTAACTGTTATACATACTTGATGTTATCCAGTGGAATTACAAGTCTTTGATTTCCACTTTTTTAAATCATCTTAAGTTTATCAGTCTCTCTGCCTTCACAGACACACCTGTTACCAAACAGACCTATGTCTTTAAAAAAAATCTACATTATATACAACACACATGTCCAAAATATATAACATCCATCAGGTCGATCAGGTGTCTTTGTGAAAAATTGTATAATACACAGTCACTCTGCAGTAAATTCTAATTTACAGTCAGTGGCGCCACTGCAAGATTTGGACTACTTTATTGTCCAGCTGCCATTTCCATTTATCTCTGAGTGACTTTAACAGCCATAAGCCTGCCTATATTGGGAAGAAACCATTCTAATGCTAAGGGCAAAATACTACTCGCCTTCATTGCTAAAACAGATTTATGTTTATGGAATGATAGATCGTGTACTTAACTTCATCCAGGACATACGATGTACTATGCAATTGATTTATCTCTGTGTGAGCCTGAACTGCTACTCAACTTCTGGCGGGTCTAGAATGACCTCTGTTAGAGTGACCACTTTCCCCTGATAGTAACATCTGCAGAACTAGGCATGCAACTAAGAACTTCAAGGTGGAAATGAAAAAAGCAAACGTGTCATTTTGAAGCCTTTTGCTATGAGAAATTCTGTCAAAAGCCTTAGTGTAATCAGGGTCCTGTGCTGTTTTACTGAAATTCTAACCACATTTGCAGATGAATCTGTCGCAAAGACCGGAGCAAAACCACACCATATGCCCATGTCCATGCTTTAATGCAGACTATAGAAAGGAGATCAAGACATGGAAAAGAGCAGAGAGATGAACAACCAACAGTAGAAAGCCTCATTACACTAAAAGCTCAAGCATGCAGAGTCATTATTGAAGCAAAGAAATGGAGCTGGAGGAGATCTGTATTGAGTCTCACGTCAAACACACCTACCAAGAACGTCTGCTACTTGATTAAAAAAGCTGAAGGGCAGGGACAGTGCGTCACAAAAACAACTTATTAAGCATCATAATCTGACTCTCACGTATTTGCTAATCCTACTATGGTCGCGGGGGCTGGAGCCTATGTCAGAAGACTCCGAGCGAAGGTGGAGTGCACCCTGAACAGCTCGCCAGACCTTCGCAGGGCCAACGCACTCACAACAATTTGCACTCACATCATCACCAAGGGGCCATCTGGAACAGTCATTTAGCCTAATGTACATGTCTTTGGACTGTGGGAGGAAACCAGAGTACCCAGAGGAAACCCACGCAAACACAGGCAGAACATGGTAACCCCACACAAAAACGCTTCAGACCAGGACTCAAACCAAGGGCATTTTTGCTGTGAGGCGGACATGCTAAGCACTACACTACCGTATCGCCCGCATTATAATCTGTTGACCATAAAACAAGAAGCAGCAAATCAGCTGGGAAACACCCAGATACTGTTAGAACACTAATAATAATACCTATTCCTAAACCAAGAAAGAACCATACCGACTCCAGCAGCTCTACCGCCCAATAGCTCTGACAAGTTGTCTCTGTAGAATCCTGAAGAGAAGGGTGACTACCCTTTGTATGGAACCTGAAAAAAACACTTGAGTGATTACCAATGTGGCTTCAGACGAGGAAAGAGCATCCTAGATTATCTCATCAGAGCAGAGTTTTATGTACATGATTGGGTTTTTTTTTTTTTTTTAGAAAAAAGCATGTGATTGCTATCCTTAATGATTTAAAAAAATCTTATGATACAGCATGAAGGTACAGCATTTTAAGTGAGCTATACCCCTTGTCCATGCCAACTTGTCCTTGTTCCAATTTATTTTCTCCAATAGAAAATTTTAAGATTGTACAGGAACTACTCACTCAAATTTATTAAAGGTTGAAGTATTAAAAGCATTTCATTTTTGCTAGATATTGTTGACACCCCCTTCTTTATGCTCACGACTGAAGTGACCTTGAGCAAGGCACCTAACCTCCAATTACTCTCCAGGAACCGCATTGTGGCTGCCCACTGCTCCGAGTGTGTGTATGTGTGTATACTCACTGGTTATGTGTGTGTGCTCACTTTGGTTGGGTGAAATGCAGAACTAAATTTCCCATGCAGGTTTAATAAAGTATATCAAAAAGAAATCAATAACATTTGTTTTATTTTGCTTATATATTTTATTTCTTTTGTAATTATATTTTTTCCCCAATTTTTTATTCATAATGTAGTTACAGTATTTCTTAAAAATGCTCTTCCTCTGATATACCCTCAGGTGCTGACATGGATTAAAACAACGAAATTTCAGACCTCCTCAGAAGCAGACTGGGGCTTCATGCTTTCAGAAATGTTCCCTCTGTCATCTGCAATATGATGAGCCTGTGCTACATTTGTTGTGAAAATAACAGTGTTCATTATACACTCAACCCTCGATTCTACGGACCCCGGTTTAACGGATATCAGAAGCTGCGGACAAAGTCTGGAGTAGTCTGTCCGGGGGGGCTCAGCGGTCGGCAAGGGCAGATGCGAGCCGCTGTTTTGATAGTCGGCCGTTAGTTGGCACGCGTTAGACACCGTTAGTGTCACATTGGATGATGTGGTTGTATATACATATGTAGCATTTTTCCGTAATGAAATTGTTGTTAATACCCACTTTAGAACCATTCTCGGAAGCTATGGACAATCGGCAAAACTGGACCGATGCACCCCCTTTTTGTCCGTTAAATTGAGGATCGAGTGTAGTGATTCAGGTTTTCATCATATTGATGGATGCAGTGTTGATCTTTTGCTTTATTTCCTTTTTGTACAGGTTTCAAAAAAAGTTGCAGACCTTATTCTAGAGAAACAGCCGTCCTATGTCAAGGTAAGATTTCTTCTCATCATCTCATTAGACAAACATATCATTTTGAATGTCTTTCCTGCCTTTATACCCTGTATTAGATCATTTCTGGGTATATTTGATTATTTGCCCTACCTAATCTAAAGTTTACCTGATATTGATATAGTACTGTATTAGATATTTATAATAAAAATATCAGGCGGCATGGTGATGTAGTGTTTAGTACCTCCACTTCACAGCAAGAAGGACACATAAAGGGCTTTTACATCCTGTTAAGCTCTACAACACTATACTACGATTCCCAACTTCTTTCACAATTGGTGTCAAATCGTAATAATCATGGCAAAATTTTTGACAGTCATTCCACCAAGTTCCCTCAAGATCATCACAAGTCGATCTCATGACCCCTACGCTCATCACATTTCTCTCAAATCATCGAGATCATGGACATTGTGGGCCCATTGTAGACCCAGGGTAAGATTAAGTGGTTTAGTGAGTGAGTAAGTGAGAAATAAAAATAAATAAATAAGGGGAAAAATAACATGCGCCAAATATTTTAAAGAAGTGATTTAATGCCTAAGACTCACTTTTGCCAGATTTGCTATATCTGTTTTTTTGCTTTTAACTACAGTGTGTAACGTATGAAGTGTATGTCTCAATCCAAAGTGATGTCAAAAGAAACCGGTCACTGAAGCTTCACTGGTCACTGAATAGAAAAGATTAGAAATATTGGTCCATAAAACTGGGAGTAATAAATGGGAGTGAGCTGCACCTTTCTTTCCTCCACCTTCATGGCTGAAGTGCCCTTGAGGAAGGCATCTAACCCCCCACTGCTCTCCGGGCACCTCCAATGTGTGGCAGCCCACTTCTCCGAGTGTGTGTGCTCATTGTTTATGCGTGTGTGTGCTCACTTTGGATAGGTTAAATGCAGAGGCAATAATTTCCCTTGCGGGATTAATACAGTATGTCAAAATCAAAAAAAAAAAAAAAAAACACCCCATACAGCTTGGCACAGAAGACAGAAGGTCTCCTGTGGTCGTACTTCTCTGTTCATAGGCTCATTTCAAATCCAGGACGAATGTGCTACAGCACTTCAGCACTACAGAGCAGTGTTCTGCGGACAAATGTGAAAGTAATGAATAAAGCAAATAAATAAATGAAGCAAACCAATAAATAAGGCAGCACTGCCAACTACAGATAGGATTGTAGAGGTATAGTTATGGCATACAACTGCTTTGCAGCCCCAGTGCTCAGACATTAAGGATTTAATTAAATATGAATGCATTATGAATGAATAATATGCTTTAAACAAATCCAGATATGAAAAAAATATTTTTTTAACTTCAAATAGCCCAAACTAAACATTGCCTTATTGACTTCTGAAATAAAAATATATTTCCACCATTATTTTATACAAACCTGAAATTCATCAAATAAATATGCTAGAGTCCATGCATATACTGTACACAGTCCAGAATCTTTCTGCTGGGGTCTCATCATCGAAACGTTACGTATAAGTCTCAAGCAGGGCCAGTGGTGTAGTTGTTAGGGTGCTGGGCTTATGATCACGAGGTTGTGGGTTCAAATCCCAGTTAGACCCCTGCTGTGCTAAGACCCTTGGGCAAGGTCTTAACTACAAGTGTGCTGCTGTCCACCCAGCAGTATAAATGGGTACCAGTAAAAATACTGGGACGGTAATCTACGATGCGCCTGGATCCTATCATGGAGGAGTTAAACTCCTAAGTCGCTTCACGCCACAGAAACCAGGATAAACTCCGGCTCTGATGAGCCAATAGGCCAACAAATGCCCAACAGACTTTACTTGGGGGGTGGCTTAATTATAACGGTGTCATGCTTATCAATGTTTCCAGGGGAATATATGTTCATGTGTAGTAATAATAATGATAAAACCCTGGCTGTATCCTGCGTTCGACTGCCTTGCAACCCTAATAGGATAATAATAATAGTAATAATAATAATAATAATGGTGTTTTTTTTTTAAATCATGTTCTCTACCAATGTGTCTGTTTCTAATTTAAATCTGCATTTGCTTACAGATATTTGGAGCACTAACTGATACAAATGCAGATAGTAACATTGCATTGCACCCAAAGTGGACTTATTATTTTATGACCCATCAGTATAATTTTGCATCCAATACTTGTGCTAATTTATGGTGGAAAATGTGAAAGGATTGTGAAAGTAATGCAACATGATGGCGCATCAAAACCTAAATCAGTAACAGAATTTTCAGAACAGCCTCAGTCTCCATGAAATGCTGTGGTGTAACCTTAAGAAGTTCAAACCGGACATCCAAAACAAGATCCGTGTTTAATTGTTAAGACGAAATCAGCAAAATGTCTTGTAATGGCTACACAGGACACATCAGCACTACAGTAAACATCTGTTAATTACCAGAGTTTTGGTGGAGGTATTGTAATCACTGGAATTTATTGACCAAACCCAATGAACTTTACCCTCCCTGAGTCCCAGAGATGATTTGATTTTTGGAATGTCAAGTTCAAAGGTGAAGATCAGAGCAAGGTTACAGTATTTTGGAGATTATAACTTTAAAGCAAGTGCTGATAGATATGCTATTTCTATGGAGCACTAATAGGAAGCCATATATGGATTTTCAGATGAGACAATTACCTTTGACCTTGAGGGATCCTGAAAGGTCAAACAGCCCATTTTGTAAATCCTTCAAATGAGAGGTTTTTTTTTGCTAATTTGATCACATTCACATACTGTATAACATATCATAAAATTAAAATCAGGTAATTAAAATCAGTACCCATATGGTACCTTACACTCTGTTAGTGCCCCTCTCTTTCTTTTTTTCCCCACCAACTTATATATTGGCTTATATTTATTTATTTATTTATTGATTGATCTATTTCTTTCTTTCTTTCTTTCTTTCTTTATTTATTTTTACCAAAGTTAAGATTTGGGGCTCATTTATGCAGAAAACTTAAGTTCACAGACTTAAATGCACAGCTGTAGGCTGCAATGATGAAATGATGTTTGTGGAAGTGTAAACCCACTCATTGGGATTCTCAAATGGTGCCACTGACAAACCTGTTAATGCGGGGGTGTTTTGATCTTGAGAACAATTTTTGTGTGCTTTGGGATTAAAGCATTGTGAGAAGAAAGCGTTGAGGAACTGTGTGCAGTCTCCTCAGCCTGTTTCCTCTCCACTGGATTACTCTGGAATTTTTTTTCCTCGGCTTCTGTAAGGCCACACTGGCCAGCCTTTGATCAGGAAGCAGTGGGATTTTTGCTCTTCTCCATAGACTCTGACCTGTGAAATTGTGGATTCTGGTCTGGAGGGAAAGGAATTAATCTCTTTGTGTCTTCTACAGACGGATTAGTAGATTGCTGAAATTGGCTGTCAGGATGAGTGGTTTATCTGTTGCTCATCGTTTTAAAGCTATATGAATATACAATTGCCAAAGCTTTAAATGTTATTCGTCTCCATAACCAACCCTTTTCTGAGATCTGGGCTTTATTTACACATAAATGAGAACAAGAGCAATTTCTTACCCGTTATACTTTATAATGACAAAACCTTTTCTGAATGACCTTGTCAGTGGGTCTGTTACTTTTCTGTAGATTAATTGGTGAATTTCTTGTGTCTGATAAAAAAGTGTCCATTAGGAAGACTAGCACGTGAGGATGTGTTGTATCTGATTTTTCCATAATTAAATGAATTCTATGTGTTATTGTCTGCTGTTTTGGTGCTTAGCTGCAGTGAATAAAACTCTAATACTGTAGTCCTACTTTCTTCATTCTTTCTGATCGCTCAGCTATTCATCACCTGTAACATTGTAGCTCTAATTTTCGATCGGGTTAATCCTGTTGGAAAATGCATTGCGAAACTAAACACATTGTAAAAACCTCAATAGACACATGCACACATGGTCCTGCTGTTTTTGTCTCTCTTTTGTTTTTGACCACTTGAGGTTGAATGGCAAGTTAACAGGGTTTAGGCACTAAGAACGCCCTTGATATAAAATCAATTGTGCGATAAAATAACACAGTCTCTCTTGTGGTTTATGCCTTATTCTAACCGCCAGGGCTGGAACACAGTGCTTCTGGAACTAGATTTAACCTGTTAAAAAACGACAAACCCGGCTCTTGTTACCGAAACAAATAGGAGGACAAACACAAAGAAAAAATTCATGTTTTTCTCAGAAATGCAGCTTGATGAACAATTTGTCCTTGTTTTTTATTAAGGAAATCGTGATCCATTTAATCAATTCTTTATAGTTTATATCCTACAACATAGAGCATTAACTTGCAGAGGCGCAGGAATGAATTATGATTGTCTTCTAATGAATTAAGTAGTGCATTTGCCTTATTTCTAGCAATCACATCAAAATGTGATTGTCAGAATGAGTGCTCCAATTATCTGCTGTGTGCCTTTTACTACATTAAACCAGGAACACAACATCTAACAGCTTTAATTGATATCCCAAGTCTTTGCAGTATCTAACCTTGCCCCAGGGCATTCCCTGTAGAGACAATGACTGAGGTACTTGCATATTATAGGAAATGATTAACTGTTTATGCAGACATGACGTCAAATAACTTCTACAGATGTGAAGGTTAAGTATTCTATTAAACACACTGCAGGAAAGCATCCTCAAATGGTTAGAGCACTTAACTCCCAACTGCCCCTATGTGCAGGTTTGCTGCCCACTGCTCCCGTTCCAAGTGGTTGTGTGTGCTCACTGCTGGTGTTCAAGGATGGGTTAAATGCAGAGGTCAAATTCACTACTGTGGGTGTACAGATATTTTACCTTATATAATTTTTATCAGTGGTAGCTCAGGTGGTTAAGGCGCTGGCTTACTGATCCAAAGGTCAGAGGTTCAAGTCCTGGTACCACCTAGCTGCCACTGTTGGGCCCTTGAGTAAGGCCCTTTACCCTGAAGTGCTCAGTTGTATAAAAATAGTAAGTCGCTCTGGATAAGGGTATTTGCCAAAATTCTGTATAAATATAAATGTTATAATATTAGTATGTTTTACTGTTTATTACACTCTCACTCACTCATTTGCCAAGCTGTTTAATCCTGCTAGGCATAACACACACAACCATTCACACTCACACCTAGGTGCAATTTGAACCAGCCAATTAACCTAATGTACTTGTTTTTGAACTGTTGGAGGAAACCAGAGTATTTGGAGCTCACCCACGAAAACACAGGGAGAACATGCAAACTCCACATAGAAATGCCCAAGCCTGGGACTCGAACCCAGAACCTTCTTGCTGGTAGGCTGATGAACCATTATACTTCTATGCGTCCCACTGTATATTACAGTGTTGTCATATAACGAAAGTGAAATTGATTCTACCGTTTTGTACCATAAGTATGTCACACACAAATATTTCTGTCTCAACCATACAAAAAAAACTTTCAAATCCCATCACCCCCTCATGATTAGTGCTTAATGGTCTAGAATGTCCAAACAGATGCATTGCATGTTCGAAACTATATCCTCAGCACTATTGAGAGGATTATATACTGTAGCTAGCTTTCAAAAACATGATGTTAATTAAATTTCTGGAGTCATTATTTTGGCTGTATATATATGTTCTAATGAGTTGAAATTTCCTGGAATGGAAAGTAACCCATGCTTGTTCTCCCTGTGCTTGTGTGGGTATTTTCTGGGTGCTCAGGTTTCCTCCCACAGTATAAAGACATTAACATTCATTTAACTGGCTGCTCTATACCCTCTAGGTGTGAATGTGAGTGTGAATGGTTGCTAGGGTCTGTGTAAGTCCTGTGATTACCTGGCTACCTGTTTAGGGTGTACCCCTCCTCTTGCCCAAAGTCAGCTGGGCTTAGCTCCAGCTTTCCCCATGACCCTGACAGATAAGCACTATAGATTATGAATGGATGGAAAAGTAACCCGGTGCTTTTCATGCAAATTTCCACCCCATTTTTAAATATTCTATTTTTTTGGTGGCATTTTCAGTGTACAAATAATTTTCTTGCCTTTTTGTAGGAAAAGCCTAAATTTGTTTCTGAATGAGGCTGAAAATAAGTGACAGGAGACCCTTTGGGCTCTTATACAGATCCAAGCTGCTTCTGTTCAAATATTGGTAGTGCTTGGAGGATAAGATAAATGAAGGGAACCATAAATATTAATTTTTTTTCTATAGATATTGAATACACAGAATGTTATGTCAAGACTTCGAGATCCTTTCTATAGATAGATTTAGTGTTGTAACCTATATTGGTTCAGTTTTAATTACAGCTCATTAGTTTCACTCTTTATTAGAGTGATGATTGCTTGAGTAAGACAGCATTTTCTTTCTGCTGTTCTTTTTTTTTTTTTAGCTTTGTGTCAGGAGATATAACAGCCATTTCCTTGATTGGCTTGAGGCGTCTGTGACAGTGAGCTGTTTTGGTCTGGATGTGTTTTAATAATCACAGCCCACTGTAGACTGTCTGGGTTCACACCAGCTAGTATAACAGGTGGCCTGGGTTATTTAGGCTGGGCTGTTTCAGCCCTCAGGTCAGTGTTTGAGTCCAGGTGACTGAGTATTGGCTTTTACCTCTGCTCCTGTGCTCATGATATTGATGAAATAGAATATGGGTTGGCATGGGTCCAGGCTACAGATGGCTCCTCTGTGGGCCTGGTGAGTTGCCGAGGTGGTGGCCACTGTCCTTGGGGAAACCGCTCATTATATCTTACGCATCGAGAAAGAATGCTTGTTTAAATAAGGTGCGCTTAGGCCAAACAGCAAACTAGTCAAGAAAAATTTGCAGAGTTAAATAACCTAAAATAAAATTTGTATGGTGACCAGTTAAAAGAAAATTAGGCATGAATTTAAAGTAGCTAATTGGAAATAGATTAGGTTGGATTAAAATGTGTTTAAAATTATTTTAATGATGTATGAAAATGCATTTTATTTTTGATTTATGCCGCATATTATAACTAAGATTATGTTTTCAAATTGTCTGTCTATCTTTGCTTTTGTACACCCTGAACAGCTTACCAGACCATCGCAGTTCAACACAACCACTCACACCCATGTCGATTAGAAACAGCCAGTTAGCCTTATCTGCATGTTTTTAGAATGTTGGAGGAAACTAAAATACCCAGAGGAAACACATGCAAGCACGGGGAGAAACTCCACACAGAAACGCCTGAGCCAGGGAATCGAACCCAAGGCCTTCTTGCTGTGAGGCGGATCTGCTAACCAGTACTTTTTCCGTGCTGCCTGTTATCTAGATTAGGGTTGTAGGAAAATTAATTAACTGAAATTTATGGGAATAAAGAGGAATAAACTGGAAAGTTGCAAAATTGCAGGTTAGCCAATAACTGGGAAATTAAATGCATTAAAAAAACATCTTGTGGCATAATCTTGATTAAAACAACCACATATAATTCACATTCAGTTGAATTTCTACCCAGAACAGTCTGCTTATAACAAAAAAGGTTTATTTTTCGTTTCTACATGATAAAGTTTGCATAAATAGCCCATCATTTCCAGTTAATTTCCAAAATTCTAATTAATTTCAGCTAACTTAATGTTTCTAAAATTCCACAATTTGTTGTGGCAACTTTCTGAAAATTACTGGTAATGTTTTGCAGTCCTACTTTAGATATATATTTATGTATAGATTTATCATTGATTTGTAATGAACAAACCAGAAGCAATAGTGGCAAAGGAAAAACTCCCCAAGACAACATGAGAGGAACCAGATTAAAAAAATAATTCTCTTCTGGTCGTGAGAATGTAAATAATGTATCTTCAACAATTGTGTAATATAGTTTTATATCGGAAGAAACTGTATAGTAGATGAATCAGGTTCATTTTTGATTTCATTCCTCAGTTTTTGCTTAATTATTCATATTATAGTGAAGCTCTCAACTATGGGTGAATCATTTGGTTGCCCAAGGAATTGTTTGCAGCATTCAACCACACCCACTGTTTTTATATAACCTTGTTTATTGTATAACATCACAACATGCACAGAAATTAATAACGTAAGCTGTGTGTAACCTCAGGTAGAAATCTGTGAGAATAATGTATTAGAAAACTGTTTACTTCGGGTTTGATTTCTTGTTATGAGATTTTTCTTTAATAGTTCCCTCATTAATAAGAACTTGGATGACTTCTAATTAACTTCTCACTCTCCCATGTGTACAAGTGACTGAAAGCACAACACACTTTAAACACAGCACTTCTTTTGCTCGGTTTTTCATCTGATCATGTTTGTGAATCCTGTCTGATGTTCTCTAGTTTGCCCCAAACGCAGTTTTTCTTTGAATGCTCTGTTTTATCATGAGCCTTGCAGGGTTGTACAGATACAGATTCCAGTAATAACCAGTGATAATCTCTCTGAAAACTCAATGTGGTTTTTGTGATGTTGGGCATAAAGAAGCTTTGTACACATGTTCTCTGTGGAATTAATTTTTTCCACCTCGTATTCTTTTGCCAAATAGTTTTGTTTAATATGACAGTGGGCTGATGTTCTTTCCCCTGCCAACGGCTAACTCTGTGTTAAAGGTCGTAATTGATGCATTTTGTCTTAAGACTAAGAGGTGGGTTGTTCGAATGTGTGCCCACCTCAGGCCCTGACAGCTCTTCAAACACTAGAATAGAAAGGAGGAGAGGAAGCCTTAAATTCCACTAAGAAATTGATTCGGGAAATACCGCGTGGAATCACGGGTATATTCCTGCGGGAACTTGTCACTGTTCAGACTTTCTCAATAAGAGAGCTTATTGCTTTAACAGGATCATTTTGCTGGTTAACATTCCCCTTCGTGGTCATTTAGGACAGAACCAAGACACCTTGAACACTGCCCAAAAACAAATAAACAAAAAAAAAAACTCTTTCATAACTTATAAGCGTATAGTGCATGAACAGATTATTATCTCTATGGGGGTTTAAACCTATTGATGATGATGGTTAGTATAAACAAATAATAAAAAAATAACTACTGAAGTGTAGTGCAACATCTGTGGAAGGAATTTTCAGGGTCTGAGTTTTGTAACAGTTAGAAGAAAGCTGGCCTTTTTGATCCGCCACCTGAATACCTTCAGGATAATTTGCAGTTTCTTGGTAACGTGACATGTTTCTTGTGTTAGTAACTATAATAATAAATAGATAAATAAATCTCCAGTGGTGCTTGAAAGCCCTAAGAATTTTATACATTTCTGCATAAATATGCTCTATAACATCAAGCTTTCGCATTAGTCCTAAAAGTAGATAAAGACAACCCAATTAAATAAATGTGACAAAATATTTTACTTGATCATTTAGATATTGAGGAAAATGATTAGATATTACATATCTGTGAGTGGCAGAAGTTTGTGAATATCTAGGATTAGCAGGTAATTTGAAGGCTAAATTAGAGTCAGGTGTTTTCAATCAGTGGGATGACAATCAGGTGTGAGTGGGCACCCTGTTTTATTTAAAGAACACGGATCTATCGAAGTGTCAGCACGTGTTTGTGGAAGTGTATCATGGCACGAACAAAGGAGATTTCTGAGGACCTCAGAAAAAGTGTTGTTTGTAATACTTGAAAAGGTTACAAAACCATCTCTAAAGATTTTGGACTCCACCAATCCACAGTAAGACAGATTGTATACAAATGGAGGAAATGTAAGACCATTGTTACCCTCCCCAGGAGTGGTTGATCAACGAAGGTCACAAGGCCTGTAATAGTTGGTAAGGTCACAAAAGGACCCCAGGGTAACTTCGAAGCAACTGAAGGCCTCTCGCTCATTGGCTAATTTTAATGTTCATGAGTCCACCATCAGGAGAACACTGAACAACAGCTGTGCATGGCAGGGTTGCATGGAGAAAGCCATTGCTGCTCGTCTACAGATCACATGGACAAACTAGAAGGCTAATGGAAAAATATCTTGTGGACAGATGATATAAAAATATAACTTTTTGGTTTGAATGAGAAGCATTGTGTTTGGAGAAAGGAAAACAATGAGTTCCAGCACAAGAACCTAATCCCATCTGTGAAACATGGGGGTGGTAGTATCATGGTTTGAGCCTGTTTTGCTGCATCTGCCCCAGGAGGGTTTGTCAACATTCAGGGAACAATGAATTCTAAATTATAACAGCAATTACTAAAGGAAAATGTCAGGAGATCTGTCAATAAATTGTTAAAAAAGAATAAAGTTAATGTTTTGGAATGGCCCAGTCAAAGTTCTGACCTTAATCCAAAAGTGAGCAGTTCATAATAGAAAACCCTCCAACATCCTGGAGTTTAAGCTGTTCTATATAGAGGAATGGGCTAAAATTCCTCCAAGCCGATGTGCAGGACTGATCAACAGTTACCAGAAACATTTAGTTGCAGTTATTGCTTGAAAAGAGGGTCATACCAGATGCTTAAATCAAAGGTTCAAATACATTTTCCTCAACAAATAAATGACCAAGTAAAATATTTTTGTCTCATTTATTTAACTGGGTTCTCTTTATTTGCTTTCAGAATTCTGATGATGTTTCAGGTCATATTTATGCAGAAATCTATAAAATTCTTAAGGGTTCACCAACTTTTAAGTGCCACTGTATATTAATAGGTATCAGAGACTGGTGTTATAAGAGTAGTGTGGCTCCTTTAGGGCTAAACGTATTCTGATTGTGCACGTATTAGCATCAACTTCAGCCATCAAAATAAATATTTAAGTCTGCTCTTCGTTTCCTGATTACAGACTGCAGTAAAAGCAGGAAAGGTTAACAGTGTATTTTATTTTATTTTATTTTATTTGTTTATTTTTATAACTGGCTAATTGGCTAAATTCCATGTTGATTTTATATTTCCTGTCTTGTTAGTTTAATTATCCTTTTAACAAGTTCAAGTTTCCATTCATGTTTCTGTTGATATCATTGTTCCTTGTCTGTGGTGCACTGTTATTCCAAAAGTAAAAGTTATTCCACATTTTATAAGTATTCGTAAAGCCAAATTCATTTCTTTCAACTGTAAATGGATTAAAAAAGTAATTTTTTATGTAAAAAAAATTATAATTATCAGTAATTATTTTACAAAGTTTATATGGTTTAAAAAGAACATGATGTCCTTTAAAAATAACAAACACTGGCACAGTAACTCCAAACATCACCCTGTAGTCGATTATTTTCAGCGTTACTTAAGGTTGTGAATTTTATTCCTCACAGGCTGTTTCAGAAACGCATCTGGTACAATCAGCCATAAATACGACACAAATAAGCACAAGCAAATCATAGCTTTATGTAATTAATTAATATGTTATAGGCAAAGTTTGCATAGCCATACTGCTCTGCTGTATTTAGTAAAGATAGTGCTACTATGTTAAATTAAAATAAATACTTATTAATTAACTATAATAAAATTCTACTGTGTAAATATTATTTTATCATGGTGTGTTTCAGGAATTGGAGCGGGTAACATCTTTACAAACTACACTACAACTGGCTGCTGTCATTTGCACCAATGCTCGGAGGTCTGGTCCCCTTCCTACATCAACAACTTTATCAGAAAAGAAAGTGGAACAGAATTTTTACAAAAATAGACTCAAATTGCAAAATTAAAAACTTTTTTTTGTTTACAGGCAGCTTGCTTTTGCAAAAGAGGGCTTTACTGAAGCCTGTCTTGGACTCCTGGCCAACCAAAAACGCAGGCAGCTGTTAACAGGATTGTTGAAGTCTTTAAGGACTATAAAGACACTGGTAATGATGGTTTTAATTACTGACCATTGTCAATTTTATGCCCTATTATCCATCCAAAATGAGCTCTATTATTCTCTTACACAGCAAAGGACAGATGTCAGACTGAGTGAGATGCTAGAGGTAAGCATGTCGCAGGCCTTCCTCACATTGTCACTAACAAAAATAGTTCTCTCATCTCTTTTTAGATAATTTTCGATAATTTTTAATAAAAGCCCGTTAATGGACAGGTTTCTCTATTTGCCCTGTAAATGGGCTTAACCAGTCCATTATCACATCCATTCCACACTGTGGAGCATTACTTCAGCTCTAAGAGGAGTGCTATCCATACATACATTAAAATTCCCCATGTTTATGCTGTGGACCCAAGGTTAAAAGATCTTGCTCCAAGGTGATATTTAGTGGTGCTGCTGAAAGTGGATGTGTTTGTTTTTGGCAGGAGGAGGACTACCCAGGTGCAATCCAGTTGTGCTTGGAATGTCAGAAGGCTGCCAGCACTTTCAAGCACTACAGCTGCATAAGGTAGGTCGAGGACTAACTGTGGTGCCCAGAGAGGCTCTTTGGATTTGAACAAACCACTCCATGCACTGAAATGGCAAATCATCCCAATACTGCAGCTGCTCATACATTTTTTTCATATTTTTACACACTGGTCATTTGTTCCACTCTGGCTGGAGATTGTAGTCACTGCCTCAGCCACTGACGCTGTTAATCAGTTGCACAGACCTCCCGAGTCAGTCCTTGATGTCACTCGATCGCTCCGTCAGTCATTCACTTGAGTGAGTCAGTTAATCACTCTCCATGCACAGACTGTCAGTCACTTAATCAATCATTTGGTCAGTGATTCCTTTATAGAAATTGGTCATCATCAGCATCATTAGAAACCTAATGACCACTGACAGGTGATGTGAATAACGTTGATTATCTCTTTAGTGTGGCACCTGCCCCAAGAATTGGGATGTATTAAGCAGAAGGAGAACAGTCAGTTCTTGAAGTTGATGTGTTGGAAGCAAGAAAAATTGAGCAAGCATAAGGATCTGAATGACTTTGAAAAGGTCCACAATGTGTTGGATAAATGACTGGGTTGATTCATCTCAAAAATGGCTGTTCTTGTGGGGTGTTCCTGGTATGCAGCAATAAGCACCCACCGAAGTGGTCCAGTTATGACAACCACTGAACTTCCAAGAGTGTCATGGGCGCTTGATATCTGGGGAGCAAGGGCTAGTGCATCTAGTCTGATAGCACAGAAGAACTACTGTAGCACAAACTGCAGAAACAGTTAATGCTGTCTGAGAGAAAGAACTCAGAACACACAGTGCAGACCTGGAAGGTGGTCTTAAAGTTATGGCTGATTGGTGTAGTTAAGTATGAAGTCAAACATTGTTATATCTAGTTGTTGTTATAGAAGCCAGTTTTTTCATGTGGCAGAACTGCACTCCATACAGTTGATTGAAGCAACTCAATTGAAGCAACTCAATTTTAAAAGGCATCCGCACTGTCCGTCATTTGATGGTTTCTGAAAGTGTTTGAAAACAGTTGTAGATTTAAATGCTGAGGGCATAGACATGGTGCCATAATGCTTAGCACATACGCGTAACAGCAAGAAGGACCTGGGTTCGAGTATCGGACTCAGTGAGGACGTCTCTGTGTGGTGTTGAATATTTTCCCTGTGTTTGTGTGGGTTTCCTCCGTGTAATCTGGTTTCCTCCCAGAGTCTAAAGACATGCTCATTAGGCTAATTGACAGGTGCCAAATTGCCTCAAGGTGTGAGTATGATGGTTTTGTGTGTGTGTTTGTGTGTGCTGGCCCTGCAATGGACTTCTAAGCTGCTCAGAGTGAAACCCATCCTTGCCCAGAGTCAGCTGAGATAGGCTCCAGTCTCCCTTATGACCCTAGTAGGATTAAACGGTTTGGCTAACGAATGAATGAAGGAATGTATAGACACATCTAAAGTGAAACCTTTTTTTTTTTTTTTGTAAATTGACTTATTGTTTCTTTAATCTCACACACTTCTTTTTTGTCCCATTACTCCTCTGGACTTTTCAGAAGACAGTCACACCTGCATGAGAGACACTTTTTTGGTTTTAACATGACTGCTTCCGCCTTTTTCCCCCTTGCTATAAACACATTCACTGTGACTGGAGCACACTACCTGATGGAGAGGGTGCTGGATAGGGTGCTCGTGCTTTATTTTTGGGTTGGCAAACTAAAAGCTACATCTGTGTTTTTGCAGGAAAAGTTTTTGTATATTCAGACTCAGGTTATGCAAGAGTTTTCAGACCGAAGATTTCTGTACTGTCCCCTCGCTATGCATGTGTATCCCAATTCTGTATACAGCACTAATAGTGGATGCTCTTGATTAGGGGTGGGCAACAAATATCCCATGATGGTACTTGAAGGCATCAAACATAAGCAAACATAAAAATCAAATGAAATGCTTTATAGCTCAGTACTAATTGAACAACAAATCAGTTGCTTTGAACAATATTGACAATGCAAAGCTCAGAAAAGTGTATTGGGGTTATGTTTATCTCAATAGCAATATTACTGCTCTGTCCTATTACCTCGGGGGAAAGTGTTGACCTTCAAAGCACTTGGTAAGCTGTTTTGCATTTTAAAATATTTTACTGCGTCTATGACTGTAACTTGAGGTCTCAGAAGTTGTTCTGTAACAGCATAGAATAACAACAAGAAGACAGTTTTATTTATTTATTATTTAGGTTTGCCTCAGCCATTAATTGAACTGTAAAGCTATTTGGACAGTGAGGACAGTGGGCTCTGCTACTGCCATATGATTAATAAGCCACCGCCTACACTAATGGATGGTCATTAAATCATTAGGAAATTCCGTATGAGAGTTGTGTGCTGAGGGGACATCATCCTCACATACACATACAGATACACAGTGCTCATGGTCAGACTTTGCTTGTTTTTCCACAGTTCTTTTTTTCCTGTTGTCTTCTTGATGCTCTTTTCGCAGTTCATTTTTGTCAATCTCTCACGAACACCAGACGTTTTGCATGGTACACCACTGTGATAAGCGCATCTCGGGACAGTGGAGACCTGGCCAGATTTTGCCAGGCAGGTTGCCAGGCATCTCTCTGAAAGGCAAATTTGAATGAGGACAGATTGCACATTTGTCGTTTATAAGGGCTCAGACTGTAGGATCTCAGCAGAGTTAATGCTGCTGTTTGGAAACTATCAAAAGTTCTAAAAAATGAATGTTTTTCTCCCCCTTCCTTTTTCTCTCTGAATGTCATGGCTAATATAGAATTTGAAAGGGCTGCAGTAGCAACAATTTTCCGGACAGGCTGCTGTGATTAACAAACACACTGCTCAAAGGGAAATGGGAGATAGTACAGAGTTGATTGTAGCATTTTCACAGTCCCGAGCCACTCATTTACTGTCCATCAAGTAACATGTTGGGTCTCATGTCATGTCTGTCAAGCAGTAATCTTATGTTCAAAGCTGGTACTTTTCAGGGTTTTTATATATATATATATATATATTAACCAAAATTACGTTTTTGAGCTACATATTATGACCTACACTGATTAGAGTGACTGCAAGT
>JAQMYF010000001.1:49242092-49252211 GCA_030014195.1 Neosilurus mollespiculum
TTTTGACTTTTCAGAGTCAGTTAAATCTCTTTTTTGTCCCATTTTTCCTGAGGAGAAGAATCTGCCTAATAATTATGCACACCTTGATACAGGGTGTTGCTCTCCTTAGGCCACACCCTCCCTCGTTACACAAATACATATCACCTGATATGCATTAAATCCAATAAGCATTTAAGTTTATACAGCTTGGAGTTGGAAATTATGTTCTAAAGTCCACCACACCAGTTTTCATGTATTTTCCGGCAGCAGTTGCAGCCACATCTCAAAATTTCTTCAGGAATTTTTCCAGTTTATAATACAATGCTAATTGGTGGGGGCATATTAAGGTGTATTTAGTTACAATTAAAAAACTAAAAGAAAAAAAAAACTGAGCAAGAACACTTGGAGAGTGCCAAGCTCAGCAATCTCCTATATGAACCAGAATGTTAAAAGCTGTCATATTTCACAATAAAAAATTTAAATTTAAAAAATCCTTTAAAAAATTTCTGGATCCAGAATTTGCATTGGATCTTCTCCAAAATTTAAAGGAGTCAAAGCTTTGTCCAAGTCCCACCTTTGAAAGAAATTTCCTTCTAACATACAAACACACAAATCGAGGGTAAAACATGACCTGGTGATCTCCCCTCCTCCCCATCTAAATGGAGGTTTCTGTGATTTTGCAGGCTGATATTACTATATGTAGTCATTTTGCCTGCAAATGAAAATAACAAAATGAAAGTAATTATAAAGGTTCGTGCTTCAGGTCTTGACTCTATCTACAGTATATAGCTCACTGAAAGGCAAACCATGTAAACTATTTAATCTCCTCTTTTTAATAACAGCGATTTCATTCTACATCTTTATATTCATATATCAGGATTATGTAGTCATCTTCAGTGGACTTTTTCTCCTGGTCATGGTCGCGTTGTATCTAGAGACGTATCCTACTTATGAGTAAGCCAGAGCCTTAACCACTGCCCACTGTCCTATGTTTTTGTTCATTCATTGTTCATTTTCTGAACCGCTTAATCCTAATTAGGGTCGCATAGAGGCTGGCGCATATCTCAGCCGAGGGCAGACTGCACCCTGGACAACTCGCCAGGCCATTGCCGGGCCCTACGTTTTTATATTTTATCTATTAGTGTTAGAAACAGCCAACTTACCATCAAAATGTAACTGACAGACTGCTGATTCTGTATGCTTTCAACAGACTGCAATTTTTTTAATAGCTTATGAGGTAGATTAAAGGATTCTTTAACATTGTGAGAACATTGATGATTTTTGACATTTTGATTCATTCTGGGCTTGATGGAGGATTGTGCTGTCCGAGTACTCTTCTGTGCTCTTCATGATTCTGTGTGTGTGTGAGTGTGTGAGTGTGTGTGAGATGCAACCATCTGGTTATGGTTATGGTTATTTGATAGGTATCTAATTATAGATTCTATCCAGGTCACACACATACACACAAAAACAAAAAGCAACAATCTTTCCCAGGTAAGGGAATAAAAATGTGATTTTATTTATTTTCTTGCTAATATATTTTAGTCAGATATAAAATTCTCCCATTATACACTTTTAAGAGGATAGAATGAGTCATCATGTCATCTGTAGAGTATGTTCTTAACCCAACTTTTTTGTTCTATATGTGCCAGTTTCTTCTCCCCATTTTTATCAGGGCTTCTCTATTGGCTTCAGTGAGATCAGATTTCAGGATTAAAAAGTCATTTGGGCTGGATATTTGAAAGTAGAAAAACAAAAAGAAGGAAAAAAAACAAACAAACAGATTTTCACCCTCCGGAGACTGCACTTATTAGGAAAGAAAGCTTCCTACCCTCAGTAGTAATAAAGCACGCTTCCCTTTGCTCCTCAAACCTTTTATTCTTTCTCTCTCCTTGTCTGTGCAGGAGCAGCTGGATGTAGCACTGTCCAAAACCTGCAAGAATTTTGATGTTGCTCATTACACCAGAGTTCAGCTTGCGTACTCATTATTGGGCAAGACACAGGTGAGTGAGTCATGAGAGCTTGTGTAAGGTTGGGGCTGTAACTCCCACACTGCGGCACGCAGGGGAAAATGAGACGTTCTTGGAGTAATGCTATTATTTGGCAGGGAGGTGTCTGCCTTTCCCTCTTTACCTCAGAGCATACAAAAGTGTGATTGAAGTCAGAATGTGAGAAAGACTTTTTTTTTTTTTTTTATCATTGCTTTATGTGGAGCATCATGCAGTCATGTGTATATAACAAGATTCCTTGCTCTAGTTTTCATGCCATTTATCCTCAGGATTACAATTCTGCACATTGCAGAAATCGATCTATGCCTTCCCTCCTCAAGAGAAGCGAAGAAATATAGTTAGGGAGTTTTAGAAAATGACATCTGCTGTGTTCAAGAATTATGTTCATACAGCTATAGGGTCTATATTGGGAAAATCTGCTTTTTTGAGTTATTAGGCAATATTTGCAGTAAAAGATAACAATAAAAAATAACAGTGAGATGTATTTAAATTAGCCTTCCAAAGTCTGTTACACACGAATATATCCATATTTCCATTGTCAGGTGTTTTTCACTTTCATGTTTGAAGTTGCAATCTGCTTAAATCCTTTTAATAGTTTGCATTAGCCAGTGTGAAAAGGCTGCTGTTTCAATCTCACAATGAAATCGCCATAATAGGACGTGAATCCCCCAGTTCATATAAGGCAAGATAATGGTAATAATAACAGTATGCAGTTATTAAACTAAAATCAAATATAATTTAGTGAACTTCTGATTAAAATAAAATTAGGCACTAATAAAAATCATACAAACTTTTGTTTACACACTTAAAACTAGAGTCTGCTTATAACTATGTATTCATATTCATGTTCATGAATGTTTGATCATGTGACTTTTTGCTAGTTTTTGCATTACAATGTTGCCACCTATATGTAACGAAATTTGCAATTTTTATATTTTTCACACAAAAAAAATTAATTAAGCTGTGTATTTTAATAGAAACTGACAAACTATGCATGCAAACTTTTACTGTTTGGGTTCAATTTTCTTTTAATATAAAGGCTGAAATTGCAAGAAACTCTGAAAGACAAGCACGCACAAACATTTGCATCCAAATGATGACATTGGTTTGTGGGGAAAGAAGACGCCATTATAGTGTTAAATGATAGAGCGGATGCATTTCTGTTGATGGTTCTTATGGTTAGTTCCGTCATTGTGGTTCCAAGTTAAAAGATAATATGCAATTATTTTGGCTCTGTACAAGTACTGTAAGTGCTCAATACTAACGCCAGTACTGGTAGCCACTGCTGAGTTCTGTCCCACTGGGTTACAATAAGGTTGAGGTAGGAGGCAAACCCAGGGGAGCATATCAAGATTAATCACCATGCTTGGGCTCACACAGATTCTATGAAAATTCAATCGATTACATAAACGGTGTGAAGTTTCGACTTTTAAATGAAGAAATGGAGTGTAATCTTTAAGCCATGAATAACGTTCAAAAGTGTTCTAAAATGTTGGCTGGTCTTGCAAGACCACTTTCTTGTAAATGGTAGATAGCAGAGGTGAAGCGTTGTTGCTTGAAAGCTATTGAGGGACCTGTGATGTTGTGCATCTCCCTCTTTGCAGTCCAGCGGTACTGGGCTCTCAGGCACTTTGTGAGTACAAAAGATTCCGATTTTGATATTGACCAGTGCACCTTTCAATCATTTAAATCGAAGGATGCTAGATATATGAAGTAAAGGAATTCTGTCCTGTAATTCATCCATTCTGCAAGGCTGGAGGTGAGTCCCTGTGGGAGAGAAGGCATTGTAGAGTCTGTTGGCAGAAAAGACCCTAGTGCGCTGCAGTGAAATGAGCCAAGAGCTCAGTTTGTTTCTAGAAAGCACTTTATTCTTTTAAGAGACATGCCCACCTTTTTTCTTCACTTCATGCTGTCTGGATTTAGAATGCATGAATGCTGATACAAGATGGACAGCTTTCTGATTTGATGGGGCTGGATGATGGTCCACATCATCTGTGTTTTTTTGTTTTTTTCATGCAAAATGAAAAGATTTCTGATTACACAGAAACATTCTATAAATCAGAATTTCATATCTAATGTTTGATTAATTCTGCTGAAATGTGACAGGAATATCACCAGATATTGAGACACTCTCTGTATTTTATTCCTATGAATAGTATTTATATGAATGTCTTCTCTCGTATTATTCATTCATTCTGTGAGATTGGGGTCAAGTCCCATTGGAAGGAGGCATTTCAGAGATGGCAGCTGGCAGAAAAGAGCCCTATTAAATGTTTCCTGTGGCACTACAGTGAAATGGGCCAAGAGCTAATTGGGCTCCTGAAAAGCATAGCATAGACGATGAGCAAATCTGTTGATAATGGACAGTGTTGCTGCGATTTCCTTTCTGTAACTATTTCCAATGGGTCAGTCACACTGCTTGAGATCCACCACTTGGGTCTCCATGTCTTATTGGAGTTACAACATCCACCTTGCCTTTTTATATACCTCTGAAACTTGAGATAATGCTTGAACAAAAAATCTGGACAAAAAACTTCACAGTTAGTCATGGTCACTGAAATTGTTGGAAATCCTAGAAATCCAACCAAATGCTAATCAAAAAAATATAAAGGTAATGGTGCATGATAATAGTGCACGTGAGTCCTCTGATGTTCCATCCTGGATATCTGACTTAACTTTGGGGAATAATTTTTATTCAAACCTAAGCAACGCGGAAGGTACTCTGATGCCCTGATTTTTGTTTTGCAGGAATTTATGGGTGTGTTTGTCCACAGTCCATGAGTGTGCGCTCGGTCCTAGTAAGTTATTAGCTTTTGTGTGAGCTATATATTGCTCATGTTATTATTACTTAACATTTGAGAGCTTACGGAAATTGTACTAAAGTAAAGTAATATTACGATAGTCATTACATTTACGTAGACAGGAACTTTCTAATAGTTCTAACACCGGGATCTAATTAGATCCTTAGAAGTTCAACTGCGTCTTCAAGTTAGACAGAGCATGCGTGTCAGAAAACTGAGAAGAGGTAGGTTTTTACATTCAAATTTATCCACTAATAACAGAGTAACTAATGTCATGACAGTAGTAATGTTATTAGTAGGATTAATGTAAACACGTCATTCAGGTAACCTAACATGACCTAACGTTAGGCCCTATTATACATCAACAAGGATCTGATGTTATGTATGCCAGTTGGTGCCACATGAAAGGTCAGTGAACACATCTGTTTGGTCCACCAGTCATTATAAATTTTGGTTAGATTTTTTTGTGTGTGGGTTCCCTGCCATCAAAGCTGGAGGGACACATAGGGATCACTATGTTGTCTTCTGTCCGTCATACTTCTTATTCTTATACTTATTGTGCACCTCCTAATTTATTTTTGTGTTATATCAAGTTTTGGGCTTTTCCAGAGCAAAACATGGACTTTGTGACTGCTCCACAAGGGGGTTGCCAGCGTTAATTTGCCACTCTTCCTTCATCTATGAATGGATTTTTATGAAACTTTGACAGAATCTTCAAAGCGTAACGCCATTGGGCCTCTTTTATTTTATTTTTATATTTAATACAATTTCAAGGTTTTCCATACCATAACATGGTATTTGACACTGCTTCACAAGGGGGTTGCCAGCATTATTCTTCAACTCCTCCTACATCTGTGAATAGATGAATCTTAAGAGTGTAGTGTTTTTTTCTGCACCTCCTAGTTCCAAATTTTTTAAATATTAAGAATTATAGATTTTTCGTTGTTGTTGGATTAAGCAGAGCAGCCAAAACAAGTCTTCCCTGTAAGACTCATACATTTTTAGTAAAAGATTACACATTTTTAATGATACCAAAAATAAAATCTCAATCCTCTGAAACCTTAGCTTGATCTTAATCTACCTTCCTGATTTCTTTTCCCCCCTTGTATATCGGAATCCTCTAGGCTTCTTTTTTGGCTCACTATCACTGCACCTGCATACCTCACGGCATGTATTGCATTGTATGCATATGGCATATAAATAGAGGAATAGTGCACAGTAGGTGTTCTTTCTTGCAGTTGAGGGTGCCTCAATCACTGCCCATTTTATGTTTCTTAAAGCAGCTTCAGATTATTTTACATTGCTGCCTCTCAGATCTGTACTCATTTTCACATAGATGAATAAAAGTCACTGTAGTGTGCAGTTGAAAGAAATAGAGAGGCAGAAGATAAGGCAGAATTTTTCTGCTTTGGTGTATGTGTGTCCTTACATGTTCAGAATAAAATATTGAAGTATTTTATTATACAGGATGTCCCATGCACCATAAAAAGATCTCTGAATCTACCGGAGGCTTAGATTTTAAGCTTTTTTGCTGAGTGTTAATATTTTTACCTTCTTATATACATTGATTTTACATCACATCTGGATAATACACAGCTTAATACAAGTCACTCTCAATGCAGGGGTTAATATAAAAGTATCTCGTTCACTCACTCATTTGCCAAACAGTTTGATCCTACTAGAGTCATAGAGAGGCTGGTGCCTATCTCAGCAGACACTAGGGGAATCGTGGGGCGATACACACATACAACCATTTAGACTTACTTCCACACCTAGTGGCCATCTGGAACAGCCAGTTGACTTTACTAATGGGGGAAACCGAACTACACACAGAAACACCCGAGCCCGGGAATCATACCCAGGTCTTCTTGCCGTGAGGCGGTAGTGCTAACCACATAGGATTATCTGTACATGTCATGTCATCCATTCATCTTTACTAAGCGTTTTATCCAAGTCAAGGTTGTTGAGTATCCAGAGCCTGGACATGTGAGAGGGGAATACTGGTTCTTCACAGGGCACCATGCACACAGATAATGTATGGTATAGTGTAGAGAAGTCCTTGTATACCTACCAACATGATTTGGGAAATGGGGGTAAAAGCCATGAGGAGAAAATGCCCCGAAACGCCACATAGGACTCCGCATAGAGGACAAATATGTAAATTTCAATTCTGTCAACGAGGGTAGCTATGTGCGCTTGCAAATAAACACCATTTTTTAAAAATTAGTATGTAAATGTTTGGAAATATTGTAGCCTTTTTTCCCAGCTCTAATATACCCATTACTACCCTACCTCCTGTATTTTTCATGCTGGGGATGGTTTCCAACAGAAATTCAACTCTTAATATCTTTATTATTCTCTTTTTTTCTCTCTTCCTTTCTCACTTCTTAGACGGCGATGGATCAACTTCACATGCACTTCACCCAGGCCATTCACAACACTGTGTTTCAGGTGGTGTTGGGATATGTGGAGCTTTGTGCGGGCAACGCTGATACCAAATTTCAGAAGATGCAGTATAAGGATTTGTGCACGGTAAGACCCTCTGTGCACTTTAAAACCTCCTTCCAGCTTCATCATCACTCCTTATAAAAAAAAAAGCATGGTAGTGTCAGATTAACTGCTTCAGTCCATAGAGGCTCAGTTGAAAGTAATCACCTAAATGACTTCAGCTGTCGTGAGGATTCTTTATGAAAAACTTGACGCTCTTTTTTATTTCTTTTACTTCAGACAAGCAGAAAATAATTTTCCTTCTTACAGAAGGGCACATTTGTCTATATTGGGAGTACACTGAAACAAAGAAATAATGATGTGGGAAACTACAGAAGGGGAAGACAGGCTCATTCACAAGCATGTCACAAAGCAATTAATCTTACTTAATACGCAGGAATAGAGTCATTACAAAGACATTGGTGGCTTTTTGTGCTGTGAAGACAGACAGCGAACTATTTAACCCTGCCTCTGGAGCCTCATTTGCATGAGCCTGAAACCCGGCTCTGCATCTCAAACAAATCACACATCGTCTCCATCAGACCCTTTTATCATTTATATTTGCGGGATGTGTGCTTAATGTCAGACAGCAGGAGAAGGAGCCCCAGTGATATTAAGCTGCGTCTGGCACTCATGCATGGAAAATTAAACACTGTTCAGGCAAGCCTTCTGTTATCAGTACTATCATGGAACACTGAACACTTTAATTCTCGCAATAAGTGACGTGAGAATGAATGTCTTATCATCTGTGATGTGCTGCAAAACAAAATTCAAGACGCGACCTATTATATGTAATATAGCTGTGCATATGTGTGAAAACAATATGTAGTTTTATATATATATATATATATATATATATATATATGTATATATGTAGCCCTGTTGCATTTGAATCACCGCACTCATTCTTTTGCTTTATTCTTTCTACAGTATTCTTTCTTTTATAGTCCACATAAACTTGTATGGCAGACACTCCACAAGTGGATTAAAATCTTCTGTATTTTTTAATTTGAAGGTTTTGTGAGGACATAATTATTTAGCTTTTTTGGGTAAAGATGTAACTTGAAATTTTCTGACACTCTTTGGGACAAATTGCTTTGTGGTATGTAGTTTCTTAGTAATATTAAGGTGTTTTTTGTGTTATTATCTTTGAGAAAAAAGGGAGGCCGGTGTGGATGGTGATAAAATACTGTAGGCCATGTTCGTTCATTCATTCATTAATTTTCTGAAGCGCTTAATCCTAATTATGGTGGCGGGGTGGCTGGCACCCGTCTCAGCCGACTCTGGGCGAGGGCAGAGTACACCCTGAACAGCTCACCAGGCCATCGCAGGGCAGAAACAGGCTGACAGCAATGCAGCCTACTCTTGACGAAAATCAGCTTCCTTTACATGCCTCCCACCACAGACAGTGAGAGACATGGCTGGCCTTTGATAACCCAGTTTGCTGCACTGGGGAACAGCAGTGACAACCCGGTGATAGTGGGGCTTGAACCCCCGACCTTCAGATCAATAATCCAGCACCCTACCACCCGGCCATCACTGGTAGGCCATTACTACTGAAAAATGATAAACAGCCTCCACTTCTTAAATCATATTGATTAGTTTCCGTGTTTCCAAGGTCAATGATTTTTTTGTTACTTATTTTTTCTCTTTTTTGTTAGTTTATTGTGCTTTCATCCATCCAACCTTTTTTTTCTTTCTTTCTTTCTTTAAATCATCCTGTTAGATAAATAACATGGATTGTAGTGGAGCTTCGTACTTATGCAAATGCCATAAAGCCATGAGCTCGAATGTGTTGTTGCATCCGTGCTTACATGCCCACACAGGAAACCCAATAAAATATGACAATTGCAGGAAAATTATGTCGCATGTGCAGACTGCTGCCGCCAGAACAACAATGGTTGTGCAATATCAGATGTTCTTTAGTCATTCATGATGTTTTAATTGAATGCTGTCCTTCAGTGGGCTAGTTTTATATTGATTTTTCAACTGTAAAGCTGATCAGCTTAAAAAAGTGGTTTTTATGTAGCAGGGTTTGGGTATTTATGGTTAAAGAACCCATGAAGCATTTTAATCAGGAAAAACAGCTTTTCTGACGTTTTTGTCACATTTATGAATTGTTTTATTCACTCATTAAAAACTGTTTTAATAGAAAATAAATCATAAATTGGCCTACAAAAACTCAACTAAATTAATTTAAATGGCTTTTAGGTTATTACCTGTGAATTGCCTCAGCTTAGAGACACAATCAACCAAAAATATACAAAAAAATGATAGGAAAAGTAGTGATTTCCCTAATGTTGGGAATTTATTTACATACAGGTTTTGCCATGATAAGCTTACTGTTTTTTCCACCAGGATGTCTGTAATGATTATATAGCTACTATAAGTGTGCAATAAGCAATCTGTGTTTAAATCACAGACGGGGAGTGTTTTAAGATGATGTCATGCTAAACATCACATGCATGCTACATAAACTTTACATAAAATTTTTATATAAACCATTAGTCAGTCAAATGACCGTAACATGTGTCAAACCTTGAGGAAGTAGGGATACAACAGCAGAACGCCACATCAGGTTCCACTTCTGTCAGCCAAGAATAGCAGTCTGTTCCTGGGAAAAAGTTCATCAAACCTGGACAGTTGAAAACTTGGGAGAAAAAAAGATTATGTGAAATAAAGACCAACTTTTGGTGAGTCTATGCCTGTGAAAGCCCCGAATGAGATTTTTATTCATAATTTTTTTACATTTTTAAAATCACGATTAAAGCATACATGGCACCTCTTTAAATCTCTCTCTCTCTCTCTCTCTCTCTCTCTCTCTCTCTCTCTCTCTCTCTCTC
>JAQMYF010000001.1:49264584-49290495 GCA_030014195.1 Neosilurus mollespiculum
ATATATTGAGTGTTTGGAATCGGGGTGAATTTCAAATTACAGACAAATTTCGCCACTTTGTGTTGCTTACAGGAAATGTAAGTGATGTACTTTGATTATAAACAATGTGAATTTTAATTATTAAATATCCATGCACCCATTTTCACTATGGCCTTTAACCTTTAGCAAATGAAAATATTTCATGCTTTTGCAGTTTGTGGTGCAGTGACTGGTTTATGAATGTTTATAACTGATTGATTGTTTATCTTTTCTGTTGCGTCTTCATACTACTAATTGTCACCTATAATTGCTGAAGCTGAAAACTAAATTGCATTTATATTATTTATAAGTTTCCTGTCAAGTAGTATTTTTTAGCAGTGTAATACAATGTTACCTTGATTACACAAATTCTAGGGTTGACTTTAATAAAAGCTTAAAGTGATTTTATCGTCTGTGTGCTAATGGCAAAGTGGACTGCCACACATCTGGTGTGTGGTAATCAAATGTAGCCCTCTCCAGTTCTTTAATTCTGCTGGCACAGCTGCCCTCGTTCTCTTCTTATTCTTTTTAAAAGGTCCGCGATGCAATCTGTGCCTGGGACTGGAGCTCCATTATAGGTGATCCTAAATCAAAGTGATCAGAAGGAGATAGAGTTTCACCCACTGTCCTTGCAGCTGATTGATTCATAGCTATTACATTAACGCTTTACTGCAGGAGGCATCCTTGTATAAAGTGCCTGTTTGTACTGTTCCATGGTGGCCGGGGTGAGGGTGCACAGGTAGGTAATTAGGAGGATGTTTGATGCGATGTGTTTTGAAGGATTTGCTTCAGCACCTTTCCTTGGCTTTGATGTTTGAGGTCATTGGACAGGTCTGAAATAGGTTGGTAATTGAAATTGGTCAAACCTGACATTGGGAATTCACGGAATCACACTAAAGCACCCACTCTAGCGAATAGACTGCAGTATGCATAAGAGCAGTAACATGTTCCGCTTGAATGTTATTGACTCAGACTTGTTCATCAGCTTATTGAACTTGCCCTCACTGATCTGTGTACTTGCACATTTATTAGAGGACAAATGGTTTGCCTCAAGAACAGAGCAGTTGGAAAGCTATTTATTATAATGCTCATTTCAAACTGTGTTCCTGTCAGGTTGCTTTTCTAAAGCCTTATTCAAGTAGCTCTAGCAAACAGAACATATATCTACACCTTAAAGACTTGTACAAATGTTTCCACTGCAGTCTCTTATTCTACACATTATGTCTGCATTCTTCTACAAACTGCACCATTGTAACTTCTGCCCAAAAGGGTATTGCAACTGTTGGGGTATTGTAATCGCCGCTACTTGTGAGTCAGTCTGTTGAACAAAATGCTGACCACACCAGTGGACAGATTCTGACTACCTGTGTCCGAGAGATCATTTGATTTTGTAATGTCTAGATCAAAGGTGTCGGGGTCCAAGGTCAGAGCAAGGTCACTAGGTCACACACATAACTTAAAACTGGACTGGAGCATGTTAATATAGACAGCAGGTGGAGCATTTATTTTTTGCTGGCTTAGTAGTATATAATTTGCAGATCTCTGTGAGATTATTAGTGTTAACGGTTACATATAAGAAGTCGTAAGAAGTATGTGAGTGAGGAGCAAGCCAGTCCCATGAGATGCATCCATTCTAAAAATAAATCTTTATTTTTTGTGGAGTTTGTGTTTCGTATTTAGTCCTGCATGTAGCTCAGTGAAGCGTGCAGCTCCGTTTTGGTGCTTCCTCTCTATGAGTGAATAATGAGGCCCCTGAAATCTTTCCAAACTGTGAAATTTTGACATCTTCCTCTATATTTAGTTCTGAGAATTACACGTTTTCCTGAACTGAAATAATGGTTCTCAGTTGCATGTTTTTCCACCACAAGTTAGGGTTACAGCTTTTGAACATCTGGTTACTTTGCAATAGTGAAAAAGAGATAATTCCAGCTGTGGTGCACGAGCATCATGAGCATTTTGACAGCCAGTATGTCAATACAGAGTCGAGTACGTTTTACAGCTTGATCAAAGCCTTGAATTCACAGTGTGAGGAAATCACACATGGCGAGCAAGGATTTTTATGTTAAGGCAGATGTCATACTCAGCATGATCATCTCTCTAATCAAATCCGTGATATTAAAAATCTGAAGACCCATGCGCTGGTGGACATGTTCACATTTACGTGCATGAATGATGGCAGACACTTATGTTACTTTGTGTGCATGATGCCGCGTACGCAGAACTACAAGCATTTCCTTAATGGGTTAAAAAACCTTTAAAGGGAAAGTTTTAAGAGTTTTTTATTTAACACTGCTCAGAGAAAAAAAAATTAAGGAGCTAACTTTGAATTCGGAACACATCTGAGTACAAAGAGGTAAATGGGAAAAAAAAAAAACAAGTAATTATGTAAATGTTGTTTTTGGCCAGATTAGTTATTTAGGGATGATAAGAAATTATGGTGGGCCTTTGCTCAAAATCTAGCTGGAATGTAAATAATTACGGAGGTCTGTGTCTTGCTGCTTATTATTTATGGCTCTTTGTCAAAGAAAACACAGCAGCAGATGTTTATCCAGTATTTACTGGTTCTTTATAATCTGAAGACAGTAAAGCAGGAGGACGTATGGCTGGCAGGCCATGGCTTATCTGATGTAAGCTTGGGATTCTTGCTTGTGTCATGATTTAAATCACTTGGCACTGATAGACGAGCAGAGCAGCAATAAGGTTCTAAGGTAGTTTTACTCTGCTTTTATCAAATTCTGCCTTCTCAAAAGTTTCCTTTGCAAGAAAATCGCAATAAACTTTATTGTTTTTTCATAAAAAAATGAAAATGTAAAAATAATTCTGCCCTGACTTTGAGCTTTTTTTTGGTTGCATTTATACTAAAGAAATAAATGCTTATTTAAAGTTTTTACAGATCTGTATTGGCATGCACTTGTCAGTTTATTAATCATTATTAAACCAGGATTAGGTTAATTTAAGTACACCACACATTGGTGTTTTGTCGTTGGTATGGCCAGGTTTCAGTGTGGTAGTAAAGAGGTTAGAAATGGTCACCGCTGAACTATGTGTACTTTATATGTTAAGTGGGTTCAGTATGTTCAACTTGTGAGTAGATCACACCCAAAGCATGTGATTCCCATATGCTGGTAGTTCGTACACAACGTCCCTGTGCGTCACTGTTGTGATGTTAATATGTTTACCGCGATCATTTTATACTCTGTCACGTCCAATTTACAAGCCATTTACGTGTTCTGCCATCATAGGACGCTGACAACGTTATTTGTGTACGCTTTGAGTACCATGTATGAGATATGTGACAAACTTGGTATCTTCAAGACATTGTGGGTAAGCGTCACTAAATTCTGGACAGTAAAACAATCCTCATCAGAATATAATAAAACACCATCAGTTTTAGTGGTAAAATATATGTCTGTCACCTTAAGATAACATCCATCTTCGGAAAACACGTTGTATTCATATTTAAATGAATGATACAACTTCATCACGAAGCCATATCATCTGAGTAAACACAATATTTTATGTATTTTTTTATTTATTTACTTTGTTTAAAATAGAGAGCTACCACATAGAAAGTGTTCAATAAACCATAATTAGTCCTAGAGCTGTGTTTGGTGAAAACGCAGATGCAGCAAGCAATGAGAATAACTCTATTATAAAAGAAAGAAAAAAGCGAAAAGAAAAAGATCTGACTAGTCACCACTAAAAAAAATACTTGCAGGACAAGCAAAACACACTTAAACTAAGACAGACAGACTTGCTGATAATGTCCATGGAGCTGAAAAGTATAAAGAATTTAATATAAAGCCCAGAAGCCTCAGTCCAGCTGCTTGAGCCTGTATGGCCGAGACAGACCGTAGAGCGCAAACACACAGGCAGGCTAATATAACAGTGGGCAAACATGCAGACAAGACAAGTTGTACAAACGAACATGGAAATCAGCAGGTGAAAGGCTGTGAAAAAAAATCTCACTGTTAACCTTTCCTGCTTTCACACCAGAGTGTAATCGGAAATGTAGAAGAGCTGCGCTACTCTTAAAACACCAACCTAGGGCATCTATTAATAGAGATATTGATCGGGATCTCAGCCTTTGGGCAAAGCCTAAATCTATATCATAGTTTACTATATTAGGTTGTTGGAGGCTTGCATATACACACAAGCTTTAAGAATGGGCTTTGTGAGCCGGTATTTAATGAATGCTAGAAATGTTGCTTTCCTTGTAAAGTCATCTATATTTTATTGTTCAAGTTTTATACCTGGTTAGGTTCAGCTTTGGAGATTGGGGCCAGCCTTCCTGCGAGCCTTATTAGGATTAGGCACTTCAAAAAATGAAGAAAATGAGGTTCAGCTCTGATTGGAAAGCAATAAACCACACACACACACAAGTAGAAATCTTCTATGGTATATGACATTTTTATCATGTATATGATTTCTATATAATATTTATTTGTATAAAAATTTTATGTTATATAAGAGGTGATCTAATTTTTTCAGGCCGTTGAAGTACAGTGTATATAAATACTGATATGACCGTCTTTGACTTGGTTAATAATTACATTCCCCCATCTCTCCATGTAGCACTCATCCCCTCTGAATGCTCAGTTAAAGGGTCATTGTTACGGGTTACTAATTCCTGTCTGCACTCATAAAGGAAAGCACAGTACATGCAAAAGCATGATTATAAAACTAATTCCACTCATCTTTTGAGGACTTTCAGAGTAGCATAATGGTAGCAACACACCCTGAATTTTAAAGCCTCCATGATAGGGTACTGCTTATTTTTCACAGCAAATTTAAAAAAGTTACTGCAAAGAGAGGGCAAAAGACAACAGATTAAATTAAGATCTCGCCTGTTATAGCTAGGATTTCATGCCTAAAACGTTTTAACATTTTTTCCCCTCTTAGGAAAAGCACTGAACATTCTTGGTATGTAGATTGCACTTTTTGAGGTTAATAAAAGCATTATTCCGAGAGAATAATGCTTGCATCAAAGTGACAGCTGCTCACGGTATGTCACGGTCACTTGAAGCAGGTGACGCCGTCATCATCACACTTTAAAATAGACAAAATAAATCATAAAAAGTGGTTTTTCTTCTGTATTATATAATGAAACTTTATTTTATTATGGAGTGCGGTTTACTTGCATTTTTGTGTGGCATTTACTAAAACTCTGAATGGGTTTAAAAACATACCGTAAGCTGCATAGCTCTGCTTGAAGTCCACAAAGTTCTTCTAACCTGCCACTATAATGGCAAAAATAATTTTATAAATATTTTGTTTCAGCTTACTTTCCTTTGTGTTTACATGTAGTATGTACTAAAACACAGAATGGGTGTAAAAATAAAGAGTTCGCTATACAGCACTTAGCTGTATGAAATGAAGCTCACCTAAACCACCCCTGTGATGGTTCAGATTTGTTAAAAACAAACCTGATAATGATTAAATAAATATTTGATTGTGACAGTGAGGAGGATGTTAACCTTTGCTATAATTTTGGATCAACAGAATGAATCAAGTGTACCTGGAAAGTGGCATAAGATGTGGTGTGCTAGTGATTGGTTTAAAAAAAAAAAAAACATGTTAAAAAAATCTCCTTTTCTTCCTGCAATAACAACACAGATTGCATTTTTCACTGACACTGGCACCTCCATGCTTGTTTTCAATGATTGCCCACCAATTTATGACTGACTTGGGCAGGAAGTAAAAATAACTGCGGTTTTTCTGCTCTGTTTTGGCAGCAGAGGTTTTTAAGCCACATTCTTCTTGTGCAGCCACTTTATGTAAGATTACATGTGAAATGTGCACTGAGGGGTAAAAAGAAATGTCAAGTGAGAAAGCATTCAATATTCAGACTGAAGTATTCATAGCATTTAGACATTCAGTAATGAGAAGGAGGGTTTACTTTGCTGGAGGTATCACATAAACTTTAGCCAACAAAGTAGATCTTTTGCCACATTTGTCTCAGATTGGTCTATTTGTAGACATCCTTACAGATTTTACTCACTGTGGATGTTTTTTTTTTTTTTTTGGCAATCTGGGTTGAAGTTAACTTCTGTATCTCTTATTATGAACATAGAGTATCAATGTATTGCTGTGCTTTGCTGTAACCTAAGGCACATAAAGACAGAGGAAGTGTGCTTTAGAAAATTCAAGTCTGCTGCTATGATTCCAGTGTACAGACCTTCTGCATCACTCTTTTTTTATGTTGCCAGAAAACAACAAATGTAAAATAAATAAATAAATAAATAAAAATTTTATATGTGTGTATATATATACACACACACACACACACACACACACACACACACATTGTATATATTCTGTGAATTTGTAAAGCAGTTTTTATTTTACAAGGACTCCTTTCCAAACCAACCCATAAGGTGAATGGTTTTGTTACAGAGTGAATGGTTTTCAATGAAAATAAAAGAAATAAAAACCCCAGGGTTTCCCAGTGATTTTAAAAGAAAAATATTTGTCAGCAAGTTTGAGTACACAGTGATGGCCTGGTGGGATGTCCACGGTGTGCTCTGCCCTCACCCAGAATTGGCTGAGATGGGCACTAGCCTCCAAATGAAGAGGGTAAATAGCCCTTTCGTCTAAATGTAAGTGTTATGCTGCTCTGTGATGCAGCATGAGCACATGTTCAAAAAGATGTGTATGGGTGGATGCACTGTTCTACTGTAATGGAGAGCTGACTGGGTGAGAATTGGCATGTGACCAAAATTGGAGAGAAAAAGCACCAGGGCATGAATGATTTACAAAAGAGTAGGAGGATTTTAGGTGTCAATTAACGTTTTAGACAGGTAGTAAGCATTAATGAAATGTAATGGAGGTGAAAGGACATATTTTATTATTGTGTGTTCATATAAAATCGTGGTGCGTAAACAGAGAGGAGAATGCTCTCTCTCTCTTTTTTGGTGGGGTAAAGCATGGCATTATTTTTATCAGCGTATACTGATTACATCCATTTTTCATCATGATTTTGAAGCTTTTATTTGCTATTTCTCAGACCTTACTAGCAGTACACTTAAATGACTCTTTCTATGGCAGTCGGTCTTAAATCCTAGAAATTGCCAAATGCCATCCAAAAAAAATTGAAGAGAGTGATGCAATATGGCCTTCATGTTTTTTTAAGGTGAAAAAAAAAAAAAAAAAAAAAACAAAAAAACTTTGAATAAGTTTAATTATATACTGTAATGGAGTATGCATAACCATTGTTACTCTCTAATGTAAATGTAAAAATAAACCATAAAAATCCTTATTTTAGTTTGCTTTTCTTATGTTTCTGTGTAGTATATTCTACTCCACATATTCGCCTCAGGATCAGTGCCTTCAGCCAGGAATTGTTAATTATACACTCATCACATGACATTTTTCTGATTTCATATGTTATCTTTCCCTAACATCAAAAGAACATGTCCCATGGATTCTTTAATTACATTTTATTGATCATTAGCTGTGGTTAAAAAAAAAAAAAGATACACATTTTCATGTTCATGCTTGACAGCTGAGTCCTGCAGGTTTACTGCTGGAGGAGGAAAAGAAGAGTGAATCTGGTTTCATAAGAAAGAAAATGTAATTTGCTCCATTGCTAGCATTTAATTTTAATTCTTTGCAGTGGAAATGCAATATGGTTATTTTATGGCAGTGCTACTAAGATTTAAAGATTGGTTGACAGTAGATTGCGGCATAAATGGTTACATTTACAGATATGTGTGCTCTCTGCTCCTGTACTGTTTGACATCCTGACAAAGGGTATAATTGTCCAGATCACTCAATAATTGTATTTAGTCCTTTCCTTTTCCTTTATACGAAATTTAATTACTGGCTATGCTCCTGGTTATGTATTTCTTTAATTTAGTTTTTATTATTGCTTATTTAATAATAGATTTTTTTAAACATGTAAACCTAAAGCTTTAATGAAATTTTCATCCAGCTATTTTTCATTTTATGTGTAGCAGGGTTTAATTTTCATCTTTTTCACAGCATCATTATTGGTCTTAGATCTTGACCCTACTGATTGGTTGATGAATATCATTTGGTTAATATTTTAGTGTCACCATTTAGAGTGAAATTATGTCAGAAGCAAGCACGCCCCAGCTCATTTAACACTGTTCATATCTCAATTAAAGTCGCTGGAGCCCACAGTTTTGGCTAGTGACTGTGCTGTGGTTGTCTAATTTTGTCACTGATGTTGAAGTGGTAATGATTTTCAAAAATAAACTCACAATTTTACAACTTTATTTGTAAATACTTTGATTTATCCAAATGTTTATAGCAAAAAATCTAAAAAATGGGCATAAGATTGTAATTTCCAGAAACCATTTCCTGAACTGTCTATCATGGTGTGCTACCTATAGTATCATAACATCAGATTTTCATTATGGCTTCTGCCTTGCTCTACTGAAAGCTAAATTTTAATTCCACATGCTTGGGTATGAGTGAAACATTGAATAATGCACCAATCCCATGTCAAATTGACAATTACACCTCTCGTTGCCTGCCAGTGCCTACTGCATTTATCTCTGTCCTTGTTAAGTCTACTTTTTTGCCTTCTCTCATTTGGCAGTGCTGTCAACAGGTAAATTGCCTTTGCTGGTCTGTGACTGACTATGCTGTCTAATTTAGCACGGCGCATAATCTGCAACAATGACATGTTCAAAAAAAGTCCCCTGTCTGTTTAAAAGTGATATCCAATAAAATCATCAGGATTAGCTGTAGGAGCTGTTTTCTGCAGGATTATACACTGAAAGATAGGATTGATGGCATTTCTTGGGTAGCCCTGTGGTGTTTTTAGGGAAAGCTCAGCAGGTTGAAAAGATGAAAACTGAGATATGACTGAGGGTTTAGCCACCACTTGCTGTAAAATCTGATTCAAGGGACACAGTACCTGTTTTTTTTCTGATTGATTACTTCATGTTTTTGACATTTTTATTTTCATTTTTATATTTATTGTATTTTATTTTATTATTTATTTATTTATTTTTGTGGGGGTGGCGCTATGGAATAGTGGTTAGCACGTCTAAATCATAGCAAGAAGATACTGGATTCATGTCCAGTACAAACTACATTTCTGCAGGGAAATGTTAATGTTACTGTAGGTCTATTCATAATTCAACTGCTTACTTATTTTTCTACCCATAAATTATCATAATTTTTGACAAATAGCAGTTAATGTTACAAAAAATAATACGTTCCCCGTGTCTCCCCCATGCTAGGGCTATTATCTTTTCCCATTGGGCTACCATAATGTAACACTGCACTTCCTTGTGAGCTACCTCAATTTATGCTCCAAATGGAAACGCATTTTCTCCTTAATTCATTTAATACAGCAGTATTTCATTTGGAACGCAAATAGTTTTGATCAATTATTTTCCAACTATACCCGATTTTCTGCATAATGAACTAGCACTTGAGCTAATGAATGACATTTTACATGAATGAAAAGTGTGAAAGAAATAAATAATTTGTGAATAAATAAAGTTTAACTTCCATAATAATCAACAAATATGATTTTAATTACAATTCATTACATTTGCTTGAAGTAAAATTGTTGATATAATACAGTAAAATAAGTTTTGTTTTTTTATGCTATGTATCTCATCAGTCTGATTATTAACCAATTATTAACTTGCATGTAAATGTAGTGTTATTGAGCTTTGTGGTGCTTTGCACCATTATCCACTAATAGGAGCCTAAACTAGAAGTTCTGAATGGACAAATATTAAATTATCCAAAGGCATTTAAAGCAATTACCAGCTGAAAAATCCCCATCATATAATTGACCCTTTATTAAGAACCGTGCGGTTTGACCTCTACAATTTATGCAGCATGTCCTTAGAAAGTATTCCTATGAAATGCATTCAGTGGAGACTCTTAAGGTTCGTTAGGTCATTGACATGAAAATGGTCAAATGTGTAGAGTTATTAACACTGTGGACTGATGATGAGTCATAGTAAGGAACAGTCTTATTCACCCACAAGGGATCAGACTTCCTCCCCTTTTCTTTTAAAGTAGTTAACCTCACCACCTCAATCATAGCACTGACCTCAGAAATGCCCTTTTGTCTCAGGAGTTTTGAATCAGGATGAGTTTGATTTTATAAATGGCAAAAAGTGGAGACTGAAATAAAAAGGTTTATTATATCTTTCAACCATTGCATAAACAGAGTATAATATACACTCAGGTCCATTCACAGGTCCCAAATCAATAGTGCTCATTTTTGTTGAATTAGACTTCAAATTCAAAAAAAATCACTTTTGTAAATATTACTAATTGTTTTCAATTGCTGTGATTAAAACTGAAATGTAAATGGTTCATGCATATTATATAATTATCTAATTACCACCATGATTACCATATGCATGCAAAATAAAGTTGGCATGTGTGGTGAGTGACGACACAGTGTTGTTCATAATTAAAAAGCCTTTTAAATTTGTTTGTCATCAGAGCTATAAACATATCTGCTATATCGTTTGGTGGAAAGTTTTTAAGACTCAACTTTACCTCTTAAATGTTTTTTTTTTTTTTGGCTTTCATTTTGTCTTGGGCTGGTGTGAGCTTGTTTCCTAAAATACATATATAAAGCAGTCTCATTTTATCATGGTGCAGATAAGGTGTGCACTCCTTTACATGTACTTTCAGGTCGAGATGCCCTTAACTGCATACTAATTAAAGTGAAATGATCGACAAGCCTTCTAAACTGTGGATGCAAATCCCCCAGGTCATATATGGCAAGTTAATGGCAAAAATAAAAGCATATAAATATAAACTAGTAAACCTCTGAATAAAATCAAATGTGTATATGAAAGAAAAGAATACATATATTCATATGCAAATTAGTTCAGGGGAACACAGGGTGATCACATAATTTTTCTTTCTTCTTCTTCTTTTAAAATATCTTGTGAAACAGCGCTTTTTAATAGAAACAGATATGAACTATGCATGCCAGCTTTTATTAAGTTTGGGTTTAATTTCCCTTCAAGGCAATCATGCAAAACATTGAATATATGAGCTTGCACCGTTTTGTGGGTCTTTTCAAGTTTGGACATTTTTAATTTAAATTCACTTCAATTTGATTTAAATGGTAACTATTAACTTGCAGCACAGACATGAGTCACAAGTGTAGAAAATGGAGTGTTTTTACACACAACCCTAGTGAACGCGGGCCTCACTGTGTTTACGTTGTATATGGTGATGGTCAAATTCGATTTGTACCCTTATGAAAAACAGAATTAGTCATCTTGTTATAGCAGTGTGGCACAGACAGACATCTTCCCTCTCTGTTTCTCTTTTCCTCATTGTCTTCCCTACAGCACTGAGTCAGAGTTCTAAATATTGAAATCTTGCTAGAGGCGCTTTAATTTAAACAAGAGGCACACTCAAGTAGATAGATATAGACGAATTAATTTAAACAAGAGGCACACTCAAGTAGATAGATATAGACACAATTTCGTTTTTATATCCTCCAGGAAGCGTGTGAGCTCATCACTGTTCTACATTTGTGGTGTTATTCATTCATTCATTTTCTGAGCTGCTTAACCCTAATTAGGGTCGTGAGGAGGCTGGCGCCCATCTCAGCCGACTCCAGGTGAGGGCGGGGTACACCCTGGACAGCTCAACAGGCCATCGCAGGGCTGTGATGTTATTGTGTTTTCACATCTTTATTTGCATCAGATTGAACCTGTTTTCCTCTTTGGGGTTCTATATCTTTAATCATGTAAGAACCTGACTATGAACCAAATTATCCACACCAAGATTGTAAGAGAGGCAGTTCCATACAGTGTGGTTCTTTTACAGTGAGAAAGTTTTCTGAATCTGTTTAACTGCAAGAAATATGTCCAGAAACATTTCTGTTTTGCCGAAGACATTTTTAGCCCTCAGGCCAATGGGACTCAAGCCCATCACTTTTTGTTACAGTGTGATATCCAATAATGCCAGCACGGTTGCCATCTTGAACTTGCGTGTCGTGCATTACCTTGAAAACACCATCACCGATCATCACCATTGTTGGTGTCCGCCTTGGGACTGGGTATATCTTGTGGTGCATGGGCTTATGGGTATTGCTCACTTTGTGGGGTTATTTCTTTTTTAAAAAGTGAGTTTCTAAACTGAGCCATAGGACACAAACGACAGAATTGTCTTGTGTGCTGGATATTTTGACTGTCAAACTACACTAATTCTTCCTGTAATTATCTAATAATTTAGTTTTTGTTTTCTTCATGCTTGGGGATGTTTAAATTTTCTGGGGGCACTTTGTAAGGCTTTGTTTTTCTTTTCTTTTTTTTTTTCATCGCCGTATTTCTTATCTACAAATAAAGGTCATTTTTATGCCCTTAGATGCCTTTAAAAATTTGTTTAATTTCTTGCATTGGGAAAACAACCCAAATCAAATTACAAACTATAAACCAAACTATGAAAAATCCCCAACGTATTTTACTTTGATATGGATTTCGCATCCAAATTGATAGATTTGATAGAAGCACACTTAATGATGGATAGTGTGGAATAGGGTTAATAAAATTACTTTTCTTTAATACTTTTTTATTATAGGTAAAAGCAAATTCAGTGCCATTTTTTTACTTGAACTCTTGACATAAATATACCTAGTCCATGCTGATATGTTTTTGGCATGCTGTGTGTATTTATATTAATTATTTCAATTTGAAAGAATATTTGCAAAACCAGCTGTGTTTACAGTGTGGTGTGGAATATCTGTTCTGTGTGTCACACCGACACATGATGTAAAACAACACAACTTTATTACTTCCAATGAAGTTTTTAACAGTGTTATCAGACTCCTTTAAAGATGATGCCTAAATAAATACAAGGGAAGAGTCACACCTGTTTACAGTTTGTGTCATCACATCTGTTTTTGCCTGAACCCTGTGTCCGGTTGAGCTGACCTGTCCTTACAAAATTCCAGCTGTGCATTTAGTGTGTGTGTGTGTGTGTGTGTGTGTGTGTACGTGTGCGTACGTGTGTGTGAGAGAGATTCCTGCCAAGATAGTGACATTTTCCTTGTTGTCAGTTTGATTCCCTGGAGCTTTACATAGCAATGAGCCAGGAGCTCTGTGATTCAGCTCTAATCAGCCGCTGCTTTCAGCATTAACGGTGATGTAAAGAGCACCCTGGGCATTTTCAGCATCACTGCAGGGCTCGTCTGAGAGGGTTATACTGCTGGTTTTGAAATCAAGAAGCCTTGCCATGCAAAATTTCTATAAATGGTTTTAAGGAACTCTTTCCCTGTAAACTGAACTTTACATAACCTGTTTGTTGATTCAGTATCAGAGCTATACTTCCTTGAAGATAATTTAATGTCATACATCAGCAGTGGTAGCTACTCCCAGGAAACTGTTCACAGATAAGCACTTAATGCACTTCTTTCATGTTTTTATTCCTGTCTTGATTTCTTTTGCTTCTCCACTGTTTGCATAGAGCTTGCATGGAGTCCATCTAAGACGAGATTTGACGAGCTTTGCTTTGTGTTTTACTTCCTTTCTCATAATCTTATTCATTTCTTATTATCATTATTATTATTTTAGTGTCACCCAGTTTCTATGCCAACTAACCACATGCTTTCGCGCTTCAGTATAATCATATGAGGCCTCAGAACAGTTAGAGAATGTTTTTAAATGTGAACAAATTGAAGTGAGGTATTACAAGCTGTTGTTTAAGTGCAGGACTGTATTTCTGTTGATTGTGCCTGGCATATGCATGGGGGGGGGGGGTGTTCTACTTAATTTCTTTCGATGTTTGTTTTGGACAAGTTTTTTTTTACCTCTGTGATTCACTGATGAGTGAAGGAGAGCATGCATGCTATATTCATGTTAAAGGTCATTGGTGCCCTGGAGCTCTGTTCACCCGGTGTCAGTACTGGAGCATCTTGGGAGTTAGATGTCAGTTGAAGCTCAGACGTACATACAGCACTGGCTTTTTATTTATTTTTTTAATCAGGCAGGACTGACTTAATTCTGGAGGCATAAATGAATGAATTTCGGAAAAACAAGAAAGATTTTGGGAAAGTATAAATGTTTCACAAAGCTGACATTGAAATGCTTTCATGTAGTTTACTTTTTTAAAAGTTATTATGTTAAAATATTTGCTACTTATATCCCTATAATTATGAATATAGAAGCTTGCTGGCTATCTTTCAGTGAAATTTTAAAATCTTAAAATAAAAATCTTGAATTTTCCTCTCCATTTTTATATTTGTCCTGCTTTATTGTTAATACATTATAGTAAGCTCTACACTGGACTGGATAATTGTTCTTTTATATTGTTATGGCCTGTGCTGGGTCATTTTGTATTGCTGGTCTGCTGATGGACAAGGTAGGAAAGTGGAATGATTCTAATGGACTTTTACCGCCACGATTACTTGGTCATAAGATTTTCATAAGGCAGTACTTCATTTCTATTGGCAGTATTCGATTTATAATGGTTTGTTCAAGGGTACGTAATAAAGAAATATTTTCACTACAGTGCTGAATCACATTCTGTTCCCTCCACCTATTCTTTTGTTCTGAGCTTCTCACAATGGACTGCACACTTTCCTAATGCTGAGTGGCAGCTGAGATTCTGTGCTTGTAATCAGTCCAGAATGACACTGTTTGGCTTCCATGTTATTAGGAAATAGCCAGAGATGTGCTTTTTGAGCATCAGGGTTATTATTGATCTGCTTTACAGTAACATTGTGTCCATTAGTGCATTCTATCTATCTATCTGTCTATCTGTCTATCTGTCTATCTATCTGTCTATCTGTCTATTTATCTGTGTCAGTAAATGCACATGTAAGTATACATGAGCATTATACTTACATGTGCATTTACCCTTATTAACGAATGCCCCAAAGTCCTATGTCTTTTGACTGAGTAATAAAATTGAGTAAATGATTGTTTTTTTGTATGCTGTCCCTACAGGTGGTACTAGCGGAGAAGGCTCAGAGGAATCCACAGTGGGTCACAGTTATGTGAAGAAAAAGCTTGAACATGGCCTAAGCCGGATTTGGCAGGTCAGTAAGACACCTGTGTTCCTATATGCTTAATTTTCTGTTTCTCCATCAACTCTCCAAACAAGCCTGCATCTTTTTCTACTGCCAGGATGTCCAGCTGAAAGTGAAAGCCTATTTACTGGGGACGGACATGTCCAACTTCAAGTATGACGACTTCATTGTGGTGCTGGACGTTATTAGCAGGTAGGAAGATGTGTCCTCATTAGTGCTAATGGGATTGGCTTGAGGCCTACTTGATTGCTCGGGTCCAATGTGTTTAACTCAGCACAGGGGGAGGGTGCACAGGGCATAAATGAAGCCGTTTGTTCTAGAGTGAGAGAGAACTTCCAGACAGCATCTTTACAAGGCATCTAATTAAAAGGCCGCTGAGTGCATTGAGCCATGCCTCTGTTTTGCTGACCTGAGTAACCCCTGCTCATGGGTCAGCAGCGACAGCTAATGCATGGGCCGCATGTGCTGTGAAACTACTCTATGAGGTTAATAAGGACTTGTAACACTAAAGCCTGCTATTTGCTGTCGATGTTTTTGTGCTTCCTCATGTCCAAACTCAGTCCTCATTTTCACCATTTCTTAAGCCTAGCTCACTTGTAAGCAATCACGGCCGAATGTACAAGCAAATTTTTGTTCGAGGGTAACTGAATATATTTTCGGAGGTAGTCAGTTGAATTTGAGGTAAATGGTCTGTTTTCGTGGTCTTGGAAAAAGGTCTTGGACAAAATTTAGTGTGAATTCAGATTGGCTCAAACAGCTTCGGAAGCAGTTCAGTCCTTTTTGTTTGTTTTTGAACGGCTCAAGCGACTGATTTTTTTCAGGTCACGCGAATCCGCCCCTCTTGACAAAGAAAAACCCATGAAATTATGACACGTCATGCGAATCCGCCCCTTTTTTTATTATTTTTTCTTACAAAGAAACACCCGCAAAATGATGCACAGGTCATGTGATTTCACCCCTTCTATAAAGAGGTGGCCAGCAGGGGTCCTGTGCGCCTCTATTTACACTTTCGTTTAAAAAAAAAAAAAAAAAAAAAAAAAAAAAATCTGCATATTTCCTACAAGCAACGTGCCTCTTGCCATCTTACAAAGGAGTTATAAAAATATACTTTCTAAATATAAATGCTTGTTCCGGTGTCAGTGTACGTACGGCTCAATCTGCTCTTCACAACAGACAGAGGAATGTGCATCTCAGATCTGTACCATTTGTGCCAGGACCTGATTCTTTGGGATGTATTACAGGGAACATATAGGAAATATATATGTTTTTACTTTTCCTGTAACAACTAGTTCAACTTGGATTTCCCACATAATCTCTCCTCTGATATTATACGGGATTTTCCCTTATTAGCGCAAGTCGGAAAGCTGATCTAGTCTGTTATGCACGTCCAAAATAATTGATAAATCCTCAGGTTTAATTATTAAAAACCTCTAACAGGTAATTATGCTCCGATCTGACATGGAATGAACGCATCGTAGAGGAAGGCGCAGGTTTTTACGTGCAGCTCTGTCCTCCACTATCTCACTCACACATGTCCGCACTTCAGCTTCAAACAGTGCAGCTGTCCCATAAAACAAAGCTGAGAGCTTGCTGGAATAATTCAACCGGACGCACTGGATTCGAGACAATCAAATGGAGGGTACATGTAAAATATACAGAGAGAAAAAATTGCATTAATGAAAGCACTTGGATTTGTTTTATTATTTTAAGGGCAGGTTCAGTACAATACATGACACACAGCCAGTGCAGGATCACGTGTTGATCTATATTCGAAGGTTTTTCGATGAGACTGAGCATCTTTTTTGGCCAGCCGAAACCGAAAACAACTGAAAAAAAAGTTACTATTTCGCCCTATTTCGTGACTATATTGATTACATATGAGTACACCTTTACTCTCCGTGTCTCTAGGCTGATGCAGGTGGGAGAGGAATTCTGTGGCAGCAAGTCTGAGGTACTACAGGAGTCAATCAAGAGGCAGAGTGTAAACTACTTCAAGAACTATCACAGGTAAGCTTTCAATCCTGTGAATCTCCTCGGCCATGCATTTAGATCTTATGAATAATTGGTGTCAAAAAGTGCCACTTGTTGACATTTGGGTTTGAGGACAAAAGATGAATATGAAATGATGGATATTTACATTTCCTAATACACTTCACCCTTGATTTCCCGGATTATTAGGGGGGGGAAAGGCTGTCCAGGAACCTCAAAAGTCCGGCAATCACTAATATCCGGGGTCCTTACCCTTTCCCGGACATTTACCATAAGCGGTCCGGCAATCGCCATTATTCAGCATCAGTCCCGGACTTTTACAACCTAGCGGGAGTTGCAGCCACTGAGCGGGGAACGGGCCAGACATGAGGGAAGTTTGAAAGTCCTGAGCGATCTGGACTTCTATCATCGATTCCTGGACTTGTCCGAGCATTTGTCCGTCAACACCAAATAATGTCTGTCGCAGGATTTTGTTTGGGAAATCCGAAGTCTGGGAAATAGGGGTACAGGAAATCGTGGGTGAAGTGTATTTACTTTTTACAACTTAAAACCTGTTACCTTTGGTGTTCGATTACTCAATTTTTTGGTTGTTGGAAGTTTAGGAAAAAAAGGTCTCTTGTTAGTAATAACTGCATCAAGCTGGCAACCCAGTGACATCACCAAAACTGTATACACTTCACCCTCGATTTCCCGGAGTATTAGGGGGGGATAGGCTGTCTGGGAACCTCAAAAGTCTGGCAACCACTTGCAAAGACTGGCGATTGACTTGGCCAGTCTTAAAGCTCCCATGTTTTTCACGCGATTAAGTCCTTTTACGCGTTGGCAGTGTGTTTTGGGTCATTGTCTTGTTGGATGAATTACTTTCTCCCAGTAACATTGGATGCATTTGTCTGAAAATTGGCAGAGAGAATGTTTCTGTATACTAAATCTTTCTGCCACTACCATTATGAGTTACATTAATAAAGATTAGTGAGCCCGTTCCAGAAGCAGCCATGCAAGCCCAAGCCATGTCACTCCCCCACAATACTTAGCCAATGAGTTTGTGTTTTGGATCATAAACAGATCCTTTCTTTCTGATCATTTTTTACCCTTTCTCTTATATGGTAGGGGTTAATCTTGTTTCCAGAACATGTGTGGCTCATCTCTATAGTTCTTTAAGATTTCCAGACTGGTTTTCATGTCGCTACTGCTGATCAGTGGTTGCATCTTGTGGTGTGGCCTCTCAATTTTAGCTCCTAAAGTTTTCTTTAAATGGTGGTTTTATAAACCCTTCATATTTATCTTGTGAAGGTTGTTGATGTCACTGACTGTTGTTTTGGGTTTTTTTCACAGCTCTTACAGTTTTTAGCCCAATGAACTTGTGGCATGGTAATGCGGTGTCTATCTGTCTGTCTGTCCATCTGGCATTCATCCACAATTTTCAGAATTTTTCTTCTACATTATTTCTTGACCAATTTCAATTTGGTTTGTTTTATCTGTTAGACCTAGGTTTGGGCTTTCGAAATTTTACACAAAATTTTAAAGATCATTAATAATGCACATTTATTCCAACTGTTTTTAAAACCACCATAATGCTTCTTCTCCTTTGTTTTTTAACCGATTTCTCTTTTATTTGTTTTCTGGTAGGACTATGTGAGGCTTTTTACAATTCTACACAAAATTTGCAAATACAATAATTATGCAAATGTATGCAAACTTTTTCAAAAAAAAAAAAAATAACATCATTATTTTTATTTGTTTCTGGATCAAATTGAATTCTGTTTGCTTCATCTGATAGGTGGGCCATTTAAGTTGTCAGCTCCATGCATCCTTCTATTCACTTCTATTCCCACAGGTCTTAGCACACATTTTCCTGTTTCTTTCTTTTGCCTGCAGAATGAAAAATTTTTATAGAAATTTGCCCATCATGTTTGCTCTCATAATTATACTCATCAAATGCAGCATGACACAAACAAGTAAAATTCTGTCATGTATATCCCTATTAACATTCAGTACTATACCTGCACTTGCTGAATATTGCATAGTTTTATCCATGTCTGGTTTGTTAGTATGTCTGTGGTTTCTTTCTTGTTCAGGGCATTCAAAAAAGGTTGTATTTGTTATGCCCAGTGCTTGTGCAATGGCGTTGATGGATTTTCCCACTTTTCTGAACTTCAGAATAGCTTATTTTTCTCCTAAAGACAGCTCACGTGTCTTGCTTGCTGGTTTATCCTTTTTAACAATAAATGCTGGTAGGAAAGTTAAACCCAGGGCTCAACCCAAAATGAGACATTCAGAGTTATTAATGCTTTCAACAGTCGATCATAAGCGGGCACATCTGGGCAACAAAACACAACAGTCAGTCAATACTTTAGCTTACCTAAAAATTGGGTAGTTTGGCACACCTATCTAGATTCAAAATGTCTAAATGTGAATATCACACAATGAAAGTTTTTTCCAATTCTTTTAGGTCTTTTTTTTGTGTGTGTGTGTGTGTGTGTGTGTGTGTGTGTGTGTGTGTGTGTGTGTGTGTGTGTGTGTGTGTGTGTGTGTGTACTTTTTTGGCAAACCCATTTCTTTTCTCAAATCTTGGCACACCCTCAGAGACATTTTCTTTCTAATGGTTCCTGTTTATCTATCAGAACCTATTGTTAAGTCTAATCCATGTTCTTGTCATTCTGACCCTGTTCCCACCTCACTTCTATAAACACACCCATCTGATATCTTGACCCTCATTTGTTATTTTATTGCTGTGCATGCTGCTTAACTTTTTTGTCTTGAATTTTTTTCCAGTAGCTGCTGTCACACAGTTAAAAAAATAACGCTTAGAGACCATTATTGATGTGTTTCTGATTCCCCTATTACTTGTGTTATGGCACTGAATGGTGTACAAAACACAGTGATTGACTTTAAATTTAATTTAGTTCTAATTCTTAATTTAATTGGAATCAGTAGAATTGGTGTATCTATTGGACAGTACAGTTTTACGCAGGTTTGTAGAAACAGTGTTCATGGTATTATGTACACATGAAATTGCGTAAACAGCATGGACCTCATCCACCTCTTGGTTTTTTTTTCTGCTGACACTTGCAGCACTGTTGAGATAGGTTTTACAAAAGGAGAGGTATATTTCATATTATTTTACAATCCCTGCAGTGCTTTCAAGTGTTTGGGTGGCATTTTTAGAATGATAAACTGTCAACACTTACTCAGATTGCTATCAGAAGCAGTAATGGAGCCTTACTGCTAGTATTACATATTGTATGTGTGTATAAATAGGTGCATATATACTGTATATGAACATACTGTATATAAACCACAGTGCACTTGACGTTGCATGTTGTAATAGTGTAAATATAAAAGTGAATACAGTAACTGACTTTTCTTATAAACAATCCAGAACCTAAATAAAAATGTGTGGGATGTCATTCATTAATTATAGATTGAATAATTTTATTTGTACTTTGCAAATCGCCAGCATGGTGGCATAGTGATTAGGAAGTCCGCCTCACAGCAAGAAAGCCTGGGATTGATTCCTGGGCTTGGACGTTTCTGTGTGGAGTTTGCATATTCTTCCCGTGCATGCGTGGGTTTCCTCTGGGCACTTCGGTTTCCTCCTGCAGTCCAAAACCATGCACATTAGGCTGATTGGCTGTTTTAGATCACCCTTTGGGGTGCGTGTGAGTGTGTGTGCTGGCCCTGCAATGGCCTGGCGAGCTGGCCAGGGTGTACGCCGCCCTTGCCCAGAGTCAGCTGAGATGGGCGCCAGGAAGGATTAAGCGGCTTGGAAAATGAATGAATGAATTTGCAAATCACTGTAATACAAGTGGAATAACCTGCCTTTGCCTGATGTTGGATGAGATAGGACCACGCCTTCCTGCGACCTTAGTAGTATTAAGCGGTTCAGCAGATGAGTAAGTGAGAGAGTGAGTTACCTAATTTCATTGTTATTTTTCAGATTTATACTTTGTACTGCATTAGTCATCAGTTTCTTAAAGCAAAGAAGATAAATAGATTGAATGTACCAAACGTTAACTCAAATTCTGGATTTGTTATTTTTTTTTATTAAATCTGTATCAGGATACAGTTAAATGCTATGGAACTGATTGATCCATTTAGTCATAAATTAATTTATTCATTTAATCAGGTCCTTTTACATTTACTGATTCACTGATTACTTGACAATTTGTGTTACTGACGTCATTGTCTACACAGGTGTCTTTAGATGTATCCAGATGTGCCAATTATATCTGTACAGTGCAAACCATGGCAGATCATTTACAGCAGCTCTTTAATGTGACATTTCTACAAAAGCAAATAAACAAAAAAAACCCCTTGTACATATTCTTCACATCATCTTGGAGACAGGGTGGATGAGTGTTGTCCTTGTACAGCTGCACAAACAGCTGGATGCCTGTTTCTTTCCAGAGAACAAGTCGCAGAGGCACTACTCATATCTGTTTTTGTGGTGATTAATAAAAATCTTTTCTAGATAACACAATAGTCATTGGTCATATATATTTTTTAAAGGACTGATGTGAAAATATTGCTTTTTAACCCTTTTACAAAATAAATTTTAATTGAAAGTGATGACATAAAAAAGGAAAATATAAAAAAAGAATTGATAAACAATGTAAACATTCATATGGGTTTTTACAAAACAAAAGGATTTTAGTAGCACTGCTGTATCACATTTACTGTATCATGACTGCTGAAACATGGGTGCCATTGCTAGTTTAAAAACAAGTAGAAGCTAAGGATAACCTCTTTGCACATTGTCAGCTGAAGATGGACATTTCATCACATAACTGGCACAGATTTCCTTAGGTCAATGAGAAAGCACTCTAAGTCACAATTTCCTTCTTCTATAGTGCATAAAATGGCTGCAGTATTAATACTTATAATTAAGATCCTTTGATGAAGCTAATTACCACAGCTTTACACATATATTTATTTTTTTCTTATTTACATGAATAGCACTGAAGGCAAAATAACCCCAGATCTGTATGTGCCAAACACAAAATAATGCAAGGAGTGCACCAGCCATGTCAGACCACGCAGTGTTTGTTTGTTTCTACATGACAGGTTTTTGACAGTAAGAAATTGTCTATGCTGACAAACTGATATTCTTTCATCAGCCCAATGTCTTTAGTTTGACAGAAAGCAAATCACATGTCTTGTGCTTAAAGAAGAAATGAGCAGTAACACTCACGATTCAACATAATACAGAAAAGAAGGAAAGAAATACCTGTCATTACACAGAAAGACATGCAACTTGTATCCTGCAATGAAGTGCCAGGTCATGTTTTTATACAAGAATGTAAAATAATTGCACAGTATTTAGCTATCAATCTAAACAGATTTATAAACAGATTACCTGATACATGCATACATGATATATCCACACAGAAAGTCCCTCGCCAGGCACTGGGCAAGAACCCAGGACTTTCTTGCTGGGAGGCGGTCATGCTAACCACTAAACCAACGTGGCGTCCCCAGGCTGCACCTCAGTATGCTAAATTGTGCACTACATTCAAAATAAATGTTTAGTATAGAACAGGGGTGTCAAACTCCTTTTCACTGAGGGCCACATCCCTAAATTTCAAGGTCATTAATGGCCGAATAATCACTCAACATCTATTCAAAAAGGGCAACAATGAAATCTATATGGCAGTATTATTTGTTTATGCATTTTTCCTCTTTTCCTTTATTCAGTTTTCTGACAATGTTTGACACTGACAAAGTCATGAATTGCTAGCTGTTTACTTGAAATAGGTTGGATGATAAATTACATTTCAGGGTAATAGTTGATGCAAGTAATGTACCGTAATACACATTATAATGAGTTGGAGGAGAATTTTGTGAATGCTGTTGTTTCTTTTTATATTTTATTTTATTTTTTTTATTGCTGATGCTTGACACACCATTAAGTCACCGTCAAAGAGTTTGGTGCCATGATTCGGAGTTCTGTCCTCCGATCAGTGATGTGGGTGTGCCCACTTTGCGCAGCCTTTGTGCATCTGTAAAGTGTGGCATTCAACTGCTATTTTATTAACCTGCATGTGAAGTAATTGCTCATTCCTGTAATCTTATTTTTTATATATATATATATATATATATATATATATATATATTCAGACTACATATAGACATAAGAATGAGGGACATGGTTGTGGTTGACTATGATGCCCCTGACGATTTAAACACATCACTTTGTCGATCACTTTGTTTCAGAAATTGCCTGCCTTAACTCAATGTCCATCTGTTTCAATCTGTCTCTCTTTTGATTCTTTGTTAGAACACGCCTGGAGGAGTTACGTATGTTCCTGGAGAATGAAACATGGGAGTTGTGTCCTGTGAAGTCCAACTTCAGTATCACTCAACTTCATGTAAGTCTCAGAACATCATTGGAGGCAGGCGGTGAGATCAGAGATGACTTTAAAGGTCACACTACTCAAATCCATGTGAGGATCGGCTCACTGTGGCTTTACTGTGTGCATGGACATTAATTAAACTCCCTGGCAGCCTTTTGGGGGATTTTGCAGTAAACTGACTGCTCTGTTAACCGTGCTGTTGACAAACATAAGCTCAGCATGCTAAGTTGTTGTTCCCTCTGGCAAACTAGCCTTCTTGTTTCCTGTTTTTTTGGCTGGGATTTTATTTTGCCTGGGCTAGGATATTAGAGAAAACTGCATTATGGGTGAGGGATTGTATCCAAGTGCTGTCTTGGATTATCTCCTTCTCTCAGCTGTAGAGGGAAAGAGGAAAGATGTGCGTGTCAAGTTGATTTGAATACGAGCCTTTCGAGTCTCCCGAGGTTGCAATGATGTCAATCTCTGAGAGAATTATTTGTTTTTTATTTTGTTATACATTCCCTGACACCCTGCAGTGAAAGCCAGTTCTCCCCAGAGGATATTATGAATAAATCGACAAACATTTCTATGCTTAGCTGATTCCAAAGACAGTCTTTTCTGTCACTGAATTGGTACATTCAGTGGATGGAACATGAGCATTTTGTTTTGGATGAGTGGTTTATGATGAGACGTTTTACCCTGACCACATCTCAGCAGTACTCTTTTTATGATGGATTTTGTTGCTTAAGGTCATTTTTTAGCTACCCCCAATAACCCTAAACAATAATCACTTTTATTTTAAATAAAGCCTTTGCTTAAATGGGGGGTGAGGACAGACAGTTTTTATGGCCTGCACTGTTGCAGAACTTTACAACATTTCAGCTATTTCATTTTGTAGTTTTATTATTCAACTAGCCAAAAAAAATTTACGAATATTTGGTGAAGTGAATATCACCCAGATTAAACCAGGGTATGGTAGCCTCTAATATTTTATTCTGTTTATTGTATGATATGTGGCATAATATCTGTCCATACTATACATACTAACTGTTCTAAAAGTAGAAAATAGTATAATAAAATTCAATAATGCATATATATAAAATGTTTTTGCTGAGAAATGCTGCATGTTTACATAAAGTACACTGTGACAGGTTCAAGCATATAGGAAAAAAGGAGCAATGATCAACTGAAAAAATAAATAAATAAAAAAGTCATTGAACCTGAATCACTAATATAAATTGTAATTCTATTAGCATCAGTCATCTTGAATGGACCTTTTTATCACGTCACTTTGGGTTTTTTACGCCCAAGCCTAGTGTCTCTTCAGAGTTTAATTTGAATAGTTAATTTGAATTTTGAATCTAATTTAATTTTAAAGTTTATCACTAACCACTACACTACAGGCAGCACAACCTCGTGTCACTTTAATAAATTGTTATCTCCTCTAAATGTGAAATCCATTTTCTCTTTTGAACTTAAGCAGCACCTGCAATTTCTGTCAATGAAAATAAAAAGGACTGTGAAATTTGACTCATAACATATAACATTAGACAAGGAACAAAAGTTATACCGTAAGCAGTTACTGGACATGTACTATATCAATAGTATGTTGGTAATGTTGGATATAACTGTAAAAAAAAAACTTAAACACTGCTGTGTTGCAGGAGTTTAAATTCATGGGCCAGTGTCGTTCGCCCTCAGTGTCTCCAAGCAGGCAGCCGGCCTCCAGTGACCCTGAGGAGCTGTCTCTTTTTCAGCAGTATACACAGGGAGGAAACCCTTTTGAGATGCAGATCGACAATAAAGAAGAAGAGAGTGAAGATGTCCTGGCGTCCAATGGGGTAGGCTTATTATTCGGTTATTAAATGTTCGTGACAACTGTATTATACATGCAGTACTTTTTACCCAGCTTTGTATTAATACATACTACTCACATATGTTACTATATACTGCAATGACTGATCTGACTGATGTGCAATCTTAGGATTTAAAAAAAAATATCGGCGTGGATAATATTTGAATCAAAAGGACAGACATTTTGTCTTGACTTTTGTCAAGTTTGTGGGGGGTTAAAATATATGAAATATAAACCATAAAAGTCTTGTTTTAGTTTCTATTCAGCTTTGCACCTGCTCTTGCGTACACTCGGAGCTCACCTGCTTGTGGTATCATTTTGAAATATAAAAGCTTATTATAGTCTGGTTTTTTTTGTTTGTTTGTTTTTTTGCTTATGTTATCATGCAGTATATGCTAAAACTTTTATACCTCTTAATGTTTCATGTGAGAGGAAAAATCCCCTCCACGTTTCATCTCAAACACTATTTAGCAACATCCATAGTAATAGTACAATATGTTTTCATTCAGTACCTGTGTAGAATTAATGACAGTAAATGTGTCAACGGTCCACACAGGTTTATGCCTCTCTCTTTGTGTGTGTGTGTGTGTGTATGTATGTATGTATGTGTGTGTGTGTGTGTGTGTGTATATGTATATATATATATATATATATATATTAGGGATGTGAATCGAAAAACAATTCAGATTTTTGTGGTGACTAATTTATTCAGAATCGAT
>JAQMYF010000001.1:49307461-49338466 GCA_030014195.1 Neosilurus mollespiculum
AAATATTTCACTTTGCATGTAATGAGTCTATATAATATATATTAGTTTCACCTTTTAAGTTGAATTACTGAAATAAACAAACTTTTGCACGATATTCTAATTTTTTGAGTTTCAACTGTATTAGAAGCAAGAAAAATGAGCAAGTGTAAGGGTCTGAGTGACTTTGACGAATGACATGTTGTAATGGCTAAATGACTGGGTCTGTTCATCTCCACAACAGCAGGTGTTGTGTGGTGTTCCAGGTGTACAGTGGTCCAAAAATGGAAAACCAGTAAACTGAGAAGAGTGTTATGGGTGCCCAAGGCTCATTGATGCACATGGAGAGTGAAGGCTAGTACATCTGGTCTGATCCCACAGAATGGCTACTGTAGCAAAACTGCTGAACCTGTTAATGCTGGATATGATAGAAAGGAGTCTCACAGTGCATTGAAGCTTGTTGTGTATGGGGCTGCCTATCTAAACACCAGTCAGGTGGTGTTAATGTTACGACTGATCTGTGTAATTCTTGATCACACCTCTTTACAGGTATTACCAGAATGTACTCATAAATATTATGGAACATCTTTTTGTAGGTGGCCCTTCACTGGGCATTTTATCTGGTCATCTTCAGGCTGTTGATTGAGATGATGGTGTAGCTGGGTTCAGGCGCTTCTGTGTGGAGTTTGCATGTTCTTCCTGTGCTTGCGTGGGTTTCCTCTGGGTACACTGGTTTCCTCCCACAGCCCACAAATATGCACATTACGCTAATTGTCTGTTCCAAATTGCCCCTAGGTGTGAGTGTGAATGGCTGTGTGTTGGTCTTGCGACGGCCTGGCAAGCTGTGCATGGTGTACCTCACCAGCCTCCCTGCAACCCTAATTAGTAATGAATAAACGTTGCTATATTGGTATGAGCTAAGCTAATGACTGAGTAGTCTGTTCTCTATGACTAAACTGGATGTCTCCTATAACGTTAAATGCTTCTGCTGGAAAGATCATTACATTTAATCAAAAATCAAAACATTCAGATGTCCATCCGTACTTATAAATATATTACTGTAAACAATGTGGTTAATAAAAAGGCTCGTTTTCATTTTGAAATAATATAAACAGGCAATATTGGAGCAGCTCACTGCGGCGTGATCGGCCAACATTGTGTTTTGCAGTTAAAAAGTAATATTTGAATCGATTAGTACATGATGGTGGAATCATTCCACAAGCTCGCATGAATGAAGATGATAGCACTCATCACAAACAATGCAAGATGCCCCAATTAATTTTATATCCATGAATCAAGGCACCACAGTGGTGTAGCAGGTGTTGCCACACCTCACAGCTCCTAGGTGTGAATGTCCATGTGAGACATCCTGCGATCAGTTTGCATCTTATTCAGGAAGTGTTCATGGGTCAGTCTCCAGATCGACTGCAGCCTTGGACAGGATAAGGAGCTTACTGAAGATGAGTGAATTAATGAATAATGCGAAAGTGCAATTTGATTAGTTTGACATGAACATTTAATGATCATGAATAAAACCTATCTGCAGTAACATAATGCTGATTTTCATCCATAATCACATTGTGCTATGAGACAAAGAAAAAAAGAAAAAAAAAAAAGGTGTGTGGAGGACCCTGGTTTGGAGGACTCACTGTCCTGCACATTTTAGTGCTTTACTTGTGTCACCCCATATAAATCAACAAAAGCTGTTAATTAAACAAATAGTTAAACCGGGTTTGTTGGGAACAAAAAATACACAAGGCAGGGGGTCCTCCAGGGTTGGAAGCTATATATATATAGGACATATATATATACATTTGTGTGTGTGTGTATGTAGATATCCGTATGTATATTTGTGTATATATGAAGATATTTGTAATTTTTCTTATTGAGACTTTTATGTTTATGTTTATCTTTTTCTTTTTTGGTATGGAGCAACTGTGTGCACACAATTTCCCCTGGGATCAATAAAGTATTCTGATTCTTATTATCGGGATTTCGCACTCTTGCGAGAGTGAAACAGCAGCTTTTTCAAACAGGATAATGCAAACTATCAAACAGATTTTAGCAGATTGCAAGTTTCAAAAATGTATGTAAAAAGCCGATAATGAAAATATACATATAAGTATACAAATAAAATATAAAATATACATTCATGTGTAACAGGAGAGTTTCAAAGGCTTCCCTTTTATTGCACTTTAATTTGTGTATTATTTTATTGTATTGTATTTATCAGACATAAGTTTTATCTTGGTGTCTTGTGTATCCATTTTGTGAGTATATAAAAAGTGCCTCAATGCAGCAAAGGCTTTTTTTTTTAAGTGTGTGTGTGTGTGTGTGTGTGTGTGTGTGTGTGTGTGTGTGTGTGTGTGAGATCAGTGTGTCCAGAGAGACACTGCGCAGCACAAAAAGATCCGATTACAGCCTGAACAAGGTCAATGCCCCCATCCTGACCAACACCACACTTAACGTGATCCGTCTGGTGGGTAAGTAGTTGACCTTTAACATTTCATCCACTTAAAGGACATTGAACAGAACAGTGACCCCATGCTTGCGACCTCAATTTGTCGATCAATTAATAAGCTAATGGCAGTGGTGTGTGCAGCGACTCTGCTCCATTTCATTAGATCATTTTGCATGTATCTTCTCGTCTCTTTAAGGTCATCTGAAGCAGTGATAATTTGTATAATGCCTTAGCCAAGTTGGCAACTCGGACTCCATTAGGTTTTAACTTTGCAGTAGAAATTAATTCATTAAACTTTTTAAGTTTATATAATTTTGTTCTGTAATCTTCTGTTGTTTCCACAGGTAAGGGGAAGTTTTTATTTCTAATCCTTGACAACTAAACTGCAAATAATAAACAGATATTGTGTCAGTAGAAGATTTTTATTATTACACAAAACAAATACCCATGACATTTTCCTCCTAATCATTATGTGTGGATTTGTTTCACTGTTTGTGAGCCAAATCTCTTGAATCTCTCGTGGAATCATCGTACAAAAAAATCCTCCCTCGGCACAAACACACAGCGAATTTACATACTCCTCCTCGGTTCTTGTTCAATTCTAACTCTATTACTCTATTCAATCCCATATGTACGCCTCATTTTTTTTTTTCTTCCTAGATTCAATTGCTGCGCCTCAGAGTGCATGGGAAAGTCGATGTCTGACCAGTAATATCAAATTCACCTTAAACATTGGATCTCATTATAATTGACCTGTACACATTTCTAGCATTCTTAAAATGTGTGATTGATTGCTGTAGGGGCGTATTGTAAACTGAACAAATATTAAACTCTTTGTCACAATACATCTGGCTGTCAAACAGAAGCTTGCTTTGTGTATATTCACAGTGTTGTGAAAAAGTCTTTGCCCTTTTCTGGTTTATTCCTAATAAATTTCATTTAAATCAATTAAATAAAATTTAATTCATTCTTTATGATCTCCAAAGGAATTAAAAATATAATAAAAAGACCACCTGATTTAACACAGTACTCAACTTTTTTTTTCTCAGAAGAGCTTAAATTTATTTAAGGACATAAACTCACCCTCACCTATATCACTCGTGAAAAAGTAATAGCACCCAAACTCAGTTACTTGGCTGTGCCACATACAGCAGTAACAAGTGCAATCAACTGCTTCCAACTGTCTTTGACATCACTGTGGAGGAAAACCCTTTTCTACAAAGTTTTATTTTCACTATAATTTGAACTGCCCTTTTCAGGTTTTAGCACAGCATTTCAATTTCAGGTTAGGAGTTTGACTGTAATACATAGTAGACCTTTATCAAATCTTGAAACACTAACTACTAGAATGATATTCCTCACTCAGTGTTGAATAATCTGAGACTTAGTATTATTTGTCCCCACTAGACTCTGGAACCGACAGTTTTGTTATTGTTTTCTGCAGGCAAATACATGCAGATGATGAACATTTTAAAGCCCATCGCCTTTGACGTCATCCACTGTGTGTCACAGCTGTTCGACTACTACCTGTATTCCGTGTACACCTTCTTTGGCCGGAATGACATGGTATGACAAGTTAAGCCATCTCTTTTCTCTCTTTCCCATGGTGCATATCAGAATTTATCTGAAGGTTTAAGAATGTGTCATTCATTTTTTTGTGGGTGCATTCCAGAACACAATTACTGCTATGATTATCAGAGCCATTGAGTGTCATGTGTATGGTCGGAATACTGTAGTGGGAGTTGTATGTCAGTGTTTTGACATCTGTTTTAGTTTTTAAAGAGCAAAGCTTTCCCTTTGAAAATTTGTCCTTGTACCTCCTAGAGTATTCATTTACATTTTTGTGTACTGAGAGACGTTACTATTCAAAGAACTGAGTATTAAAATAATGTTCCCCTTATAAAATTCAACGATTCACCATTCAGCAGTATACATTATGTAAAATGTGATTGAGAGTTTATACATCTCTTCCACTTAAAGCCACTCATTCACTAGTTAACAGCCCATGTGTTTTATCTTCCATTATAATTTATTTAGTTATTTTTATTTGTTTGTTTATTTATTTATTGTTGATATTATTTATTTTTCTTTTTAATACTGTATTAATCCCGCAAGGGAAATTATAGCCTTTGCATACCCATACATAACCTGTCCAAAGTGAGCGCACCCACACACACACACACACACACACACACACATACACACACACACACAGTGCGCAGCACACGCATTCTCGGAGCAGTGGGTTGCCACACATTGGAGCGACACGTTGGCTTGTTTTGTTTGTGTGTTTGTTTAAATATTGTTAACACTCTACTAATGTTGTTCAATGGAAGGAAAAAAACAGAACAGAAAACTATTTTTCAGTAATGTTTGGTGTCATATTAAAAGTTCATGAATGCAAAGTACTGCAGACCCTTGGCTCTACAAGACTGATAGCATGATGGTGTTTATTGCAGTATTACCCTAATATTGTTTGAAGCTCATGTTTTTAAGCTGAGGAAGTGAAAGAGGTGAATGCACTAAAGAATTAAAGCTCTGCTGCATCAGTAGATGAATTCCCACTGAGCTCAGATCACGTGTGTGTAAACGTAAAAATTGTTAACCAAAATAAAACTAGTCCATCAGTTTTGACTTAAAACATCAACTTGGGATTTCGTTTCAGAGTAAAGTTAGGATGCCAATAGAAAATACATTGTTCCACATGGCAGCAGCATTTATACCTATTAATCCTGTATATGTAACCCACATCTGAAACTGATCAGGGCATATACTTCTACTGTGACCCCTTACTGGCTCTTAACACATCCGTAAGAGATTTCATGGATGATTTCTTTGAGAAATAGGCTACAGGGATATTCAAACGCCATCACAATACCGGCTGTATCACACAACATCACGTCAGCCTCAGCAGTGAAGATTGCATGTTTAAAGTTAATACTCTGCCCTTAATGCACAGAATGGAAAGAATGATATGGAGAAACACCGACATTCCAGAAAAAATGAATCACCTCTGGGGGCGATGAAGGGTCTCATAGTCAGGCATAGTGCCAAAATAAACATTCATTCATTCCATCATTACTGTTCATGCAGATTTCCCAGAAACAAATATGTTTTTTTTTCAGGTTGTTAATTTATACTATAAGTGATGGCTGTACTATAATTGACCACCTGACATCTACTGTTCTGCGTTAAAATAGAAAGACTAGTTTTGTTTGGATTCCGCAGTAACACTTAAGATTAGTCTTTGTATTGGAAAAAACCCAGGATATTTTATACAATCATTTATATGTCAAAGAGCTAACCAGTGCATGTGTGTGTGAGTATGTGTATGTAGTTTTACAGTTCTTTTGGTTTTTAGATTTTTTCACCCCTCAATTTTTTTTAAGCATGTTCCGTCTCCAGCCACATCCACCTCAGGCAGCCGTCCAGCCGTACCAAGACTGGGGTGCTGGGTAAGAGTGCAGTGTGACTCTCCTGTCTGTGTCTCCATCTTAAATCATACACCATTTATGTAGATTTGTATGATTTATGTGTTGGTTAAATGTCTAGATTATTATTTTTTTCAATATATTCCAATCTTATATGCACCAAACATGCCTCTAATAAGAAAATATATGACCCGATGTCTTAAAAAGATCCAGAAATGCCAAAAAATCATTGGATTGGATTGCATTGGAACTCAGAGCTTCCTTTGCCATGTTCGGTATCAGTTCGGTTTCATGCCTTTTCGGTTTATTTAGTTTCAGTGCCCTTATTTCACTTTTGGAAAATTGATCCATGTGATTTGTTTGGTGCTGGATGGTCACTTACACTCACTTAGTTTAAGTGTATTTAGATTTCTGTGATAATTTCCTGCAAGGCAGCATGGTGGTGTAGTGGTTAGCACATCCACCTCACATCAAGAAGGACCTGGGTTTGAGTCCCGGTCTCAGGCATTTCTGTGTGGAGTTTGCATGTTCTCATGCTTGTGTGGGTTACCTCTGGGTACTCCGGTTTCCTTCCACAGTCCAAAGACATGCACGTTAGGCTAACTGGCTGTTCCAAATTCACCCTTTGTGTGGATGTGAATGGTTGGGTGTGTGTGTGATTGTCTGGTGAGCTGTTCAGGGTGTATCCCACCTACACTCAGTGCTGGCTGAGATCAGTGCTGGCTGAGTCCAGCTTCCCCGCAACCCTAGTAGGAGTAAGTGGTTTCACAATTGCGCTAGTGAAAATGATTTCCTGCATAAACTGCCCTTGTAGTAGAAATAGTTCAGTTTCTCAATCTGAGCTGTGACTTAGGTGCTGAAACTTTCAAGCATGTCTGATGTTTTCTGGCGACGAATCACAAAATGCCAATGACAAACAACAAGAACAGCAATAACATTCATGAAATGAATGAGAGAGAAAATCCGATTCATCAGCTGTCACGCACAGCAGATCCCTGCATCTAATTTAGCGTCCACACTTGTAGGAGGAGGAGGAGGAGGGCAAATTGTAAACAATAATAATGTGTCTATAGGAAATTATTGGGCAGATCAGACCCAAATGGTTGTAAATTATAATAAATAAAAACTGGAAACAATCACACAGTAGGGCACATTAGGGAAGTTGTGGCTTAGTGGTTAAGGCTATGGGTCACTGATCCGAAGGTCAGCGGTTTAATTCCCACTCTCACCACTGTTGGGCCCTTGAGAAAGGCCCTTAACCCTCAATTGCTCAGTTGTATAAAAAATGATAATTGTAAGTCGCTCTGAATAAGAGTAAATGTAAATGTGTGAACAGTACAGTGATTCTGAGAGCTATGTAGTTTGCATAGACTTGCTTACTAATTAGTTTGTATTTAAGCAGTTGGTGTTGCTGTGTTAAATGATAGAAACTATGTATATTACTGTTTTTGCAATCAATACAAAAGAGATTAAACCTCAGTGTTTGCTCAAGTGTTGTGCAGGTGGCATGTAAGCTAAAATAAACATGTGAGAAGTAATTACATTTAGCAGCCCTAGATGATAGCTTAGTGAGATTTATGTCTCAGTTTATTTTGTCTGTGGTGTTTAAAGAGTGTCTTCGGTTTGAGCAGTGCACACACACAGTGAAACAAACGGGTACTCCATAATGAAAGAAATACTGCTGTAAAAACTTTCTGGGTTTTGTTCTCAGTGTTATGAAGCTTCTTTTTTTTAAAACATGGATTGTGCAGGTTCTATAAATGTCCATATTACTCCAAGTTTCCCCTTCATGTTCCCATAGCAATGGGTATAATGTTTACCATCAGGCTGTGGTCAGTCTTGGTTTGGCTGATCACGTGCAGGTCACGTTGGCTACCTCCAAATCCATGCACACCCTGTCCGTGATCTGAGTAAAACTATTTGTGTTTTGGTGTTGATTTGGGCGCGTAATCGTGAGAAAGAGTTTATAATATCTCTGTTTCCTTTTTGTATGTGGGTGGGCTCTGTGCTCTAATTGTAGTAATTGCATTTGAACTTAACCGTGAATGACTTGCCATGGTGTGTCTGTGTGTGTGTCTGTCTGTATGTGTGTGTGTGTGTCGCTATGTGTTTGTGTCTCTTTCTGTGTCTTTTTCTGTGTGTGTGCTTCTCTGTGTGTGTGTGTCTCTCTGTGTCTGTGTGTGTGTTTGTTTGTCTTTCTGTGTGCGTGTGTCTGTGTGTCTCTTTGTGTGTGTGTGTTTGTGTGTCTGTGTGTCTTTCTGTGTGCGTGTGTCTGTGTGTGTATCCCTCTCTTTGTGTCTCTGTGTTTGTGTGTCTGTGTTTACGTGTGTGTCTCTGTGTGCATGTGTCTCTCTGTCTGTCTCTCTCTGTGTCTGCGTGTGTGTGTCTCTCTCTCACTCTCTCTGTCTCTGTCTGTCTGTCTCTCTCTCTCTCTCTCTCTCTCTCTCTCTCTCTCTCTCTGTGTGTTTTATTGAAAAGTAATGAATAGGGACCATATCTGACGGTGTGTTGTTCTTTGCTGCAGTATGAATCATCTGGACTGGGCCTGATTAGCAGTAGACTGAGGACGACACTCAACCGCATCCAGGAGAGTCTCATAGACATGGTAAAAAAAGAAATCTTCTTAAAATATAACTTCATTTTTCTCTGTGTATATTTCTTTCTCATTCTACCCTGGCTTTCTACCTATTTGTGCCAGTAACCTGTCTGTAGTCATCCATCTTCTGTTGTCATTTCTTTGTTTGATTTTTCTCATCACTTTCTCTCTCTCTCTGTCTCTGTCTCTCTCTCTCTCTCTCTCCATCCCTCCCTCCCTCCCTCTCTCTGTCTCTCTCTCTCTCTCTCTCCATCCCTCCCTCTCTCTGTCTCTCTCCCTCCCCTTCTCTGTCTCTCTGCCTCTCTATTTCAAAAATAAATATATAAAAGTGTGACTGTGAAACTGAGTGGAAATGGTAGTGTGCATTAAGCTCAGTCCGCCATAATCCATCATCATTCTCTGTCATCTCATGACCCCTAGCCGTCAGCCTGCAGCCCCAGGTGAGTTAATCGCCCCGTGCACACTTAAATAGCCCTGCTCTTTTTTTAATCAATGTCCTGTGCTTTCCATCGTGGCCCCATTAGGGCTCTCTGGGTGCAGAGACCTGTCACGCTTAATACACACACTCAGAACAGAAACCTTCAGCACAGCCATTAAGTGTACAGATTCCGCCATCTTCTACCTCATGTGCTCTTCGCTCCTGACACTGATTGAGGTTGGACTTCATTGGAACAGTCTTATTAAATTTTTTTTGGAAACTGAAGATCAGACACGGACATAAGGTTTATATCCACCTTTCATTTCTTCTTGTGGACTCCGGTCATTATCCTTTGATTAGTTAGTGTCGGGATGGTATTCTTACAGCAATCAAGTCTCAAACCAACATGTTAGAAGGATCCTGATTCTTTTTGCTATGTTTCACTATGAAAGTAGTCATAAACCTTAAAACAAAAATATGAAATGATAATAAAAAAGAATTGATTAATAATGATAATAATGATGATGATGAGGATAAAAGTATAGTTTTGTGTTGTTGTCATTACATTCATTTTACTTATTAGTAATTATTATTAATATCACAGGTTAATTGTTATTTGTATGTGCTGTCAAGTATGTTGTCAGCAATTTTATATATGTATTTAATAATATTGATTATTATGAGGATGATGATAAAAACAACAATAATGATGATGATGCATAAATTCATCACACATGAACACATCAACATGAAAATAATATTTATATAATAATAATAATAATAATAATAATAATACAAAAAAGAAATATAAAAGCAGCACCAATATTAATAGCCACCTCATTTTTTTTTTACTCAGATTAAATTTTCACTAAAGGGAGACTTTTCTTCCCCCAGCTTCCTGTTTGGTTTTTTTCTCCACATTCTTTTTTTTTGTCTCGGTGAATAAAAGCAAAGTCCGTTTATGGTTACTTCACTTGAATTAATCATTTTACAGATGAAAAAAGTTACGATTTTTCATGTTGTCCATGACTCTGCAAAGCCTCTTTAAACTGCCCTGATTGCATTTCGAGATATGTAGCTCATTTTATTTTATCTGTTCAAAATCACACGTTTTACTTACTTTATTATTAACCTTTATTTCATTACTTGTCTAAGAGAAATTGTGGTTTTATTCCTGCAGATAATTCCAGCTTATGAAATTTCTATTTTTGTATATTATTTTTATGTTAAATAAGATCTTGCTCCCAGGGGTTTATTTCCTGTATAAATAAAGAAATTCATTTGTGGAGTGGGTGTGAGGTTGAGCACCCCTGGAGAAAACAAAACACAAAGTGAGAAATTAGATAACCCATTACAGCTAAGGAATCACCAAGGACCCATGACTAAGCCAGAAGCTTAAGACAGCCAGCTTTGATATAATGGATTTGTTTCAGTAGAAGCATTGCATGATGGAACAGTTTCAGCCGTATGTTTCACAGTTTTCTTATCAAACATGCTGCCAGTGCAAGTAAACGTACTGATCAATTCATTCATGCGGGGGCTCTCCTCGCTGCCGAGCTGTGTGGGAGTACCTGTGGTTATATCGAGTCTGAATGAGTTACAGTGCACTGCCTATGCTGCAGCCTTCCTCATTTTTACAAATTATCAACCAGATCACTGCTGGACTGTCTTACATTCTCACATGACTTTTGGGTGTCTTGGATGCCATTTTAGATGTTTCTCCCAGTCAGTACTCCAGATGCTTGTGTGTGTATGTGTATATATGTATATATATATATATATGGATGACTTGGATTTGGAGGCTGGAAATTCTTTTCTGAAAAGGAAATTGCTGGAAAGGATTCTCCGAATATGTGAAAATATCTTGAATATAATCAAATCTTTGCATGTCTCCACTGGTATTTTTGCGCATTCATCTTTAGCGATGAGTTCCAACTCTTTCAGGTTGGAGGGTCTCCTTGCCATCACCCTGATTTTTAGCTCCCTCCACAGATTCCCAATTGGATTCCAGTCAGGACTCTGGCTGGGCCACTACAAAACGTTAATGTTTTTGTCTGCTAACCATTTCTTCACCACTTTGCACTTGCTGTGTGTTTTGGGTCATTGACGTACTGACATGTCCATTGGTGCCAAAGGCCAAATTTCTCTGCAGACTGCCTGATGTTGTTGTTGAGAATCTTGATGCTTTTTTTTTCATGGTGCCATTTACTGTGAATAGGTTCCCTGGTCCATTGTCTGAAAAACACCCCAAAGCATTAGGTTCCCACCACCATGTTTGACAGTAGGGATGGTGTTCTTAGGGTTGAAGGCTTCTTTTTACATTTACAATTACAACATAAACAATACAATTACAATAGAAACAATTACATTTTTGTGTGCCTTATCTGGAGAAGTGGCATCCTTCTTGGTCTGCATCCGTGGAACCCAGCAGTGTGCAGTGTCCGCTGGACTGTCTACCTTGAGACTTTGCCACCAGCAGAGCCCAGATTCACCGGAATGGCTTTGGTGGTGATCCTTGGATTCTTTTTCACTTCTCTCACTATCCTCCTGGCCAGCACAGGTGTCACTTTTGGCTTCCGACCACGTCCTCTGAGATTTTCCACAGTGCGGTACGTCTATTGTGGGGCTGTTTTTATTCCGAAGGCCCTGGAATTAGGATACATGGTGTCATGGACTCCATCAAATACCAGCAGATATTAAATAAAAACCTAACAGCCTCTGCCAGGAAGCTTAAAATGCTTTTAGCAGGACAATGATCCGAAGCACACCTCAAAATCTACACAAAAATTGTTCATCGAACACAGAATAAAGGCTTTGCCATTGCCATCACAGTCCCCCGACCTAAACCCCATAGAAAATCTGTGGGATGAGCTGAAGAGGAGGGTCCACAAGCGTCGACCTCGGAATCTGAAGGATCTGGAGAGATTCTGTATGGAGGAATGGTCTCATATCCCATGCCACGTGTTCCCCAACCTCATCACGCATTATAAGAGAAGACTCAGAGCTGTTATCTTGGCAAAGGGAGGCTGCACAAAATATCAAACCATGGGTGCCACTAATTTAATGTTTCTTTCAATTATGTTACTTCAATTAAAGGTTTGATTTTTGTTAATATTTTGAATGATTATGAGGATAAACACAAAAGAAATTTTTTTCATGGCCTGTTATGCTCATATTCACCAAGGGTGCCAATAATTCTGGAGCGCACTGTAAACCTGTAACCCGAACAGTGTTTTCTTGCACCACTGATTTATTGCTCAAGGAGTGCATCATGACTTGAAAGTCAGAGAAAGAAATCAGATACAGATGTTTTCATGGCTGTTATTTTTTATTTTTTTTTATTTTAATGTATTAATAAAAGGGTTAATTGAATTACCTTGTTCAACTGAATTTTTGTTTAAATTAGTTTTATCCGAATAATCTATTTGAGATGTTTTTTTTTTTATTTAATCTATCTATCTATCAATCTATCTATCTATCTGTCTATCTCAGACTATGAGAGACTCTGTCTATCCGTCATAATGCAATGCTCAGACTAATATACAAATTTAAAGCTGGATGCAGAAGCAGGTATAACTTTTAAGACAAACTCAAAAGACAGCATGGGTGGTGCATCGTGGTCCATCGGGGTACTGCAGGAGTCCCTGCTTTAATCCTCAACTAAGGCTACTGTCTGTGTGGATCTTTGCAGGCACTGATACTGAAGATTAATTTTTGTTACAATTAATTACATTTACTGTTAATTGTATATTACATATACGTATACATATTACATATACTATTGTAATAACAGTTCCTATTAATTACTGAATAATAAAGTTACAGAAGTGATCAAATTGTGTATTATACAATATCAGTAATGAGAAACTATCAAAATTGGATACACATGGATGACTTTTATTTGAACAGCATTTCTTATGAATAAATGATTGATTGACACTGCTTCTTTTGGTACAATGTTGATATTATACATGTACAATGGCACCTCATAAGACGAGTTTAATTTGTTCTGAGACCCAGCTTGTAGAATGAAATGCACGAATTTTCCCGTAGGAAATAATGTAAAACCCATTAATGGGTTCCAAAATGCGTAACAAAAGTAAATACCAGCTAAAATGTATTAATAAAATGTATAAAAAGGAAAAATAAACCTGCACTTTACCTTGAAGATGCAATGAGTCTGGCAGGGGTAACCATGGAGGGGTTAGTTTTTGGAAGGAGAATCTCCTTCCATTAGAATGTCTGGTCTTTTAGGCAGGGGCGCAATAGCATTTGGTAGCATAGCATATCGATAATCTCTTTCTTCAATTCCACAGTTGTTTTATCTTTGCGGTTCTTTTCACTACTGTCCTTCTTTCCAATATCCTTTTTGGTCGCCATGGCAACACAGTTTTCAATGTAGTAATTATCACCAAGAAGCACAAAGTTAGCAATACGCTTGCAAAATATGCTTACGCTGCAAGAAACAGATGCTATTTGACTCGTCCAACATTCCGCAGCCACTGAGAAATGCCACGTGATCATATGAACGAGTGATTCTTTGTTTTGCTTACTTGTGCACAGGGCATCCTCTTGTTATGAGATATTTCTCGTCTTTCAGTGCAGAAAATACTCATAAGCGTCCTTCGTTAAGCAAGTTCCTCGTATAAAGGGACACTCGTCTTGCGAGGTGCCACTGTATTTATTTGAACATGAATCCACCTTAAGCCTGATCAAGGTAAAGCTGTTACTAAGGATGAATGAATGAGTGATTTGATAAAACATGAGCGTTGATTGTGTAGTTCATTGTTTTAGCATAGAAGCAACACTGTGAGATTGCATCGTTTATTTTATGAAGAGCATTCTCAGCTGTCTGGTTTGAAAAGTTGGTCTGGGAGTAGTCTGGAGCCCCTGCACTGCTGCTTGTAATATTCTGTATACTGTGTATATTAGTGCACTCAATTATCTTGATACAAAAACATGAAGCTTATAAATAAATGACAGACTCTTTGTTGTAGTCAGACTCTTATTCAGTCTCTAAAATGGCAGCAATTATATACTTTGACATGAATTTTTGATCAGTTAAAAAACCATCATCTAGGCATCATATCTTTGGAACAAAGGTCAAATCATCTATAACCAGTGAAAGGACAGCCAAGGAAGTACTGTGTTTCCTTTTCTCAGGTTCTATCTGTCGAGCGTACTGTAACAAGTACACTATAGCGTTATTATTGGTTATGAAATATAGTGAAAACTCTTTAAAAGCTTTTATGAAACTATGATTTTTAGAAGCCTCAGGTCAGCTGTAATGGGGCAGCTGTTGCAGCTCAGTAGCAGCACACCCGTGTTTGAAAGCGGTGTATTCCTGCTACAGCTGCCCTGTCTCCATACTTATAGCAGTATAGGCTGTCAGCCATTATATCGCATGTAATTGCTACTGGTAGCGATGTTAGGATAAGAGCTGCCGAGCTTTTCCCATGTGAACGCTCAGCCAGAGTGACCTGGCTGCTAATACAGGCTTAATGATGTAACTTTGTAGTCCAGAGAGTACAGCTATGGGTGTTTTATAGTGTTCTGCCAAATTAAATGCTTTATAAATCATTATTTCCATTATGACTGAACCCCACAGTGCAGTTTCCTAGAAAAGCCAAAGCAGGGCTAACCTTTTCTAGTTTCTAGGGTTTTTTTTTGTTTTTTTGTTTTTTTTTTTTAATTTATATATTTTTAAATTTTTTTCAAATAGAGAGGAAAGAATGTTTCGGAGATGAAGCCTTTAGTCTGTCCTCCCACACACGCAGCTATTTCTGTTCAGCTCCACAAATCATTCATCACCTAAGATAAAGCCAGTCTCTGGAAACTTTCCCCTCTCTCTTAATCATCCTGTTCCCCTCGTCTGCATGGTTTCTTACCTCTGTAGATCATTGTTCAAATAGCTAATCAAATCTACAGGATTATTGGCAGTGTTTATGTAAACCATTTTATAACATCATATGCAGTGAGTTCTATTTTAAGCTTCAACATAAGGGGATGAATGTATACACCCAACTTTTCTTAATAAGAGCTGTAATTTTCTGAATTTCATTCAGAATTCCTACAATTAAGATATGGAAAAGGAGCTTTTACCTAGAAAATAAAATGATTTAGTCTATTCCTGAAAAGGTTGGAGGCACACATAGTGGGATCTTTTGACAGTATTTAAAGTTATTTGTTATTTTTACTCTCTTGCATATTTTCTCAGCTGTACTCAGATTGAGAATTTCATAGATGTGGCAGCTTACCTTATGCTTACTGCTTTTGTGTTGTGTGTGTCTGGCTCATATCTTTAACACCTTCACAGTTCTCCACTGTTAATTGATTTGTTTATGACTTAGTATAATAGTAATGACCACAGCATCTTAGTGATTACAATCTTGTCAGCCCTCAAACCACTGCAACATATTCTTATATTTTAAAAAACTAGGCCGCCTTCCCATCTTCCCAGAGCTTTAGCTATTATATTAATAAAATATATTATAAAATGTAATATATTATAAAATCATTTTATCATTTATAAAATTATACTATTATAAATAATATGATATTATAAAATTATATATAACTATGTTTAAAAAAAAAAAAAAACATATGTGATAGTAATCAAACCAGCCAAACCCAAGAGAAGTAAAAACTGTGTTTGTATAGGGACTCCACCTCCTTTTTCTATATGTACTTTTGTCTGTTTAGAATAGACTATCTGTTCATTATAAATCATCTGTATTTACATCCTCACTACAAAACCATTGGTTACTCATAGATGTAAGTCACTATTCAGGACTTCAGAATGGTGTAGCGATAGTGTATACAGCCTAACACCATAACTGCAAGTCTACATTCTTGCACAGTCAGGATGGAGTTATCTCCAAATGATCAGAGCAACACAATGTCAACAAAGTCACACCTGTGTGCTTCTGTATATGGATGAGGGCAGGCAGTGTGGCCTGTAATGTCACATGATTAGCTATTCACTAAGATGCGCATCTCAAAAGGAATTGGGTTTATTGTCACTTGTGAATAGGAATTGGATATGAGTAAATAGGGTTAATATTTACTGTACATTAATTTATTTAAAGTAGGATATGCTACATTGGAATGGCACAGTCTGAGTGGTCTGCTATCTCTGGATCCCAAATGTATAATGCTTGAATCAAAATGACTGACACTCACAGATTGTTACAGTCACTTGGAGCAGGCTGCGTCATCATTATCACACTTGAGAAAACAAAATTTTCAGTTTGTTTTGCTTGTATTTCTATGTTGCCTATTTTAAAACACCTTCATGAAGTTTGGTGTAGTGTTTATAATGTACTAAATTGTGAATGCGGAGGTTCAAAAAATGCTGTTAACTACGAAGTACCAGCCTGGCTCAAGGTGCTTGTGTAAATATTAAAAATCGTATAAAAAAAAGTCTTGTTCTAATCTGATTTTCTTTAGGTTCCCATGTAGTGCATACTTAAACTCCCAAAGAGAGTTTTAGATACACTGTAACATTTCAGAAGGTGTTCATCTGTGCACACGTGCACTCGGAACTGACCTGGGCCCATCATAATTTAAAACGTGTAAAACAAAAATCATAAAGTTTTTGTTTTTGCTTATGTTTCTGTGTAGTGTATTAGAAAATGGTGGCACAGTGGCATAGTGTTTAGCATGCCAGCCTTGCAGCAGGAAAGTCCTGGGCTCAGCCGTTTCTATTTGGAGTTTGCATGGAGTTTCCCCGTGCTTGCATGGGTTTTTTTCCAGGTAACCCGTTTTCCTCTCACAGTCCAATGACATGCACATTAGGCTAATTGGTTTTTCCCTAGGTGTGAATGTGAGTATGAAGTGTGAATATGGAAGTGTGTTCCTCTTCGATGGCCTGGCGAGCTGTTCAGTGTGTGCCCCATGACCCTAATAGGCTTAAGTGATTCAACAAAGTGAGTGAGTGAATGAGTATCCTAAAACAGTGCAACAATTTGCTTTAGGTTTAATGTATGTCGAGTGGGACTATTTAGAGATATCCACCTAGCTTTTGTGTATAATTGTTAAATATGCAACAGCCCTATGGTCAAGTATAAGTATGTCACCCTGACCTTAAATCTTTGCTTAGGAATTCCTTCTATTTTGTAGCAGCAGTTCCTCTTAGCAGTATTGTAAATAGGTTTTAATAAAAAATTTTGAATAACTTTTAGCATAACCACTAACGTGGACTGTTGTGTAGCCACAGCTGCTTTTACAGATAAGGGGCAAAAATAATGATGTTTTCAATTTCATAGAAAAGTCCTCTATATGGACAATTCTTGAATGGCACACTCAGCCCAAAGAGTTGATATGTGGAACTTTTAGACTGATTTGCTGCTGACAGAAAAGCACAGAGCATGCCTTCATCCAATTGGAGTTCACTGATTATGATCTCGTGCTGCTGTTCTTTTCACTGTCTGAATAAAGCATCTTTCATTATTGGCTCCACAGCCACTGATTTAATTTCCTGCCTTCTCTCTAAAGTTACAGAGTGGTTTTCTGCTAGGAAGGTAACCGTGTACAGTGCTGTTGAGTCTAAACTCTGGGGTCCTCTGACATCTGGCTAAGCGAATTTGAAGACTAGCATAACATCCAGGAAGTGAATGGTGTTTCTAATTCTGTTTGACACCCATCTAATGAAAAAACGCATTTTTACAATTACCAAAGTACGGTATGATGAGGCAGCTGGAGAATTTCATTTGTTGGTAATTGCCTACCGAGTTATTTGTCAGCTTTGGATAAATCTCTGGAGTGCAAAGGTTGCAGTAGAAGGGACAGTGAGGACAGTTAAGAACTCCTTTGTCTCATCCTACATTTAGAGCTTAATCCTGGTTTAAATTTGTATGTGAGACACAATTTTATTCATTTATCTGCAGCCACTGGCCTCATCCTGGTCGTTCGGTCACCATGAGTCCAGCCATGCCTGAAGAAGCTTCTCGGCATGTGTAGGCGTACAGGCATGTACTGCTCTTCAATTCTACACTGGATTGTCTGAGATCTCAGCAAAGGAATTTAGCAGAACCCCCAGCTCACAACAAATCAGCTGCTACTACTGAGATGAAAGCCAAGAGCAACACTCATATTTCAGCAGTGCAGACCATTGCAGTCTGCCAAATGAATTCTGCACAGCAGATGCTGAATTTTAACAGTCGACATTATGATAGGGCTTAAGACTGCAAGCCAGGAGAATCACAAAGTAGGTTTTGTGGGCAGAATTTCTTAAATACCATCGCAGTAAAAACCCAAACTTGCTTAAACATGGGTATATTGCAAAGACTTCCAGCAAAAAAAAAAAAAGTGTTATTATAGGGATTTATGGTACCATATATTCCTTTATGTTTTATCTGTAAAGCAGTGCAATAGGTCTGTATTTGAAAGCAGAGATTTGCCTTCAGAAAAGGAAAAACTCACTCTGTATCTTGGAGCATGTGTTCCCGGTTTGAGAAAATGACACTTTTATTTCAACTACAATAATTATGTTATCATAAAAAAACAAAACCAACAAAGAATAAAATCAACCTCTTAACAAATTACAAATTAAATTATCAGAATTTAATACAATATATTATTAGCAGTTCTGACATTTATTTAAGGCACAAAAATTGTTTAAATGTCCATACAGTCTCCATCAAACTTTATACAGTGTCCATCGAGTTTCTCTCAGACCTCTTTGAGCCGTAATCTTTGTTGATTTTAAAGCACAAGCTGCATTTGCAGTCAGTAAGGGTCCGCTGATGATCATGAAGCCTTTGATGCAAATGGCTCTATACAAAGTACTCAAGTCTCTTTTGCTCCACTTTCATGAAATTAGAGCACACGTTTTCTTGTTGGTGAAAATGAGCTTACATTCTTATTCATCTCAAATCATTTTTTTTTCCCGTTCCAAACAAAGACTTAGGAAGAACTTTAGAGGTTGGAGTAAGTAGCTTTGCAAGTGAGGGAGGAACAAGAAGGACTAAAGGCTTTACTTAGGGGAATAAAGAGGAAGGCTGAAGAAAATTTTGGACAGATTTAAGGAAATGGGATGAAGAACGGACAGAGAAATTGGATTGTGGTGCCTGCTCGTGTCAAATATTGGAAACAAATGCTTTACGAAATCCTTAACTTACTTCTTACTGCTTATACCTTAAACTTGTTACATTAAAATGCATTTTTTGCATTAAAGACTTTCATACTTATTGTTGCTGTTTAAGGGATAAAATACAATAAGGTGTGCTGTTAGGAAAATAAGCAATACGGGGTTGTTATGATGTGCAAAGCTGCAAAGGGGAGTTACTTTTACAAGTCGATTAAATTCCTATAAGTTTTTTTTCTAAATAATACACCACAGAAGTTGGGTTACAATTTATTCATGAACATCATAATGTACATGTTAACTATTTATAATTATATATAATTACAAGTCCACAAGACAACCAAGTTCTGATTATTATTTGTTACAGCAATGATGGCAACGATAACCAGCTGTCCCCTTTTTTATCCTTTCTTGAAATGCATAGGCTTTAAAAACTTTAACAGAAAAGAGTACCTTTCCATAAATGCCATATAATCTTCATAGTATTGTTATTATAGCAGTTCTTTATTTTAAGCCTTAGTTTTATGTGAATGCTATGTTAGTTATGTTAATTTACCTTACATGACCCTGTGAAAGAACTGTTAATATCTATAATAGCATAACAATATGAGTGCATTCATATGTACAGGAGCAAACCCAGGATCAGACACCTATTATTAGAGATCTGCTTTTAGGCAGTGTTTAAATGTAGGTATTATTCAGTTTACTGACAATAAGAATGATTATATCGTTCAACGGATTTATGAGTATATCATCCAACCCTTTCAATAACTTCTGACCACTCAAATTTGTTTTTGCTGTTCTGTAATAAAGAGTAATGAAATGCATTCATTTAATCTCTTAATCACATGAATTCTGATTCCAGTTACTAGAGCACTTGGTGGACTGCACATCAAATAATTTATTTTCTCTCTCGCTGTTCAGTTATATAAAGATTTAGTCAATGAAATCTCTCTGGTGAATCTCTGCAGATTGGTTATGAATCATTTCTCCTCAGAGTAGATTTTCTAAGTGGCCAAACTCTGTGGATTCATTTGTAAAAGGTCACATGTTGGAGTCTTGGACATTTAACTGTTAAATCTGAGCTCTCAAACTGTAAATAACCTTCTTCATGGCTTTATGACTGTTTTTAAAATGAAGCATTTTAGATATCTGTTTACCTGTAAACAATCTTTTAATATTTTTATTATTACTATTATTATCACTATTGTTATTATTATTGTTGTTGTTATCATTATTATTCACAATAATAATAATAGTAAATGTAATAATTCCCAAAGGTGGAAAGGTGCAGAAAAGCCTTTGGGAGCAGCTCATATTAAACTAGCAGAGATGGATAATTAACATTTATGCACTAAAGGCAGTTCAGATGTCACTGAATAGTTCCGGAGACGGATCGTTTAGGGGACTGTTGAAATCAGTGACATCTACCAAGCCTGAGGCGAATAATTGCTCCTATATCTTGTAATCTGAAGGGCAGATAATGTTCCTGTGGCTTACAATTCGTGTGCTAACACTTGAAAAAACTGAAAAAAATACCTTGTCATTTGGGTTGTCCGTCTATTCATCCATTAAAATCTGTCTGTATATCTTTCTTTTCTTTTCTTTTCTTTATCCACTGAGCCAGAAAATAAACCCATTATTGAACTCCAGTTCAATTCAGCCCTCTCACCCACTCATTTAATTTCAGAGAGGAGCCATTTTTAGCTTTTTTATTAACTTCAGTGCCTCATAACATTTACTATATTTGCAGAAAGATTAAATTTGTTCATGTTGCACCACTTGAATCTCTTTTTTTCTGAACAGATTGATTATATTTTCCTGTTTGACCTTTCTGTGGTAATATGGTAAAAGAAGGGCAGGTACACACTTGCTAAATGAAAGACAGTGAATTAGGTTATGATGGCCTTTGCTGTATCTCTGCTTGTCTTTTCTTTGTGCATAATTTAACAGTGAATGAAAACCTGCAAGGCGTCCTAACCTGGTATTTGAGTCTCTCTGAATGATTGTGCTGAATAAATTGACCTTGATTGGTATATTAGAGATTGATGAACTTGGCAGCTTCTCAGTATATTTCAGAAAATTCATTTCTGATTTTCATCCGGATTTTCTCATAAAGTGATAAATACATAGTCTTCATCATGCTCATAACTGGTTTATAAGCATGCTCTTATACAACACTGCTAGCGTTTAATGCAGTTTTTCAAATTCAGTTTAGTGTCATTTTTTTATTATTTATCTTTTTACTATTTCTTTGTTATCTGCAGTATGGCATATATGTTAAATGCTGGACTGTCACAGACACGAATGCTTCTCTACAGACGTGCTAGTTCTAAGCGAAGTCGTTTCGCATGATTTAAAACAAGTCATTTTCCTTTGCATTTCCAGCAGAGCTGAGAATGTACTGACATGCAGGGGTTTTTTTTTTTTTGTTTGTTTGTTTTTTTCATTATGGCTGCATTTATACTGAGGCAGTTCTCTGGTAAAGGCATTTAGTCACTAATCTTACATAACTTAACTTTAAATCCTGTAATTAGATATTCAGATCATTTTAAAAATGCATGTGGCTGCTTGTCTTTTTAAAAAATAATTTCCCCTCAAGTAAGTGCTGGTGTCTTTCAAATAAAACAATTAAAGAAAAAACTCCTGATAAAAGCCCCATATAATTGTACTACCAAAAGTATAAGGGGGGGAAATTTTGTGCCACTGACACATAAGTGTATGTAAAGGATATTAACAAATTTTTCCCATTCTCATAGCTTTTAGTTATGAACACAGTAATATAATATCCTGAAACAATGCAGATCTTTAAAACAGATTTAAGTTCACAGAAATGCTTGTTTATATGTACCATCTTTTAATGAATACATTCTCAATGCTGCCATTGACATACTGTGGGAACATTAAGGGTGGTGGTTGTTGTATACAGTCAGTTTGTCATTTTATGATGTGTCATTTAAAGGTAATGTGAATCAGCCATGGTTTTATCAATAACTTACACAGACCCGTGGTACACATTAATGTTCTCTTACAGCAGCTTGGACAGTAGTGGTAGCAGTAGGTATTTATTATTATGCACCGTTGTATACTATAATAACTTCACAGTCACATATATGAGTTAGCTGTAAAGTTGTTGTAAAGTTTTCTGTAGGGAAACATTTATACATTTTCTGAAGCTGTATCTGTGCTTCACTGTGTGGTCAGTATCGGGTCAATATTAATAACAATAATTTAAAACAAAAGGTTAAAATATTTCTACACAGGAAAATCTTCAGGATAGTGGGATTTGCAGTTTTCTATAGCATGACAAGATGCATTTTATTTGTCTTATTAACTTCTGAGAAACGAAAGCAGGGTGCGAGAACAGTTTTTTATAGCCGTGTTAACAGGATCTTACTAGTTCCACATTAGACGTTCCACAACATTCGGTGTAATTATAAATGGATAATAATCATGATTTACTAGATCCCAGACTCATACTTAACCTAGGCACTTGTAGCAAAGTTCTTCAATCTCTGACATCAATAGCCCTCCTAAAACTAAGGTATTTTTAATTTTACAAAATCAGCGTTTAAGTGCAAATCATTGATCTAATAATGCAGTCACTGATGTGGATTGCCATTTCATTTTCACGGATTTGCTCAGTACACCTTTTTACTAAGCCACCACAGAGAATATTGTATGCAATCTATTATTCATTAATCTAGTCTGCAGCTATACTTCATTTCTAAATAAAATGTTCCCCTTTCCACTTATAATACTGTAGGCTGTTAGTGAACCAGTGCAATGAAAATATGTTACTTTTCTTTTTTTGATACCAAGGGGAAGTATTAAATTTGTTCTAAATTTTTTGTCTTTTTTGAAAAACAAGGGCTAATCTTATCTGACTCTTGATTACTTTTAATCTATACTTAACAGTACCACTGTGCAGCTCATTTAAATACTTATTTCTGATTGGTCAATCACAGAATTCTGTTTCTGTGCTATATGTAACAGACCATTGCTATGGACTGTGTCATTAGCAGAAGCAATAATTAATTTTTAAATCAATTTAAAAAATAAATTCTCAATTAAATAACTATCAGTGTATTAATTCAGCAAGTAAGCAGCTGCGTACTAAGCAGGATAACATACACTGAGCCCATCATTATTGCAGTATGAAGCCCTTTGGCGTGATTCAAGTCCCTTCAGCTGCCAGGGTCTATTGTGTGATAATGACCAGCTCACGGTACATTATCCCTTACATAGTCCCAGCTAAATCATTGGTTTAGCTTTTTTCTTTTTACTTTTTGTTGATTGTTAAATTATACTGAGTAACATCAGGCAGGGTTACAGTCAAGGTATTTAGAATATAATTTTCAGACTCAATCTTTAGAGAAAGCAAACATATTTATTCCAGGTTAAAATAAATAAGTGTCTGGTGTCATTTATTAGACATCATGAACATGACAGAACGTTGATTTCCAGCCGCTTTCTCCGATCCTTTATCCAAGTTGATGACATTCATCATTTTACTGATGCTGATTAAGCAGTGTAGCCTTATTATTGAGAAAGTGTTCAGGTTAATATCTTGTAAGGATCCTATGAATTGTTTGGAGTTATTTTTTATAATACTGATGCCGTTGGAATATTAAATATATGCTAAAAGCCTTTACTGTCCAGTTTATTAATTCAGATGGTCAGTGTACTCTAATACTGAATCTTTAGATCTTTGTGATGTTTAGAGGCGCACAAAGCAAGTTAATGGATTCTATGGACGTTTACCATTAACACTGAACTCTCTTTTTGTTTACATATGGAGCAGGGAAGGCTTTGTCCAGAATTGGTCAGATTATTTCCGAATATATCTCTATTTGTTTAACATAATAGGACTCATGTGACTCATGCTCTTTTCATTCTCTGAGTGTATGCATAGTCTTTCATGGGTCGAAAGGAAAAGAACATAAAATGTTTATTATCATATTATATAGCATACAGTACATGTTCAAAAGAAATGTCGATGAAGGATTTCTGGTCAGGGTCACCCTGAGAATGCTTACAGTTGGAAATGAAAGCGGTTTTTCCTAGATGATGTTTTCTATGGTGTTATGATTTTTAAAAATTTCAAATTGTTTTTTCTTTTTTTTAATATCTGTTAAATAACTATATCCTGAAAAGTATCTCCTGCTACTTTTAATAGTCATGCTGCAAGACAGAGCTGTTGAATCCCTAATCTTCAGCATAGAAAAAAATATTTCTGTGATTCACTATAATAGATAAAGGGTGTTGGCTGGAATATTTACCATAAAGACTTTGTGGATCAATGGAACGTTTGCTTTCACATAGAAGAAATCCTTCCAAAACCTGTCTCAAATGAACAATTCCATATGTTCCATATTCACATTTGCACATGCAAGCTTGGCAAAGTGGCAGACGTTATCTTTATTTATTCATTATATATTATTACATTTGCCACAAAATTTGGTTTTCTCAGAGGTATTGTAATTGCCATCGTTTGTTTGTCAGATTGTCTGTGAGCAAAATCCTGACAACACCAGTTCATGAATGTTGGAATGGAATGCCAAGAGAAAAATCAAGCAAATAAAGCAGGTACAACTTTGAATCAAGACAAAATAGATATAACATTACTGTGTAACACTGATTAGAAACAATGTATGGACTTTGAAATAAGACGGTTACCTTTTGAGTGACCTTGAAAAGTCAAACCCCAGCCATCTGGTAACCCCATCACACACACACACACACACACACACACACACTCAGTTGGTCACATTTACATACTTGAAAACATATTGTAAGACGACGACATGAGTCATTAAACCCAGTAACCAATTAGGGCTTATTTATTGCATTATCCATGCTGTGTGTGTAGTAGAGGTGCCATGCACCCTATACTTTCTCTTTGTTTATGGTGAAGAACAGTTTTTTGTGTGCATTGTGTAGGAAGAAAAATGTACCTGTTTTTAAATTTACCACTCATTTCAAGCACTCGCTCCGGAAAGGTACATGCTCCAGTCCTGTGATAGTCCACTTTTGTACATTATAAGTAAGGCATTCAATCTCCTCCACTGGCCATAGCAATCTTTTCCCTGCAGTAATGTAATGTTAAAACTCGAAGAAATCATATTCTCAGCAGACAGCTTCCACATCTGATGCAGACCACTTTACAGTGCAGTTGATGTTAGCCCCAGGCCACCATTTTCAAGAGGGTCACTGATTTGGCCACTGACTTGGGCTCTGAATTGATGCAGATTAATCTCACCTTAAAAACCTATGAGTATTAAAATGATTTAAGAGGGGTCATGTCAGGTCAAATCTAAGGAGATATGAGTGATATGATCATTGTCACTAATTGTCTAATTCATGAAACCTGTGGTTAGAAATTTGCTTCATATACTCTTGAGAGCAAATAATCCAGAACCATCATTTGACCTGCCAGTCTTAAACATTAAATTTATTAAACAAACATTTTACATTATAATTTAAATGTATATAACTTTTACATTAAAATGACACTGTATTCACTTTCACTGTTAGACGGCTAATGCACGGCTGTACTATCCCTCAAAAGCAGGCATTCGCTACTTTTTAAAGTCAGTGAATTGTCTTGGCTCTCAGTTCCTACTAAATAAAATAAAGCAAGTCACATCAATCATAATAAGTCTTTTAAATGCAAATGTTCAGCTTTATCATAGGAAAGAACTTGCTTGGCTCTTGCTTGCAAGATGTGGTTTTCTATGTCTAAGAGCTCTCTCCAAGTTCAGACTGCTGTCTTTTTGTGACGTAAAAGAAAACCATTTATGTATTCATTTCTTCCTGCAGTGACTTCAACAATTCGCTATGCATCGCATTTAATCAGTGCTTTTTGTCCCGTTTACATTTAGTGCACAGTGCTGCAGCGGGGTCACTCAGTGGAGCTAAAGAGAGAGCATATTACACTCCAGTTTGAGTCACTAGTGACTCTCTACCTGCTCAAGTGCTTTTATTTGGCTTTTAATGGATTTTCTGCTGCTTTTTTTTTGCTAATTTACTCTTACTTTAATCAATTCAGACCCTTCATTAAGATCCCGTTCACTGCTTCAAGGTCAAGTATACAGTTTCAAAATTCCAGCCTTAAAATGTACATTATATTTACACCCATGAATATGAACCAATTTTGTAATTGAGTATTTTACCTAATGTATTCTGTTAGTACAAGTGGAAATTTACTTCACTGTTATTTTTATTCCATCCTCTGTGCAGAATCTTGCTTTGCTTGTTTTAAGATGTCCTTCTTCCTTTATTGCTTTCTTCCTGCCTTCTTCGTCATGGCATTCAATAACAAATCCAACTACAGTTCCAACCCCACATGACCTTCAGAATATTAAGAGCCTTAGCTTGTCCTAAGCTAATCCTCAATCCTCGTTGCTTAAAATCATTAAAGAGTAATACACTTTACCTGCAAAGAAACGGTAACTATCTTATAACCCCTCATAAAACAAAACCACACATTTTCCAAGTTTTCCCATGTAAAGAGGAATTCCTTGTTTACTTGCTTTGAGAAGTCAGGGATTTTTGTACCCCGGAGATCCTGCAGTAAAATGATCTGCTACGTCTCCGATTTATAGCACCTGTCTTATGCCATCTTTGAGGCACAATCTAAACATTAATTTGCAAGATGCATATACAGGAAAACCCAAAGTAAAGTGTCTTAGTCAGGCATTGTGCCACAATAAGCCCTTATGTCTCCTTCAGTGGATGTTCAGTGGCACAGATTCTCAAGTAATGAACACTATTCTTCCAAAGGACTTTCCCTCAGTTGTTTTTTTTAATGAGGGGAGTAAAATGTGCTCAGTCTACAATCCCCCACAGGTAATCAGTTGGATTGAGAGCAAGTGATTATGAAGGCATATTGTATAATTTACAGCCTCAACAACCCATTCAGTGAGTTGCTATGGCCTTTGGTTTTGGGGCAAGGTCATCTTAGAGGGGGCCACATCCATCAGGATAGGAATGCTCCATCATGGAATATAGATGATCAGTCAGAGAAACTTTGTATTGATTTACAATGACTCTTGTAAGGAGTCAAGGGACATAAACTATCTAAGGAAAAGTCAGTGACCCTAAGTACATAACTGAGCCACCAGATTCTCTTAGTGTAGGGTTTTACTATTGAGGGCTATACAGTTCTCTTGATGTAATATACACAAGGACCTGCCTATTATCACTTTTGCACTTTTTGTTTCTGTTTTTTCCACATCGCTATACAGAAGTGATTGTTTTTGTACTGCTGACATCAAAAATGTGTATTTATTCGGTAATAAGGTGTTTTTGCACTGCAAGAACACTCTAGTGACTGTCTCCACATCTAGTTTAATTCATATCGGCTCTGGAGAGATTGTTTTGCAAGATTAATTCCAGGACATATTTGCGCTCACATCTAAAGCTAATTGTAAAATTGATCGCAAAATCGGTGTATCCACACTACTAAAACCGGACCTGAGTGGACTTAACTGTCAATATTTGCATGCTTTGCACATGCGCGTACCCAGTAGGTAGTTCAATTCTCCTGTCCACATTGCAAGTGCAAGATCAGTTCTGCAGAATCAATCTTGCCAAAACTTCGGGATCTGGTCTCGACAGAAGTTTTGAGCCTGGTGTGGACAGGGAGATTGATTCAGATTGGTTTAAAACTGAATCTGACACTGTAGTGTGGACAGTCACTAGGCTTTCATAACACTGATCACATCCTCACATTTTCAGTAACAAGCTAAATGGAGTCTTGGTGCAAAAACGAACATCCTGTGAGCATCAGTTCTACAGATAAAATCACCTTGTTGATGATGATGCTCGAGCCAATAGAAAAGCTAACTCAAATAAAAAGCTAACCACATGCACTCTGACTCTATTCAGGTAGGGCCTAAGACTGTGTAACTGTTACAAGGCGACAGCCAATGGATGTGTACACAATTTAATTGTTAGTAGTTTTTTCCTTCCTGATAGATTTTCCATCTAAAGCAGTGTTGGCACCTGTGTGAGATCTTTAAACACCTTCAATAAAAAAAAATGAACTTTAGTTCCAGGGGTTTTGGTTTAATGCATAGTTTTGAGTTAATGGTGAAAGTTTCCATGCATCGAGTTGCCCTTGAGCCCATGTACAATCAGGTACTAAGTGCTGTCTGAGTCATCTACTTTGTGTGCAAACATATTCCTGAAGCTTTTTGTAATATTGCAGCTTGCCATGGTAGAGATGGGAAAAGCAAGTTTTAATTTACGACTTTTAAACTGCATCATTAAATGTTATGACGTCAATGCAGAGCCCTACAGTATCAAGTAATTCTTTAATCCATTTGTATTGCTTTTCAGATTCATGAGAACACATGTTGATTTAAATATGCTGTTTCTTTTCTGCTAACGTGTTATAATGTGTGATTTGGATTTAACCCCAGTAATAACAATCATTCTGGGAATTATGTTCAAAATTACTTTTTTGGTTTGTACACAGATATAATGACGTTAAGTGTAGCTTACACTGCAGCAACCTGACAGTGCATTAAATTCATGTTTGGCAATGGAGTGCTTTGTTAGCGCCAAGAAAATGATAAGAGATGATGTGTGGTCTGCTATTTTGCTATGAAGCTGATTTTTTGTGTTTATTCATTCTGCTGATTTCTCGTTTTATGTTCAGTGAACAGGTGTTGAAGCTTTTAGAAAGCAAAACTTTGATTGTGTGTATGTGTGTGTGTGTGTGCAGGAGACAGGAGGAGAGAGCACTGCCGCCCACGGACCCTCTGAGGACCGAAAGGAGAAGGTTCCCAGCCCTCACCTAAGCCAACTAGTGGTTCTGACAGCCAGTAGCACGCTATATGGGTTGGCAGAGCGCGTAGTCGCCACAGAGTCACTGTAAGAGCACCAATTCCTACATTTCGCGTTTTTATTCATCCAAACATTTACCTTCTACGCCACAGGTCACCAAATGGTCAACTGTAGTCCAGATGTGAACCCAGAAAAGTATTTTAACACACTGAGTTATGTAATTGAAAACATACTGTAACAAAGCTAAGGAGCATGTGGGGGGGGAAAGTGAATATGACGCAACTCTCGACTAACTGCAGAAGCTCTTCTGTTGCATTTTACCCAGTTACACACATTTATGCAAATTATTTAGCTGAAGGCAGCTCATCAGACCTCGGACTTAAAATTATTTTCAGATTTTCGTATGGTCATCATTATATTTATTATTAGTAGTAGTAGGAGTAGTACCACCTATCTTTTCACCCCCCTTTAACAAAGATACAGAGTTGTGTGGTGGTAAGCATGTAAAACTGCTCTTGCTGGACCACCAGTCATGCTGCCAGTTGTTTTCCATTCTGTCCTCATTCAGCACCAATTCTAATCTTGAAAGAGTGATATTTCATTATGTAAAAGCTCTTCATATTGAATCTCCACAACTGATATCTGACAAGTTAAATACCTACTTCTGTCTGAAATATAAATAAAATATCAAATATAGAAAAAAATAACATTAAATGAATCCAGTTTTATTATCCAGTATGATTCATCAGTGTAGATATGAAGTTTCGTTGGTCTGTAGTGAGGATGAGCGCTACTGGCCCAGTTTCAGTATCCTACTCATAGATCTTAAGTCTAAATAGATAGCGAGTTAGGTCTCAAACATGAAGCGATCCTGCTGGCTGGTGGTAGTACAGTTTTTAGCACTGCCCACACTTGAATATTTAAATGTCAAAATAGCTTATTTGCCACATTCTTTTCCTCATCTAAAATGTCTTTCCAACTACACTGTCTAATTCAACCAGTATGTTTTTCCCGTTGCTGATGTCTGTATATATTTTATTATCCCTCAGGAGTAGATTTTTAACATTACTGGCATAAATCCTGGAAGAGGTGGGATGCATCTCACTATTGTGCTCTTGGTTGCATTTACTCACTTATATACAGTTTTTTTTTTTTTTTTTACTTTAGCACAGAATTCACCACCATATATCCACTGTATGAACTTTTCTGAACGTATGCATCATACATACAGCTTTAAAAAAACAACAACAACAGAAGAATCACACTAGCTACTTACCCCCGTTAGCCAGTGACCTTTATTTGCATTAATCACATCCACCTATCAAAATGTGCCCCTATTTGTCAGTGAACACACCAATAACATTAGGATGGATTTTATAAAGGGGTGACCCAAATAATAGGTTTTAAATCACCCTTCTGCACTGCTGTCTTAAACCAGACAGCTATCCTTGTGAAGCCTGCCACAGTGAACTTATTGGCAATTTCTTTTTCATGTCCAAGTAATAAAAGTCCATCCTAAATGCATCTGTATTAATGGAATATCTCCAGCTGAAACTATTTAAGCTCTCTGTTTATATTAATAAAGAAGATTTGTTAGTCTGATCATTTACACCAGAAAAAGTTGGATGCATTATAAAAGATCAATAATGCCATGCACATACACTGTGCGTGCCCGAGCAGAAGTAAGTCTGCAGCATGCAGGCTCTTGTAGCAAATTTAACATCTCAAATCAAAAAGCTTTTAATTATATATAATGGAATCCAGTGGTAACATAACATCCAGTCATATCCATGTGATGATCCTATCTAAAACCATGTTTAGGTTAGTTTTGTTAATTTGATTATATTTAAGTTTGCCTGAATACTTCCACATTCAATAAAATTAAAATTAAATTACATGATCTGTTCTTTCACTTTAGTATAGTTTTTCAGTAGTTTGCTTCATCTTTTCATGGTCTTCCTTCAGGAATTTCTACAATAACACCATCAACTCTAGTAGGATGATGCTCTTCGTTAACTCAGAGAACAGCACAGGTCAGGGCTTTGAGATGTTTTAGTGAAAATCTCAGCTTTTTTTTTCATGTTAACCAACAAAAGCTTTATAAAACTGACACAAAGGATAAGCCAAGGCTTTCATCTCTCATTGTGCTGAAAAAATTGCTGAAGTACAGTACAGACCAAAAGTTTGGACACACCTTCTCATTCAATGAGTTTCCTTTCTTTTCATGACTATTGACATTGT
>JAQMYF010000001.1:49380726-49390908 GCA_030014195.1 Neosilurus mollespiculum
TGTAAATTTGTTTTCTGAAAATGTATTTTTGTTTTCTGAAAATGTATTTTTGTTTTCTGAAAATGTATTTTTGTTTTTGTTTTCTGAAAATGTATTTTTGTTTTTGTTTTCAGAAAATGTATTTTTGTTTTCTGAAAATGTATTTTTGTTTTGCACTTCCCGGCCACTGTAGTTTATCCCTGCAGTACAGATCCAGAGACTTGGAGGTCTTGTACACATACTTGCAATTTAGAAACCTGCAATGGAGGGCTGTCTTACGAAAATACTGTTCACAGAGAAACTCTCTCTGGCACAAAGAATCCCTTTCCTGGACTCTATGACTGATATAAATAAATTCTGCATATAAGAAGAAACTGAAATAAGGTGATGTACAGGAAAGGGGTTTTCATCAGAGAATGTGACCATTCCCAGATATTTTTGTTTATAAATCTAGCTGTAAAATATGAGATGGGGTTAATGATTGGCCAGAACATCTATTACCATTCATAAGAAACAATATATTTTATTTTTATTTTTATATGGATCTGATTTGGTTACCTAACATTAAAATGATGGTTTATTATTATTGTTGTTGTTGTCATTGTTGTTGTATTTGTCGTTAAACAGTATTACTCCAGTTTTAATTTAAAGCTCTGCCCAAAAGATGCTTTTGTGATAATCCGACTAGTTTTCAGGGGATGGATTGAAGTGCATGTCCAGTGTGTGATGCAAGGACATTCCAGTCATTCTCTTGGTTAGGGATTAGTTTGACAGGGCATAGGTCTGGGATGTATTTTTTATTTATTTTTTTAGCCTGGACAGTTGGACCCTTTGGCAGAGACACGCAGGGTATGTTCTGGCTCGCTCTCTGTCTTGTTTGAAATTTATCAAGTAGCAGGTCTGGACTGACATCATTTTCTTCATTTACCGTTTGTGATAAATGGTTACTGAGATGAGCTGACACTCTGACACCTGTCAATCCCCAGTCTCCTAAAGGTTCTTATCTTAAGTAGAAACATGTTTGGTTATGGTGGAAGACCTGGCTGAAAAAACTAATTCATGTCCAAGAAATTAAGTGGATGAGTAAAACAAAGTCTGGTGGTATTCAGAAAGGCTATTCAGTCTTTTTCTTTGTACTGATTTTGGTGTTGTTTTTATTAGCACATTTAATTTAAACTTTCAGTTCAGTAAGAAGGAATTACAGGACAAATTAGATTTTTTTTCTACCTAGAACAAACTTCTTTGAACATCAGTGCATGACTGTAGAGGAGCAGTGCATCAGAAAGTGAAATCATTTCTCTTTTAGTTCATATTAATCCTTTACCTTCATCTCATTCTTTGTGTGTGATTGATTACAGATCAATGACTGCAAAATCTTAGGTGTATTAAAAGCACACTGCAATAATAAAAATTAGATAGCACGCTGCTAACCTTTTATCTGAATACTGTTTATTTCAACTGAATATAGTAAAGCTTAGAATTACTCACAAACCACTTTATTCACATATTTATTATAAAAAGTAATTTGTAAGCAGCATGGAGCTTTCAACAGGCTAAATTTACAGAGGATCATGTGTGTAATAAAAGAAAAATATTTTCCATTTTTATACACATTTCAGAAGTTGCTAGGATTTAATTAATAATATTTTATCACCATTTCCTGAGCAAACCCCTGGGTGTCTACAAAAAGCAGACTGGATAAGTGATTAAACTTTACGAGTCTCAGGTAATCCTGGATTTATCTACTGTTATGCTGAAGAATGGAAAATGTGATCTGTCTTTCGGCTAGGAGCCTTCATGTTTATTCATGATTTCAAAACCCTTTCGATATAACTGGTGTTTGGTTTTGGTTTGATTCATAGCCTCCAGTGACTACGACTTGGCAGGCGCAAGGGCTAATAATGGCCCTTTTCCGCTTAAGCTGCTTTAGCTGAGAGTTTAGCTCTGTAACCAGAACTGGTAAATGTGCAAAAGGGAGGCCTGTAAAATCAGTCATGGTTATTATTATTTGCAGAATAAATACCCACTTGTTGCATACAAAACTGTTATAACCGATAGACATGAAAAAGGAGTGAACAGGAAATCCACCTGCCTTCATTTTAGGGAATAAGACTCATGTTTCAAAAGGCATCCGAGGTTGTGAAGTTTTTTTGCTGTGTGTTAAACTTGCAGGTTTTGTAAGTTTTATTGGACACAGATGGTATTGCAACATTTGCAGATCAGACATGGACAGCATGGTTTTCTGAAACTGCATTGGGTAACAAATAATGAAGATGAGTAAAGTATACAGTCTTCCTGTGCACAGGTTTATAAGGGTACAGGCAGTCAAATCAAAAGGAAAAACATTATGCTTCAGGGTAATGGCAGAGAACTCACACGCTGACATTCTTGGCCTCACTGCCTTTTCATTACCCTTAACATCACAGAATAGAGCAGATCTATCCTACTGCAATCGATTTTTCTTTTTAAATATTTTTCCTGCTTTTGCTGGAAAGAACACAAATTGAAACCATGTATAAAATCATTTAAGATTTATACTATTTACAAATGAACAATATGATAAGGGAACAAAAATATCCTGGGATCTACGAAGATGTAACGTAGCTCTTACTCTGATCTGAGCTTTAGAGGACAATTGCTTGGGGGAAAAAAATTATGTTCTTTAAATGGATATGTACTCATTAACAATTGCAGGTATACACATTACTATATGTCTAAAACTTCCTGGGGTTAAAAAACTACTTTAATAAAAAGCCATTCCTTAAAAAGATTATTTTTGTTTTCCTAAGCAACCTTTCAATCCATGAATCTTTATCCATTTTGTCCATAATCCTTTATCCATTTCTGCACCAGGCTGACGTCAGCCCATACTTTTTTTTATCCTCAAATTCCTGTCAAGTGGTTCTTTGAGAACTCTTTTTAGGACCTCTCCCATAAGATCTGTTAAATAGCCGTGGTCCTACAGAGAACATTACTTTTTCCCCACATAAACATTAAAACTCTGGAAAAAGTTGAAAAGGAGAAGGGGCAGATGCAGAATATTTCCTGACAGTTCCTCAACCTCAGCTACACCACTTGAGTTCATGAATGTTCTTAACTTGAGATGTGCAAGGCAGTGCGGTGATGTAGTGGTTAGCATGTCCTCCTCACAGCAAGAAGGTCCTGGGTTTGAGTCCCGGGTCATTTCTGTGTGGAGTTTGCATGTTCTCCCCATGATTGCGTGGGTTTCATCCAGGTACTCCAGTTTCCCACAGTCCAAAGACATGTATGTTAGGCTAATCGATGTTTCAAATTGCCCCTAGGTGTGAGTGTGAATGGATGTGTGTGTTGGCCCAGTGATGGTCTGGTGAGCTGTTCAGGGTGTACCCCACCTTCACATGATGTTTGCTGGGATGAGCTCCAGCTCCACAAAACCCTATTCGGCAGAAGTGAATAAGTAAGTAAAGATGTGCATGTTTTATTAATTTTTTTAATTTTATATTTTATTTTTATTGTATTTAAAATAAAAACTTTTGTATTTAATTCAATTCTATTAGTTACATTTCTTATTCTATGTATTTTCAAACGATATGAAAAAATGGGAGCCTAATTTACAGGACTGTTCTCACACCAGGCTGTCAGGCCATATTGAACTTTTTTATTGTTTGTTTGCCCTATATGCTGCATATACTCGAGTAAAAGTAAAAACTATGCTTGTTGTTTTGTTTTTTTTGGCCATCCCATAGATTCTAATCTCACCTCAGGTGTTCAATCTCAACCAAATGGCCAAGCTTTTTTTATTTGACTTTTTTTTCTTATTCATATTTGACATGTTCTGTTCCTTCCACATTATGCCTTAGTAAAGGTTCATCCCTATTTTAGACTGAAAAATATACGTAATGGTTTCCTTTCTTGTTGATTGATTGATGAGGCAAAAGAGAACAGGGCAAGGGTATTCAACTTGCTATCTTGCCTTATGTGATGCAGAAATAGGCAATGCCCTCTGAATGGTACCAGCAAGGTCAAAAGGGGAAAGCATGCATCCCTCCAGATACCAAAAACATTATTTCTTTGTTCACATAAACTTGCATTTAATTATTTATTTTTACTCTGGCACATCTGATTAAAAATTTGATATAATTTAGCCATAATCTGTTTAACAGTTATGCATGTAATGTATATGGGATAAATTAAGTCTATTATGAACTGTCACATAATTACCTCATGTCAGCCCTTTCTGGGGTATGTGTTGACACAAGGAAATGTAACATGTTAATGAATTGGACTCATGGGACGCCGAAGTGAGTGATGTTCCAGCAGAAATGGGCTTAGGAAGAAAGGACTCGGCATTGTTCTAGGGTCACAGCTGAACAATTTGGCATCTGTTTGCCTTTCGGTTTTGAGTTTTCCATGTTCTCTCCATGTTGTATGTGAAATATCCATGAACCTGCCTGTTCCCCCAGGGAGAGCAAAAAGGTGAAATGGAGAGTAAATTAAGGTTTTGCTGTCCAAGAATGTCTCAGAAATATGGTATTATATACTATGATATTCTCTGTAGGCATGTGTTTAAATTACTTTAGTGGCCTGTTTTTAAAGTTAAAATTTTAGAGCAATATATATGATATCTTACTCTCCATTTACCCTGCAGTGGCCCAATCCTACCTGATCATGAAAGCTAAGCAGGGTTGGGTCTGGTTAGTACTTGGATGGGAGACCACCTGGGAATACCGGTTGCTGTGCAAAGTTAGGGAAAAGAGCTGGCAGCCTACCCAGTAAGAAAATTCTCTGACCACAGAGTTGCCAAAAGTCAAATTCAACTGAAGGCACTAACATAACACATATGTTTAGGAGACGGAGAAAGGGTGCACAAAAGTACCATGGTTCGAACACCTCTGCACAGACAGAGATCCTATAACAAAAGGTTTCGAGGTAAGGACTCATACTTCACCCACACAAATATTTATCTGATTTTTCCAGCCTAAATTGTGTTCTATAGAGAAAAGTTAGTTTTGAATGCCTGTGTATGGTTAGGATGCTTTTAAAATTACTACGAAAAAATATTTCCCGAGATTGGTAAAGCAATCACAATTACAACAGGTGTAACACAGTTGATACACTTAAAAGTATATATAGATACCTTCAGCTCATTTTAAATAAAAAGTATGCCTGGTGGTGTAGTGGTAAGCACGCACACCTCACAGCAAGAAGTGTTGACTGCTTCTGTGTGGAGTTTGCATGGGTTTCCTCCGGGTGCTCCGGTTTCCTCCCACAGTCCAAAGACATGCACATTAGGCTAACTGGCTGTTTTGAATTGACCCTAGGTGAGGATCTGAGTGTGAATGGTTGTGTGTTGCCCTGTGATGGTCTGACAAGCTGTTCAGGGTATACTCTGTCTTCGCCTAGTGCCAGCCCACCCGCAACCCTAATAGGGATTAAGCAGTTCAGCAAATGAGTGTGGGTAAATGAGTTTGCCTGAGTGTACAGTATCTGACATGGCTTACATTCCACAAGCTGCAATTTGATTTCAAGTGTATGCTCACATCAGGTTTCCTTTTAATAATTTGGTGCGTATTTGACCAAAAACATCTGAATGTCGAATTTAAAACAAACTTGACCTCATGCCATGAGATTAGTATCAAACCTCTGCACGTAATACACTTAACACACACTGTTTTGGACTGTTAACAGATAGGTGCAAAATGTATTTGCAACAAAGATATTTAAAAGTTCACACTCGTGCAAGCAAAAAGAAAACGTGGTGGTGATGTTGTCGTCGTCATTGTTATTATTAGTTTTACTATTATTATTGTTCATAGTAGTGGTAGTATTTTACAAAATTAATGCTGTTAATACAAAAATATCTGCGGTCTGCATAAATATTTGTGTGTGTGTGTGTGTATTAATTGCTCCAAATTAAAGGTTGTGAACAATAAAACGATTTAAAAATCCATTCTATCTGGAAAGGAAGAAGGATCTTAAATGACCACTTTTAAGTAAAAAACAACAACAACTAATTCAGGCTGATTCGGCTGATTATTCCAAAAACAGAAATAGAAAAAGATACTAATAAAATTTACCAAAATCTCCAGGGTACTTGGAACAATCTACAACCTGTTTTACATATAAACCTGCACAATAGAGTAATTTAGAAAACAGCATTTTGTTGTTTTTAAAGGGTAAGAGTGAGGTGATGACCACTCTAAGCCTCCAGAATAGCTTCAAAATACCTTGGTATAGATATGACAAGTCTCTAGAGTTGTACTGGAGGGTGTGAATAAACACGATTCTTTTAAAAGATATTCTTTGAGTTGGTGTTTTGATGATGGTCAAGAGTACTGTCAAGTACATTGGGATGTGGTCCTGTGGAGGCCATATAACATATGATTTAAATCTTCAGTGAGTGCTTGTGCCTTGTGAATGGAGTCATCCACAGTTCTCAAAATCGAAATGTTAAACATGTATTCGCATAAGAATCATTAAATGTGTGCTTTTGACCACAATTTCCAACCCAGTTTACTGAAAAACTGCCCATCGATCAAAGTACAGATCTTCCTTTAGTGATTGTTCCTACTGAAACACAGGCAGATGAGCAGTCTTGTCGTACTCAATGATGTACCATCTTTTAAAGTCATTTGGATCTTGCTGTCACGTTTGGGGTGGCACATTGTTCAAGTGGTTAACATGTCCGTCTCACACCAAGAAGGTCCTGGGCTTGAGCCCTGGGTTTGGGCTCTGGGTTTGGGTTTGGGTGTGGAGTTAGGCTAATTGGCTGTTTCAAACTGCCTCTAGGTGTGAATGGTTTTGTGTGTGTGTGTGTGTGTGTGTGTGTGTGTGTGTGTGCGTGTGTGTGCGCGTGTGTGTGTTGGCCCTGGAATGGTTTGGTGAGCTGTTCGGGGTGTATCCAGCGTTCACCCAGTGTCGGCTGGGTTAGGCCCCAGCCTCCCTGCCACCCTAAAAGGATTAAGTAGCTGAGTGAGAATGAGTGGGTGAATAATACGTCTGTCCTTCACTGAGTTGTTAGTTTCACATAACTCTTACTCTTTTATTTCTGCATGTGCTTATGTAAGTTCTATTGTCAGTGTTTTGTGAGTATTCATAAAAATCTGTCTGATTTAAACAGATGTCAGAGACCAAAGGAACAGCAGATTAGGTCTGAATCACTGCTCAAGATCTCCCCTCTGCAATCCATTATATAGTCAGATTATTTTATGATGCAACCTGCTATCCATCTGTACATGTCTGAATCAGTGAGTTTCCCTTTCTGACTTTATTTGCACTGACTGCTATTGGTGACGAGCCATGGTTCCCTTAGGGTAGCCACACATTTTCCTCTGTACCAATACGCATTCACTGGATGGGATTAATAAATTCTCAGAAGCTGACTTGCTATCACTAACTGCACTTTAATGGCTTTTCCAGCCCCCTGATTTGCACATGCTCATTACCATGAATTACATTACAGGTGAAATATTATTGTAGCAACATGACATTAGAATAGTAATTTATAGAAGCAGCAAATCATAGAGCTGATTTTTCCAAGATAATTCAAAACAACCTGAAAATAAGAGGCAGAGAAACATCACTCTTACTCACTCACTCACCAATTTGCTGAACCATCTATCCCTGTTAGGATCACGGGGAGGCTGGTGGCTTTCTGTGAAGACAGGGTACACCGTGAACAGCTCGCCAAACTGTCGCAAGGCCAACACACACACACACACACACACACACACAAACAACAACAACAACACCACCACTCACATTTATACCTAGAGGCATTTTGGAGCAGGAAAATGTAGTCTAATGTGCATGTCTTTTGAGTGTAGGAGGAAACTGGAGTACCCAGAGGAAACCCATGTAAGCACGGAGAGACCAGGAATTGAACCCAGGACCTTCTTGATGTGAGGTAGATGTGCCAACTCCTATGCTTCGGTGCCGCCTTACTGAAATCAATCAGTCTTAAATGTGTAACCTTTTGGTATCTGAATACCATTACCCTTAAATAAACTAAAGGCAGAAATTTATTTCTTTTTTTTTTTTCCTCCACCAAGCTTGTCAATAGATGGTTGGTTAAGGTCTGCCAAAGTTATCAAATTCCCCTTTTTCCAAAAGTTAAGAACAAATCTGCCCTTGACATTTTCATTATTTTTCTATGAGAGCAGTCATCCATGATGCATACACTTTCATCAATGCTGATGTATTTATAGCTGTATAAAGCTGTATAAAGCTCTCTTGGTTCTTATTTTCATTATTGCTTTATTATTATTATTATTATTATTATTATTTCATTGATTTCATTTTCTAAACCACTTTATCCTTTAATTAGGGTCAGAGAGGAGGTTGGAGCCCATCCCAGCCGACTCCAGGCAAAGGTCAGGTACACTCTGAACAGCTTGCAAGACTATCACAGGGCCTAATACAGACAAAACACTATTTACACTTACATTCACATCTAGGGGCAATTGAGAATATCCAATGAGCCTCACGTGTATGTCTTTGGATTGTAGGAGGAAACCCTAGCACCCAGAGGAAACCTACGCAGAAACGCCCTTGTCAGGTGCGATGCTCAAACCCAGGACCTTCTTGCTGTGAGGTGGACGTGCTTACCACTACACCATAAACCCAGTGCATAATAATTATAATAATAATAACTGCAAGACAGTCCTGGGTTCGAGTCCAAGGCTCGATGAGGGTGTTTCTGTGTGGGGTTTGCATGTTTTCCATGTGCCTGTGTGGGTTTCATTCAGGTACTCCAGTTTCCTCTAACTCTCCAGAGGGGTGTTTCTTTTGTAAAGCTTATTTGGATTCTGTCATAACAGTCTCCTGGTCACACTTCAGAAAGATTTTCTGATACCATTCTAAAATTAAATTAACCTTCATGACCCAAATCCTAAAACAGTATTATTGTTTTGTGATAACATACAGGTTTCTCCAATCAGTAAACATATTTGCCTGAAGGCCAATTAAATAAGGAAGTGGAACTGTATAATAAAAAAAGTGACATGATTTCGCCATGGTTTCAAAAAGCTGCCCAATTTCAGGAAATAATGTTTACCATGCAATAAATCCTCTATCCTATTCTCTGAACCATGTGCTAAAACATGAGCAGAATTTACAATAAGACAAAATGCCTACAGTGGTTGTGAAAGTTTGTGAAGCCTTTAGGATGCTCTATATTTCTGCATAAATATCATCTAAAACTTCTCACGTGTTCTAAAAGTAGCTGTAAAATTTTCAATTAAACAAACATTATATGCAATCATATTTTTACTGAGGAAAATCATGCAATATTACATATCTGTGAGTAGTGAACTATGTGAAACTCTAGGAATGCAACGATAAGTGGCTGACAAATTAGTCGGTTTTATTTAAGTACAGGATGCTTGGCTGTGTTGAAATGAAAAAGCCATTGCTTTACAAAATGAACATTGCTACCCATATAAAGTTTGTTAAAGATAATGTAAGTATGCCAAAAGTTTTTTGTAAAAATTTTGCGGTTGTGTGAGACCAAAATATAACTTTTTGGTTTGAAAGAGAAGTGTTATCGACAAGCTATGCGGCTATCAACCTTTAGATTTCAAGTTTGAATACAGGTTGAGGCACTCAGCCATCCACTGCTAGGAGTCCATGGGAGCTAATTGGCCGAACTCTCATAGGAGGGAGGAATGGCATGTGTTCACATCCTTGTCACTTACAGCGATCACCGCTCTGAATGTGTTGGGCTTCTCCTGAATGCGCAGGTGCAGCAGTTTGTGAAGCTGTGGTTAAACCTATCACGTGTCTTGGACATGTTTGTTTTTGTCCCTCCCTGGTTGGTAGTGATCGTGTGACAGGGAGGCAGTACTTGATGGGTGGGAATTGGCCATGACTAAAGTAGGGGAAAAAAATTGGGGGCGAATATAAATTTTCAAAAAAAAAATGTGATGTTTACATTTCAATTCAGCATAACAAGTTTAACCATGGAGATGGTAATTTCATGGTTTGGGCCTGTTTTACTGCATCTACATCTGGAAGGCTTGCCATCGAACAATGAATTGTTAATTATATTCATGAATTTTGAGAGTAAGTGGGTTATTCAGCAATACAACTGACCCAAACCAACAAGTTATTCAACCAAACAATGGTTAAAGGCAGGGATGTCCAAAGGGCAAAGGGCCGGGGTGGGTGCAGGTTTTCACTTCAACCAACCAGTAGCCACACCTTCCACCTGTGTGAACCACTGAT
>JAQMYF010000001.1:49430349-49445498 GCA_030014195.1 Neosilurus mollespiculum
TATAATTACACAAATTATATATATATATATAAAATTATGCAAATTATTTTATTTTATTAGTAATAACTATATAAAACTGGATTTTTTTTCTAACCCAACACTTTATATCCGAACATTTTGATAGATGTTTTACTCCTATTTCTTTTTTTTATTTTATTTAATCAGCACCTAGTCTATAATATTATGTGACACATAATTATTTGTAGTTTATTGTTACTACAGAAATGCTAAGATAATATACAAATGTATAATATTATTATTAATATTAATATTATTATTGTTGCTATTTAAATATTATTATTATCATTATTAGTATTATTATTATTATTATTATAATTGTTGTTGTTGTTGTTGTTATTGTCATTATTATCACTGTTAATATTGTTATTATTATTATAAATCTTTGGTTTACTGTATAAACTGATGTTACTGAAATTCAAACACCTTGTGACCAAACAGATTCATTGTATGCCATTATGGATACAACAGTGGAATAATTCATGTCTAAAAATAAAAATGTGATTTACTATGTGGATAATGTACACTTACATAGCTGCATACAAAAAGAAAAGAAAAAAGAGACAGTGGTCGTTTTTCTTTCGAATTAAAATAAATGTCACTTGTTGTTAAGAGATAAGGCGTGTTGCTCTGTAATTACCCAGGCAGTGAAAAACACATTAACATAATTGTAAGGCAAATGCATCAACTATCTCAGGTTATACAGATGCTTAGTTTATTAACAACTGTCTCAGTAAGGTTCAGTAAGCAAACCAAAAATACAAATGATACATGGCAACAATATTTTAAAGATGCAAAAAATCTGATCTATTAGCAAAATCATCCTGTTCACATGACCTCACCCATATGGGCCCAAAACAAAAATACTCAAAACAAATAAATAAATAAATACATAAATACATAATTTCACAAAATTCAGCTGCCTTGTGTAATACTGTTCTTGGAAGACTGGCAAGACCTGAGGGAAAACTGCACTCATTTTCCAAAAAAAAATCACACATTTCTAACCAATCTTTTCTGGCAATGAGCAGGGAGGGGTAAAAATAAAACCCTTGTGCTGTGGTATCATGTCACATTCCTCTGTAAACACCACATCTGGATCTCATCTCAATCTCAGAAAAGATTGGTTAGAAATGTGTGATTTTGTTTGGAAAATAAATAATAAACACAGAAAACTGTTTTAAGTAATTTTTTTTTTTAATGTAAAAATTTCCTTCAACGCGTTAATGTGTCAAAATAGAAATCTCAAAGCAATGTTTCAAAACTAAAAAATGCTAAATTAAACAAATGAGTGTTTGTCTCTGATTGTGAGAAATGGGCTAGATAAAATAGGATTCATATATCGAAAAGCCAAAGCAAAGCCTGCATTAACACCTAGACAATAGAACACATGGTTACTGTGGGCTAAAGAGAAACAAACATGGAGTGTGTGATGATTGGATAAAAGTAATGTTCACACTGCATTGGCCAAGAAGACTATGCTGGCTTTGTTTTAATGAAACATATAACAATGTCTGCCTGAAGAAAATATTTATGATATGGGGCTGCATGTCGGGCAAAGGACCAGGGGAGACAGTATTCACTACAGGGGTGCACATGGAAAATGTGGCCACTTTTACCCATTAAATCGATTAAAAAAAAGGCTGAAGATGATGAAGTCATTTTCCAGAAAGATAATACATCTTGCTGTAAAGCAAGGAATGTTCAAGCTTTTATTTAGGAAAGGCATATCAACTCCATGACATAACTAGAAAACAGTCTAGATCGTAATCCGAGTGAAAATTTATAGTGGAATTTAAAAAATTAGTTCATGCCAAGGCTCCATCCTGCAAAGCTGATCTGTCAACTGCTATTCGAGAAAGTTGGAACCAGCTTGGTGGAGAATTCTTTTTTAATTTTCAGAGAAGTCAATGTCTCAAATAATTCAGGCTGAAGGAGGAAAAACAGTATTCATTTGTGATTTTTTTTTTTTTTGTGATCTTTTTGCTGGTGCCAACTAAGCTGGATCTGTGGCTTGTTAGTGAAAGAGGTCAAAAGCCCGACTGGAACAAATTACCAATCTTTACAACCAAAGTGAGCAGAGAAGCATTTCAGAATGCTCAACAACTTGAACTTTGAAATGGAGAAGATATAAAAACAGAAGTCCACATCAGGTTCCACACCTTTCAGCCATGAGCAGGAATCTGAGGCTGAAGTGGGCACAGACGTAGACACTGGACATTTGAAATTGGAAAAACTTTGCCTGAGCTTGCTGTCTTTTTCGATTTTAAGAACAATCAATTAACAATTTGTAAGTGATTTTAGGTAATATCCGTGAAGGTAGGAGGTTCTTAATAGATTTAGAAATTATAGATTTTAATTTATTAGTAATTATATATATATTATATTATATTATTTATATTATAGTAATTTTATATATAATTATATAGGGTTTATTTTTGTGTTTTAAAAATTTATTAATTAATAATAATAAAAAAGCTTGCAAAACCTAATGGGTAAATGGAATGTGCAGTGTGGACATTTTTTTAAAACATAAAAACACATGACAAAAACAAAAAAATACAAGCAAAATAAATAAATTCAGTTGAATAGCTATACACTGAGAATAGTATACATTTATCATTGAGAGAAATTGGTATGTTTCTCTGTTGACTATACCATGTGAAACAACCCACGAAATTGAGTTTGCTTGACTAAATGTCTATCAAAGTAGAGGGAAACAAAGTCAGCATGAAATAACATTGTTAAAAGCCTGCAATAACACTTTTGGTGTCACTTGGCTTATAAACCAGTCAGCAAAACTAATGGATATTAAGGATTAGCAGGCAATAAATCCTGAAACTAAGAAATAGGGTTTTGAATGTAGAACCAAATGACTTGGAGAGAACGGATGAACCTTAAATTAAATGTGAAGTAACCTTAAATTTGGATCTTACAACATGGTAGCTGAGTAGGCTGGATTAAAGAAACAGTGACAAACATGGCAGTTCAGTACAACATTGATCTACTGTACTGAAAACACTCATCCATCATTTTATTTCACTGTTAATGGGCTCTGATGATGAATGGCATTAGAATAAGTCCCAGTTAAATTCCTCTGAGATGAGAAAAGCTTCATTAATTAAATAAATCTTAGCCAATAAGACTAAAATCCACTTTTTCAGCATTAACATCAGAACAAATCAGACACATTACAGACCATTTTAAAATTTACAGTATGCTATTTGTCTTTCTGCTTGGGTACCAGCCTTTAGTAAAAATTTAAATAATTAAGAACAATGAATTTAAAAGCTTATGCTTGTCAACAACGGCAAAACTTATCACTTAAAGCAAGTCACTTTTAAGTTTGTGAAATTCATTCAGTACTATTCTACATTGTAATATAATTTAAACTTGGCATTTCTTTTCAGTCTTGGGAACCTCCTGCAATGCTGCTCTGAATCTTTGTGTTCAGTTTCACAACACCAGGCAGACGTGCTAAGCCCTAAGCCTCCATGCCTCCGGTGAGGAAATATACTAAATAAAAAGTCATGATCACATGATTTATACAACTGTAAGTGAAACATATATGACGCACTTGTGCATTTTGACTGGATGCCAATCAGTGGTAGAAGAAATCCATTTATACGCGAGGCATAAAAATGTGTATACAAAGGAAATAAAATACCTTAAAGACAGGCCCACTGAAAATGATTAAAAGCACATGCTAGTAATTATATCTTACTTTAAAAAAAAAATCACGTCAGAAAAAATCATGTTGATTGCCTCATGCAGATTCTCATTATAGCAGCTTGCAACCAAGAAAATTAAATGAATAAAACATTTTCTTGAATATGTCCTTTTATAAAACATATCACTGTAGCACAATTATTGTACAAAACATAATTTAACATGCACTTATCAGCTGCACTATATGAGTCTAATTTTAACCATCCATAAATAAGTACTTGACAGGGGTTCATAACCAAAATCCACATCATAGCCTTTCAATTGCTGTTTGAGAAACCTTGCTATAAGGACAGCTATGAACCAAGTGGATTCTACAATACTACTGGAAAGGAAAAAACTAATCTTACCTGAAGTAAAAGAATATCGCCAGAGAAATGAGGAGGGATGCAATGGACATAGCATGACCCACAATTGCCATGTAGTACAGAATATATGCATTCTGCAAAATACACAACACAACAGATTCACAAGATACGACGAGGACATTTTTTGTAGCTTAATACAAAACCTAACAATGCATGCAATGCCAAAATTGGTTTATTCCAGTCTCTACTGTTAACTGTTAAAGTCAATCAGACACATAGTGTACCCTTCACTAATATTAGTCTGCAAAAGTAACCAAATGTGTTTTCTTCCATCAGGTGTCAGACTAAACTGCTCAGACTGCTATATCGACATTTTAGACTTCACTGATTATTTTGATATGCAAGAGCAAGGCCATGGATCCCTACCTTTAACTTGTCCTTAGTGTAGGCAATGCAGAGGGTATAGTTGGACCATGTCCGATTTGTCTCAGGATGCAGAAACCAGTTCCCATTCTCATCACAGTATTTTATGGCCTTTTCTAATAAAAGAAAATAAAATATTTATTGGAAATTTCAAACTTTCTTTGGAGACGTTTTAAGGCATTATAATATTCTTGAATATTTACAACAAACATCAAGAACAGAAACCATAATATTCTCACTCTCTCAGTCATTCATTTGCTGAACTACTTAATCCTACTATTCGGGTGGTGGGGACGCTGATGCTTATCTCAGCAGACACTGGGCAAAGGCTCAACAGCTCGCCAGACCATCACAGGGCCAACACACACACTCACACAACCATTTATACTCACATTCACACCTATTTTAACCTAACCTTAACACACCTAACTTGTTCTAGTTGTTTTAGAGTATTTCTTTATTTTTACTAATAATGTCATGTAACTTCAAGTTTCAAAAGTAAAACACATTTCACTGATTGATTCATTCATTTATTTACCAAACTGTTTAATCCTTCTAGGGTCGTGGAGTCTATCTCAGACAAGTCTGGGCTAAGGCGGGGTACACTCTGAACAGCTTGCGCACTATCACATGGCCAACACACACACACACACACACACACACACACACACACAAACTATTTATATATATATATATATATATATATATATATATACTCACATTCATACCTATGGGTAATTAGGAACAGCCAATTAATCTAATATGTGGACTGTGGAAGAAAAAGTGTAGTACCCAGTGGAAACCCACACAAACACAGGGAGAACATGCAAACTTTACTCAAAAATGCCCAAGCCCAGGACTCAAGCCCAGGACGTTCTTGCTGTGAGGTGGATGTGCTAACCACTACACCACTGTGCCATGATCACAAAACCATTGCTTTGGGGGAAATTTTGTGTAGATTCCATGAACTGTGAGATCTTGGTTTCTTATGTTTTTTACCTGTGGGGTCAAAATCAGGGAAGTAGTTGGGGCAATTTTGAGATGTGTATGTTCCTGCAGGTGTATCATCCCAACACAGCCACCCATCCCATGTCCGGTTACAGTATGGACCTAAAGTTAAAATAAATAAAATTAATAAGAATCTTTTTTGTCTCAGAGGAATGCATGAGTAATTGCCAGAGCATAAACCAGCTGTGAATTACAATTCTTTAAAAATAAGAATCCTCCCCTACCTGACTTGTTATATGCTGGGTCTCTGTTCATTTTCTCAAAGCATTTATATTGACCATCAATGATTTTCTTCCTCTCCTCTGCTTTCTGAGTTTCCACAGGACTGACCAAGCTTTCTGCTGTGGTATCAGCCTCTGGCTCCATTTCAACATAAGCAGACCCTTTCTATGGAAATGCCATTAAAGCAGTCAACAGAAAAGATCTAATAGAACTAATTGGACTACAGGATAAATGCACTCATAGGAAACTGTAAATAAATTGGCTACTTAATTCTGTTATTTATTAAAGTACTTTAATGCAAAGTAAATGGTACATGGCCAGAACTGTAATTACCTTTATTTTCTCCTTTGAGATGCTGAGACACTGAGACCAGGTATTATTTATAGATGTGCTGTGGGCCCAATTACCAGATTCATCACAATATTTGGTTATTTTTTCTGTGTGAGGCCAAAAAAAACCCATAAAAAGCAATTACTCAAGCTGCCATGCAACAGTAACTGTGCCAGTGCTGTACCTTAAGATCAATCAGTACATTAGCACAGTGTGTAACTGTAAATCACAGTAATCCATACACTAGTCTAGATTAGAACAGAAAAGTGAAGGAGACCATTTTAAATAATTTTAACAAGTTTCTCTTTACCATCCAATATATATTTTAACAAGTCAACATCAGCTACAATGTTAATGTAAATGCAAGAGAAAAAAAAACTTTTTTTTAAATTACGTTTATGGTTGGCGGGGAGGCTGCAGCTTATTTCAGCCGACTCTGGGTGAAGGCAGGGTACACTCTGTAAAGCTGACCAGTCCATTGCAAAGCTAACACGGACATCCATTAACATTTACATTTAGGTGAAATACAGAACATCTAATTAGCATAAGGTGCATGTCTTTGGACTGTGGGAGGAAACCGGAGTACCCAGAGGAATCCCACGACTCGAACCCAGGACTTTCTTGCTGTGTGGCAGATGTGCTATCCACTATGCCACTGTGCTGCCCAAGCTGTAATGTTTATGTCAAAAAACAAACTAAGCAATACTGAGAAGGTAAGAATGGGGCAGTGGTGGCCTGGTGGTAGGGTGCTGGATTACTGATCCCAAGGTCGGGGGTTCAAGCCCCACTATCAATGGGACTCTGCTCTGTTACTGCTGTCCCCCCCAGTGCAGCAAACTGGGTTATCAAATGCAGTCCATGTCTCTCACTGTCTGTGGTGAGAGGCATGTAAAAGAACCATTGCTGATATCCGTCAAGAGTAGGCTGCATAGCCGTCAGTGTGTTTCTGCCCTGCAATGGCCTGGCGATCTGTCCAGGGTGTACTTTGCCCTCACCCACAGTCGCCCAGTTCTCCCCACGACCCTAATTAGGATTAAACGCTTTAGAAAATGAATGAATGAATGTGAAGGTAAGATAAATTAAATCCTACTTAGTAGTCTAAAAACAGGTCTGTCGAAATAACATTTTAATCATATAACTCCTGTGAATTGTACAATCTGTGGAATCTTCAATCTCGTGTACAGTGGAATCTTCAAGTGCAAAAAAGATTATACTGTAGACCCACTCCCCATCCCCGTGCACTGGAATGATCAGTCTGGACAGTTTAGAATTTTCCTTCAAGTTTTTTTTTTTCTTGGGATTCCATTTTACGAGAGAGATCAAGATGTTCCTTAACTGCTTTTTGCTATCCCCTAACAGCTAATAAATTGTTTTCTGGGGGTTCCAAGTAAAATCCACTCGAGCTTTCCCAGACACCTTTAGACGAAACAAAGCAAAGCAAAACAAAACAAGAAAAAGATTTGCCGAAAACTAGTGCGGTATTGCTGCAATTCATGTTTGATGGTGAAAATGAATATTCTGAAAATTAGATATTTGCTTGAGACCGTTTTTCCTATTACCTAATGGCTCAAATGTCAAGATAGACTGTGCAATAATAGCTTCCAGAGACTTACCCGAGGTGTCAAAGTTGGGGTAGTCTGGACAGCTCTGAGAAGCATAAGCACCAACAGGAGTTTCATCCCAGCACAGCCAGCCATCCCAAAACCGGCTACAGTGGAAAGCTAGAAAATAAGAATTTTAAATAAATTTAACAAAAAGACATAAATATTAGATCAAACTCAAACTCACATATAAAACTTTTTTTGCCAGGATGTACAGGCCTGGACAAATCACGAGTCTGTACAAGTATGCTGGAATGAGAAGATTTTGTGTCTGGACTATTATTTCTTATTTCATAGTTAGAAGTTGGAGTGCAATGGGTAGCACAGTCACTTCACAGCTCCAGTTTTGCTTGTTCTTCCCATTTTGTGTGTATTTCCACCATCCCAGACAAGCATGGCAGCCAGCGCATTGGCCATGCAATCAATCAATCAATCAATCAATCAATCAATTACTAAAAAAATGAATGAGTGTGTGCATGGTGTGGTGTGGTGAGCTGGTGTCCAATACGTGTTTCCCTGCCTAGTTCATACATTTCCTCCATAAATCTCTAGATCCACTGTGACCATGACCACCATAAAGTAGTTACTGAAGATGAATGAAGAATGGATTGCTGTAGGCTGAACTGTTATATCCTCTTGAGACCGCAATGTCTTCTCATGAAGACAGAATAGTTTTTCCCAACAATATTGTATGTATGTCTTTGTAAGATCCTCGTATGAGTGCCATTGGGTACTACTCTTTTCCCAAACTTCTTGTTTGAAGACATTGATCAAGTTCAGTAGTTGTTGTGGGGAGAGGGACAGAAGTGTGAAGAAATGAGAAGATACACAAAATTAATTTTTGAGTCTCAGGAGAATATAACTTTACAGCATGAAAATGTGCCATATATTTCTTTGATTTCTGAACAATTTACAGTTCCATCAATAGTCCATTAGATATCATTAAATGCACAAATGCATGGCGTCTTCATCAGTGGAAAGATCATTCATGTAAAATAAAATGTAAAAAATTAACAAGAGATTTTATCATCCTTAAAAGGAAAATATCAGGCATAGAGGCTCAGGTGAGGCAGGATTCATGTGCATATAAAACAGTTTAGGATAAATGATCTTCCAGGCAAACAAATCCAAATCATTAAGCAAGTTCAAGGTCAAGCAAAGAATGTTCAATAGTGCAGCAAACAGATATATCAGATGCTAGACTAGATCAAAAATCTGGATAATTTACAGAGGTCCGAAAAGCTTGGCTAGACAGAACTGGCTTTACTGAATTACTCCACCAAGTAAACCGGAAACAGAGAAACTTAATAACATACTGCATGCATAAAACAAGTAACAGATGTGATAAACAACAAGGGAATGGGGAATGGCAAAGTGAATGGGAGGTGCAGACTGGAGTGGCTGTATTTTGAGGCCATGGGGAATTCTGGGAAGTGGAGTTCATGCTGAAGCAAAGGAAAATGCGGCAGGTAAATTTGGGCAAAATTAAAAAAAAAAATGTCATGTACATAGCCAAAACATTGGTTAGCAATTTTTTGTCAGTCTGCATGAAGGTGTATAAAAACATGGCAAGTATAGTGTGATTTCCATAAACACTGAGCAACAGGCTTTAATCCAGTGGTGTGATAAAAGTTACAAATTTTTATATAAGTGTCAAATATTTCACCATGTGAAGGCTGCCATACATATGCACTTAATTTGAGTCCAACTTTTTTTTTTTTGTCTACCTGTTTTATTGCGTATCCCATCTCTGCTCAACAGCTCCAGACATTTATACTGAGATTCAGTCATGATCTGCCGCTCCCCCTCCATCACCCCCATAGCAGGCTCGAGAGAAAAGTCTGTGGTTGGTTGGGCTTTAGGTTCTGTTCCACCCACAGTAGTGATCCACTGTAAAAAGAGATGCACAGCTGATATACTGTATCACCATGAGTCAAAAGTCACATGACAGATAGCCTACTGGCTTATGTTCAACCTGAGGTAGAAATTACAACAAGAGCAAGTTATAGATTTGCTTTGGTATGACCAAATGTTAATTCTTCGCCACTGTGAGCATTAGAGGATGTTGAAATGTTGAATCTTAATGTTCTGCCTGTAAGCAATTTCATACTTTAAAAGCCCTTCAGATCTTGTAAAGCATGGTAAAGTGTGCTTGTGAAGATAGGAATGGCTCATAAATGCAAGAGCACTGTTAGTGTCATCAATGCAGTTTAGAGTGGTTGAGATCAAGCCCAAGCTTTTTCTGAACTTCCTTCAGCAATGCTTCAGATAGCATCTGTAGTAGCAACATCTGGCATGAGTCATCACACTTATAATTCTGAAGAAAGATGAGCAGTAATTCAAAAGCAACCTGCTTGTCTTCCTCTTAATCATCACATGTAAATGAAGTCAAACTTTATTACCCACATGAATATTGTATTGCAATACAAAGAAAGCCCTCCAGTTCTTTCTTACCTGACAAATCCTGATCTTGACATTTTTAACACTTCAAAATGAAATATTATGAGAGTTTTTCTGATGTCCCATGTAGCAGTTTAGCAGCCGTACATATGATGTCACTCCAAACATTGAAGTAAATGACGTCATACATACGACCACCAGGCCACCACTCATGTCAGCTCAAAGAGCCACCTCACCTCTCAATACTGAATCACATCATATCCACTTGAGCACATCTGCACAGTGGAAAGGTCAAACGCCTGCAAACAGACCACTTACCTTACATTTTCTGCTATTTTGACCAAAAATCGTTTGTTTGTTTTTTTTGTAATTTGCAATTTATAGTGCATATGAGCATTTTATCGCATCATTCGTCATGTATCACACCATTTCATTGGTAAGACCTTAATATGCATACCTACCAGCAGCTTTTAGGTTTCTAAGCAGCATCTCAACTGCCAAAGTCAATAATTAAAATGTCATAACAGTGCCAAGGCCACTTCTGAGCTAACCAGCATTTGGACAGCTGTTCTTCTGTTAAATGATAATAAAAAATAAACCAGGAATACATCTATGAGAAACACAAGCACGCCATTACGGGTGCAGTGTAATTTCTTTGGGAATATAGTGGGTGAAAAATATTTCAATTTATTTTTCCATTAGTCTGATTAAGACACAGTCTGATAGATATTTATAAAAGCTGAGAGAGAGAGAGAGAGAGAGAGAGAGAGAGAGCGTAGAGCTGCTGTAGCACTGTTAAAGGTGTGAAAACTGTTTTCTGGTTTATCAGAGCAACCTTTTAGGCATGTTTGAGTAGTAATATCTAATATGTTATTACACCAGAGGTAATAACATACTACATATTACAGTACAACTCAATCATGCACTAAAAATGAACATTCACTGGTGAATATCCAATGTGTTTTATCATTCATTTTCAGTTCATTTTGGGTGAATACAAAACTTTCCTGGTGCCTTTTATTCACTTGTTTTACATCAAGTTTTAGTTCTGTGTCTGTTTATGATAACAATAACAAGACTGCATGACCGAAGGAAGGATCTTGCACATGTGCGATAACTACCATAGTCTGAGACCAAGTGTTCTGCATTCTCGTTTGCCTCATAATGGCTATGTTTACTAATATAATTTGCCCAGTGCAGGGTTTATTGACATTCATATACAGGAGTAAGAAAATCATATAAAAAAAAACATCATGGCCAATTCCATTTTATTTTCAAGCGATAACACTGAGGTGGCATGGTGGCATAGTGGTTAGCACATTCGCCTCACAGCAAGAAGGTCTTGGGTTTGAGTCCTGGGCTCTGCCGTTTCTGTGTGGAGTCTGCATGTTCTCCCCGTGCTTTTGCGAATTTTTCCTGTGTACTCCAGTTTCCTCACACAGTCTATAGTGCACATTATGCTAATTGGCTTGGACCTGGGTGTGAGTGTGAATGGTGGTGTGTGTTGGTGAATTGTTCAGGGTGTACCCTGTCTTCGCCCAGTGTTGGCTCAGATAGGCTTCAACCACCTCCCAACCCTAGTAAACAGTTTGGCAAATGGAAAATTGATGAAATGACATAACAGTGTACTTCAAGTTTATTTAACATGCCTGTGACGTGTAAGGGTCCCTTTAGAAAGGAAGGAAGAAAGAAAGAAAGAAGGAAAGAAAAAGTGTCAAGCATGTTTAAATTTCATATTTGCAAAAACATGCAAACTAAAACATTTAAAACTAGAAAAGCAATCGGAGAGCGCAGACCTCCGCCAAGGCTGTTCAGTACCCCCATATGGGTTTGTAAGAAATGCAGCATTTTTATAAATGCAACATTTGTTTATTATTTGAGCCCTACAATGCAAACGCGCAGCCATTTATATGACTGCATTTTGTATAGGGCCTGCCTTGAATAAGAGACCTTGTGCTTGGATGAGGAGGTATTATTAATTGGTAAAGTTGTAGAGAAAGATAAAGGAATGAGATTATACTATCGAACGCAAGCCTGGAAGTTACGCTCTGGAATGGTCCGGACACAGTAATTTGGATGACTACGTCTTCCGCGCTAAAAAATCTTTAAAAATTTCCTGCACCCAGACAATTATCTGGAAAACTGCCAAAATTTAATCAATTGTTCCTTGTATCATTTCTGGCGCATCCTGAAAATTTCATCAAAATCTGTTGATAAGTTTTTGAGTTATGTTGCTAACAGACAGACAAACAAACAAACAAACAAACAAACAAACCAACACCGGCAAAAACATGACCTCCTTGGTGGAATTAATTAGTAGTTTTCTGATATAGAACAGTTAATTCTATAACATATAACAGGCATAGAGAAAGACAGACAGATAAACAGATATAGATATAAATAGATAGATAGATAGATAGATAGATAGACAAACAGACAGTCAAACTGATGAACAGAATGATGGATGGATAGACAAACAGAGAGACAGTCATATAAGAGTAAATAATGGTAGATAAATGACAAAAGGTATGTGGAGCATCTGAATTAAACGCAGGCTGTGTAAAAGCACAGTGATCATGAGTGAAAGCGTAAAAGAGGGTGAGGAAAAGCACTTGACATTTTGGGGAAGTACTTCCTCTCCTGTCAGACTGCTATACACCACTGTCCCAATATAAAAGAACTTATTATGTCAACGGGGTGTTACATGTTCCATATGAGAACTGCTTACTACACCATCTATCTTACTGCAGCACAGACAAGAGTTTGTATATGAAGTGATTTTACTTTATAATTTTTTATCAATTTACATCAAATTAATCTCTTGCTAGGGACAGATTTGCAAACTGGAAAATATGCAAAATTATCCATTTATTTATTTATTTTGAAATGTAGTGGTTGACTTGAAGAAAGAGTAATTGCTGTCCCATGTAGTTACAAAAATAGTAAAGAAATGGTGAAACAAGCATTAAACTTTGTACAGAAGTTAAAATGACACTACTCTATCATAAAATAACATTAGCCATCAAAAAAATACATTTGTAAAAATGGCCACCTCTCTGCCAATCCAAAACGGATGATTTTACACAGAGCTTCACTGTAAACACCTCATAAAAAATGTATGTACAACAAGGCATGAAAATATTTTCTCTATTATTATATTAACAATCAATTATTTCTGAGTTGTCTCTATTTAGTTCATGGAAATTGGAGTTTTAAAATAATATTAGTTGCTTGATTGGCTTTTTTCATTTCCTCTTTTATAAGATGTCTCAGAAATTTTTTATATGGCTGGTAATAATTTGGAGAAATTCACTTAGAAAATAGCACATATTTGGGAAAAGAACAAAGCTCTATGAATATATACGATGGATTTGTCTCCTATTACAATATTATCACATCTGTTCTATAATAAAGTACGGTTAGAAACTGAATCTGGAGAAAAACAGAATATACCTGCGTTTTGTAAAACTATATTATTGAATGGTAATAAATTTCTCAGTTAAATATACATAAATTATAAAATAAAAATAACTATAAACAAAACAAAGTATTGTACATACAAACTCAAACTGAAATGAAACACTTTGAAAGATATATGATTCTTTATTGACAACACTGAAAATATGAGATGGTCAGGGGAATTACCTGAAAAAGAAAAATAACAAAATAACACTCAGACTATTACATTGATTTTTGGCACTAAGTGTCAGCGGAACAGTGGGCACAGACTTCAAGTCCATGTCTCTCTATCTGTCATGATGTCCCTCCACAGGTGGATGAAAAGCCAAAGAGGACAGATATTCTGATTATATGTGGTTTTGTTGTTGTTGTAGTTGTTTTTTACCATCCTGGGACATCCCACCTACAGAGCTTTCTGCTTCTAACTGTGTTGTTAATCTGATATAATACACCCAACTAATTTTATAGTACATGAACCAACAAATACAAGCTCCCCTCATACTGTGGGATTGACCACTGCATCTTTTGATACAAACTAAATCATGCAAATGGATATGAATTCACAATGCTGACAAATCTAGGAGTAAAATCTTTCCATACTCACCAACCCAAACGACATTAAAAGCAAGTAGATACTTTTGCAACCCATGCTCTGAGATTCTATCCGTCTGAAAAAAAACAAGAAAGAGAACAGTGTTTGACAGATATTAGTTCCAAGCTCAAATAAACAGTTGCTGTTTATTTGTTGAATTACTGTTTCTGTGCAAATGTTCCCCTCGTTTCCTCTGGTTTCTCCAGTTTTCCACCTACCTTCCCAAATCATGCCGGTAGGTGTGAATGAGTATATAAATGTGCATGTGAAATGCCTTTCATCTGACAGGCATCACATCAACGTTGTGTTACTGCTTTACGCAGTGTTCACTGGGCAGTGGATCCACCAATCTGGATTCACTGTGAATGAGAAAGCAATTAAACTATCAAGATTGTGTTCTCAGCATGATGTAAATTTGGCTTTTTTTAGACACTTGGCTTCCTGTCAAACTGCCTTTCCCAATGGATCTTTTTAGTCACACCTTGTAAATCTACTTTTTGGGAGATAATTACTCTGATGCGTAACCTGACTCACTCAATGCGTGTTTGCTTTCGGCACCTCAGCTGGTAGCACCACTGATGGACGCAATCCAGAAAAAAATCTACACCAGCCAGGGGTCTTACATGCTTTGTCATTGGGGCAGTGAATGAAATTGTACAGTATATTACCATAAAGCCTAATTCATCTTTATAGTCACTTATTTTCAAACCTGGATTTTTGTGCTGCTGATATTTTTCACTATCAAACCCATACTGCAATTGCACTCTGGGAAAATGGGCACCAGTGGGCATTACATTTTGACAACAGCACAAACAGTAATCTCTCTGCAGCCCTGCATTTCAGTTGTTGTCTGTCTCAGGTTAATAGAAAAATACTTTCTGTAATGTTTTCCTGTAAGAACCAAATAAAGAAGAATTTAATCTACCCAACAAAACTTAATTGGTACATTCATTTATTTGCTGGATCCCAAGGTTGGAGGTTCAACCCCCACTATCAACGGGTTGTCACTGCTGTCCCCCCAGTGCAGCTAACTGTGTTATCAAATGCCGGCCATGTCTCTCA
>JAQMYF010000001.1:49446547-49466619 GCA_030014195.1 Neosilurus mollespiculum
GATGGGCGCCAGCCTCCCCACGACCCTGATTAGGATTAAGTGGTTCAGAAAATGAATGAATGAATGAATTTATTTGCTGAACTGCTTAATCCTGCTAGGGTCACGGGGAGGCTGATGCCATCTCAGCCAACAGTGGACAAAGGCAGGGTGTACCCTGAACAGCTCGCCAGACCATTGCAGGGCACACACACAAACATCAATCACACTCACATTCACACTTAGTAGCCATTTAGAACAGTCAATTTGCATGTTTTTTGGACTATGGGAGGAAACCGTAGTATCCGGAGGAAACTCATACAAGCACGGGGAGAACATGCAAACTCCACTCACAAACACAAGGACGGGACTTGAGCGTGAAATGATTGAGACCCTCAACAAACCATGATTTTTAATGGAGAATTCTCAGCAGCTGCAATAGGCTACTTTGTCGAAGCAGAGAAGCTTCTTTAGTAACTGACTGATAAACCTGTGCGGCAAGTAAGGTCATTTATACCCAAAGCAAGAGCAGTTTATAATGAAACGATTTCATGCCAGGACCGCACTAACCTCTTACTATCTGTATAACACTGTAGCAATACTAATCAGCAGTGTAATAGCTTGAGGTAAGAAAAACAACTTTACTTTCTGCCATTACTTGGTGTAGATTACCATTTGCACTCTGTACCTTAGCAACTGGGTGAAAATCAAAAATTTAAAAATGGCTTGTTTTTTTCTGTTGTTGTATTGTTTTTTTCATTCTGTTTGACATCAAAAGGTATAATGTGAGAAATTGTATGATTCCATGAAGACATTGTGAGATTAATCAGAATTTTGTTGCCTAAAGCTGTCAAGAGTGTAACACTTTTGTGTGACAAAACAACTGGTTTGAACTTTAGTATATTTTTTATGTTGGAGTGTCAGTACTTGTATAAATAACTTGAACTAGTTGTTTTAAGGTATTTCTTTAATTTTAATGTACTAATGATGTCATTTATTCATTCATTCATTTACCAAACTGCTTATTCCTACAAGGGCTCGGGGAGGCTGGAGCCTATCTCAGCTGACTCGGGGCAAAGGCAGGATACACCTTGACACCTTGAACAGCTCACCAGTCCATCACACGGCCAACACATACACAGCCATTCACACACACAAACACACACACACACACACACACACACACACACACACACACACACACACACACACACACACACACAGCTAGAGGCAATTCGGAACAGCCAATTAGCCTAATGTGCATATTTTTGACTGTGGTAGGAAACCAGAGTCCCCAGAGGAAACCCACACAAGCACGGGAAGAACATGAAAACCCCACGCAATCTCTGCCCCTCACTGAGCCTGGAAATCGAACCCAGGACCTTCTTGCTGTAAGGCGAATGGGCTACGACAATCTGTCATCCTTTATTAATTTAACCACCTTGAATTTATGAAAAAATTAAAACCATTAAAAAAGCAAAAAATAAATAAATAAATAAATAAAAAAGACCTCACATATGCCCTTTGAGCAGTGATTGACCTTTAGTTACTATGACTCTACATCCTTAATTGGCTCCATCTTCTCTAGGTGTTTCCCTCTGCTGTCTTTAAAACTCACTTCGTGCACTCTGACAATATATATTACTCATCACTCTCACTCACTCTTTTTTTTGGCACACCGCTTACTCCTATTAGGGTCACAGAGAGGCTGAAGCCTATCTCAGCCTACACTGGACTTAGGCAGGGTACACCATGAATGGCTCGCCAGAGTATTGCACACATGCAACCATTCCCACATACAACCATTCACACTCACACCTAAGGGCCAACACACATACAACCATTCACACTTATGGCATTTGGCAGACTCCTCTTATTCAGCGATTTTCATTTATCATTTTTGATATATCTGAGCAGTTGAGGGTTAACGGCATTCACACTCACATCCACACCTAGCAGCAATTTGGTACTGCCAGTTAGCCTAATGTGCATGTCTTTGGACTGTGGAAGGAAACCGGAGTACCTGGAGGAAACCTACGCAAGCCTGGGGAGAACACGCAAACCCCACACAGAAACGACTGAGCCCAGAATTCGAACTTAGGCCCTTCTTGCTGTGAGGCAGATGTGCTAAGCACAACACCACCATTACTGTTAGTATATTTTGTTGTCTAGCTCAGTACTGTATAATTCAATAATGCTTTCCATGAATCCATGCTAGGTTTAGAGTAAAGAAACTTCCCCAAAATACAAAAATAGACATATAAAGACTCTGATGATGAAGGATCCAATCAGACAGCCTGAACCACCAGTGACTATATCACGTTCACTGTTACGGCACTGCTTCTGTTTTACCTGGCAGCTGAAGACTGAGCCTTATTAGAGATATACTGCTCCTTTTCATTTCAGAGATAGCATTTGAGGGCAGAGAAATGACAGCTCACATCAGTATCATCTCTCATTTAGGAAAATGTGGTGTAAGTGAATTGCCAGTCATTAAAGTCAAACGTGATAAAATGCCTAGAATGCACAATGGCACAAAACAAAAACAGCAAGCATTATTTCGAGATGAAGATTTCCAACTCAGTGTGATACATCCACCAAAGGTTAAAGCGGCATGATGCAACTGACAATAAGGACAGTGCACAATCTACTTTGTGTCATGGTTTAAGCCCTGCAGTTTTATTTGTGCCCCAGCATTTAAGCTTGTTAGGTGATTTCTCTGACATATGTGTGTTTGGCTCGACATTTGACCTTCTATTTTTCATTTCATACCCTGAGGCAATTGTGCCATCAGAAAAGCACCATTATGATTGGTTAAGAACATTAGGTTGCATGAAAATTCTCCATCCATTATTCTTACTTTGCCAACCCAAAAAAGTATAGCACCTGAACAGCTAAGAGCCATTACCCAGCTTTAATAGGTATGACATGTATATAGCCCAGAAATGGACTCAAGCATTCTCGATAAGTAGGAAAATGCATTCAGTAGACTGTCCATAAATCAGCAACCCAATTACCAAGTGAGACATGCACCACTCTTCCAGTAAAGCTATGTGTAAGGACTTGATGCATGTACTTTGGATCAAGTGCAGGCACATACAGCTGTGCTGTGTTTTAACAGCATCTAATGCCTTTTCACCTCAGCACCAACACTCATGATGGGACTGAGAAAAGAGCTGTCACTTTTGGATGATCCCATATCTTCCTCAGATGAGATAATGTGAGACTTGATGGTTGACTGCTGAAGCCTTCAGATGGCAGCAAAAAAGAATTTTCTGATTTCATGAACCAGCCAAGAATATAATAAATGATTGATGCGGTGGACATTTTTCCATTAGAAAAAAATATTTTCTGTCTAAATGCTGGTTGGCTGTGTGTTCAGTTGTCTAAAAGGAACTTTGCTAAAACAAGAAATAGACAAAGGATTGTCTGAAATTGTCCAGCTGAAATCTTGATCCATCATGTAATGATGTGTTGTCTTGTGGCTCACACACACACACACACACACACACACATGCACACACATGGCAATGGTGCAATTTCATACCTCGCTCTATCAGAGTGTGTCAGTTTCATTTAAAATGATAAGGAATTTCATCGCCAAGCTGCTCAGAATCCCATGTGATGCGCAGTGGACTTTCTCAGCTTTATTATCTGATGACAGATGCTATTTCACAAGATTCTGAGAGCAATGTTGATGCTCGGAAGAAGTGATGCTGTTAGTCAAGGAAGCCTTCAAGTGAAGACATTCACCGTCTGGCCAATGACGAATGAACAGCATGATCATTTGTAATGCGTCGGCTCAGGTTTCTAACACATGGTGTTTGAATTGAAACAATGTAAAATGCTATGCTTGCCAGATATAAATAGATTCTATGTACATCCATATCAGATGAGTATTTTTGATAACACTGCTTCCATTTTAGGCAGATAAAATCAATCTAGACCTTTGGATTATAAGGATCTCAAAGTCAATGTGTGTGTGGAGTTTTACCTTTTTTCCTAGTCTTGGCATGGGATTCCTCCATTTTCTTAGGTATTTTCCTGCCTCAGAATATGTTTTGTTAGGTGGCCTAGCTTTAATATATTGCTAATTCTGAACAAGGATGAAAATGGTTTTGTGGGTATTGCTCAGGATCATGGACTGGTTTCCTCTGATGCATGTACCTGCAGCCAGTGTTCTGGAAATTGGACTGGAACTGGATCCACCAGCTTAAAGTATTTACTGATAATTGAATGAATTAATTAGATCATTTCACATACAAATAGTGGTAGCTTTAACTCTTCTGTGCCAAAAAGAGGTCAAATATTTTAATTCCAAAGATATCACATTTTCAACTCCTCCCCAGGAGGCGCTACAGAACACCCAACAGATACAGAATCACCATCTTTCCCATGTCATTTCCCTCACAAACAGCTGATTTGATCCACTGATTTCACAATACACTGAACTCCATGCAGTTTTTCATGTCGTAGTGTAATTCTCCATAGTGTATATAATTCTTCATAATGTACATACGACTTGTGTATTGTGTTCTGTCAATAACTGTACACTGTCTGTATATTGTGCACTGTCTATATTGTATGCATAGTGTATAATTACTATATACTACTATACTATAACTAATATTATTATATATTGGGGCAGCCATGGCCTAATGGGTAGAGAAGAGGTTTAGTTTGATTGTCGAAACAGTAGGAAAAATGTGTAGCGGTGGGGGAGTGAGCTGGACCTTCCCTTCCTCCAGCCTTTAGCAAGGCAGCTAACCCCCAACTGCTCTCTGGGCACCCCAGTGTGTGTGGAAGCCCACTGCTCCGAGTGTGTGTGCTCTCTTTGGATAGGTTAAATGCAGAGGTAATAATTTCCCTTGTGGAATTAATACAGTATAGCACAATGAAAAATAAAAAAATAATTACCATGTTACCAAATTACCCATCATTACTGTAGTGAATATACTGACAATACCCACATTGTATATATATGCATGTTTATGTAATGTTTCTTATATAATTCTACCAGAGAGTCACAGACTGCTGGAAACAAATTTCTTGTATGTATCAACATACATGGCCAGTAAAGCTTGGCATCTCTGTTATTTCTGCACCACATTTATTTTGTTAGGATATTTTCATCATGTTGAAAATGTCAAACACTAGGTTGAAAAATTGGCACAAAAAAATTAGACATACAGCATTATGGATGGGTTACAACAACACAAATGACTTAATTTTAAACAACTTTAAAAATTACCAGTTAAAACTATAACATGGGAATTAGACATAACATAATTTCTGAAAAACTGAATTGTGGTTATTCCCTTTAATTCACATTTTATTTGGCATTTATTTATCATATAGCATATGAGTCTTTCAAATAATAAATTAAAAAAATTGTAGAACTTTTGTTTTTGAAACGCATTTTATATATGATGCCATTAAAAAACATTAAACCCACATCATCTTCAATTAATTACAATTAATACTGAACTAAAATTGAAATCTGAGTTTAAAGTATAAAAGGGCAAAAAAGTTAAAATTAATTAAATTGCACCACATAAAAAAGGATTATGTGAAATCCATCTTCAGGAAATCCAGTTTTGTTTTAAACAATGTTTTAAATTTGGTGCAATAAAATTTACTTAATATCTTTTTAAATCCTAATCTATTGGTGCGGCACAGTTGTAGGTGTGACAAAGTAAAATGCGCAGTGCTTTTATGAGGACAGCTAGAAAAAAAAGCTACACAGCTTAGCAAGCAGAACAACTAATATTCCAAAGACTATAAAAAGAGGCCTATACCCAGATTATCTTAGAGAACTCACCAGGGTCTTGTACATGACACATGGTGGCATAAGGGTCTGACAGCAAAATTGTCTGCATCACCTCTACTGATAATGTAAAAAAGCAACAGAGAGAATTTAGATGTTTACAGTGCAATCTTAAATGCTCTTAACCAACCAAATGCCTGAAAATACATCATACATGGGTTGTGTTTCAGCTTGCAGAATTTAAATGAACCCAAAGCACACTACTATAGCAATCCCTGAAATTCAGTGTTATAGAGTGTAATGTTCCTGACTGTCCATTCAGGTCATTCACTCGCTCACTTGCATAACTGCTTAATTCTACTAGGGTCGCAGGGAGGCACACACAACCTTTCACACTCAGACCGAGGGGTAATTTAAAACAGACAATTAGCCTAATGTGCATTGGTTTGTGGGAAGAAACCAGAGTACCTGGAGGAAACCCACGCAAACACAGGAAGAACATGCAAATTCCAAACATCCTGAGCCCAGGACTCGAACCCAGGGCCTTTATGCTGTGAGGCGGACATACTAACCACTATGCCACCGTGCTGCCACAGGTCTTTCATTTATACTATTCAGCATGCATTTCACTGAATACCAGGGGTATCCTGAAAATACAGTGTGAGCTAAAGCTTGAGTACAAAAGATAAATATTAAATTATCAATTCTGATGTCAGGAGCTGGTCCTGTTTATGCAGAACTATTAACTCCATGATTTTATTTTAGAGCAATTTATTTTAATCCCCTTATATCTAATGAAACAGCATGTAGCAGCAGTTGCAGTAATGTTACAAACTTCTCAAAATCATATTATTTAGTAAATTGTATCTCCAGACTTATATATAATAAGACTGCTGTCCCAAGGTTAATATAAACAAGCTTAAACGTTTTGCTGCTAAACATTTACTCTTATTGCTTCATTTATTGCTTCATCAGAATGTTGAATTTTAAATTTAAACTGAAAACAATGATTCTTAAATAGTCTTTGACATGTATTGCACCCAAATCAGTACAACAGCAAATTATTTGATGTTTTACCTCATGGATTTTATTATTTTTCCACAATAAATTGATTCTCTCAGCAAACAAAAAAAAAAAAAAAGGGAGGGGGGGAGTTAAAGCATTTACCACTTTTTAATATTGCCATTCCTTCTCACTTCATGGTGTTTAGGTGTGCAACAGTGTGTTGGCCTTGTAATGGTCTGGCGAGATGTCCAGGGTGTACCCCACCTTCACCCAGAGGCAGCTGAGATAGATTATAGACGCCATGCGACCCTAGTAGGATTAATCTGTTTGGTAAATTAATGATGAATGAATGAACTAGACAGGACATCATTGTTGCCTTTGTGTTGTTTTAAAATTCACCACATATTCTTTATTGGACACAGGTCATGATTACACTCAGGCCAGTACAACATGCACACCCTCTTCTTCCAGAGACTAACCGTAATAATGTCTACAGAATGTGGGGTTGCACTGTCTTGTTAAAATATGCATGGAAAAGTTTCATTTTTTAGGGAAAAACATGTTGCTCCAAAATGTCAGCATACTTTTCTGCATTAATGCTTCCACCACACAAGTGTACGTTATCTTTTATAAGGGCACTGATGCAATGTACCATGACAGAGCCTGGCTTTTAGACTTGGTGCTGTTTACAGTCTGGATGGCAGACAGAAAATTTTTGTCTTTGTTCCGGCACACATGGTGCCCGTTTCTTCCAAAAATGTCCTGAAATACTGATCCATATGACTACAATACACACTCCCACAGTGTGATGGTCCTTCCCAGATACCCAGATAACTCTACAATGCTTCTAGACACAGTTCATATAAGACTTTCTTTTCTGCACAGTGAAGTTTTAACTGTCATTTCTGGATACACTGTAACTCCATATTGTAGTACCCGAAGAAGATTTGGCAGATTAATCTCGAGCCTATGTGGTTATATCAGCTATAGATTTACGGTTCTTGCTGCAGTGCTGTCTAAGGGATTGGAAGTGTTCATCTTATGCTTGTGCCCTTGCTTTTTATGCACCAAAAATTGTCCAGATTAATTGTTTAATAATATTATTATGAACCTTAAAGGGTGAAACATTCAAATCCCTTCCTATCTTTTCTTTCAACATGGTTTTATTCATTCATACATTTTCTAAGCCGCTTAATCCTAATTAGGGTTGCGGGGAGGCTGGCACCCATCTCATCCGACTCTGGGAGAGGGCGGGGTACACCCTGGACAGCTCGCCAGGCCATCGCAGGGCCAGCGCTCACACAAGCATTCACACCTAGGGGCGATTTGAAACAGCCAATTAGCCTATTGTGCATGTTTTTGGATTGTGGACTGTGGGAGGAAACAGGAGTACCCGGAGGAAACCCATGCAAGCATAAGGAGAACATGCAAACTCCACACAAAAACACCCAAGGTGGGATTCGAACGCAGGCCTTCTTGCTGTGAGGTGGACGTGCTAACCTCTACGCCACCGTGACGCCACCTTGTTTTATAAGCCTTTCAATAATTTTCTCATGAATCTGTTAACAAACTAGAAATCCTTTGCCCATCTTTGCTCCTCAAAGAGCTTTGTGCCTTTCTTGGCTACTGCTTTTGCACCAAATTATGACTGCAATCACCAGCCGACACTCACTTGTTTCCAGTCACGTCATTATTTAGATATTTCACCTCATTACTAGCCCTAAACTACATTTAGAATGTGTGCAAGCCTGAAATGCAGGAATGGATATATATTAGAAAATTACATGAAGTTGACCAGCCAAATATGAAATACATGTTAAGGCAAAGTTGAAAATTAATGCTTTCATTTTTTTATTTGCATTTTCCTTGCCATTCCAACTTTTTCTAATGCGCCAGACTAAAAACAATATAATCTAAAAATGTTTTAAATTACTTATGGGACTGTACCATATAGTGTGGCGTAGTGGTTATCACATCCACCTCACAGCAAGAAGGTCCTGGGTTCAAGTCCAGGACTCGGACGTTTCTGTGTGGAGTTTGCATGTTCTCCCCATGCTTGCGTGGGCTTTCTCCATGTACTCTGGTTTCCTCCCACAGTTCAAAGACATGCATATTAGGGTAACTGTATGCTATCTGGGTGTAAGTAGGAGTGTGCATGGATGTGTATGTTGCCCTGCGATGGTCTGCCAAACTGGACAGGGTGCACCCCGCCTTCCCCCAGTGTCGGCTGAGATAGGCTCCTGCCTACCTCTAACCCTACAAGGAGTAAGCGGTTTGACAAATGAGTGAGTGATAAGCAAGTGATGCGTGTGCCATATAAGTGTGTTGCGTATAATATTGCTTAATTTGCCCAAACTGCTGAGTCTGGAATCTGCTGAACACAAAAGCACTATATTATCCTGTTTTATTTACCCAAGAACCAAATGAACAGCATTTGGAGTACTAAAGTTCATCTCAGCTGGCCATATGAATTATCCTTCTGATTAACTGTCTTAGTCAAATAATCTTTGGTTTGACCTAACTGAAACTCTGCACCATTCCCCTCTGTATGTCTTAAGTCTGTGCTTCTTCTTCTACAGTCTGATTCGCTGACCCATACTTCCAGTCCAAGCTGAGCCCTTTGTTGTGACGAGTCACATTTGCACCTAATCCATCTTCCGTCCAGCTCTGAGTCAGCCAAGTGCCACATGAGCTCTAGCTCCTCTCGACTCTTAGCGTAGGGCCTAAGGACACTTAGCGTAGGAATTAAAAGTGAATAACAGAAACTGAGAAATGGGTGAAATGACACATCTCAGCAGCTGAATAGGAAATGGCCAATCTTTACTGCTTCATGAGGCAGAATGATAATGGCTCATTAAATATTGAATACATTACATTACCAATGCCATGCCTAAGCCTAATCTTCTTTAGTACAGTAGTTTACTGAGCCCCCACAGTGACAGTTTAACTGTAAATATCACTTGCTTACACAAACCTTACATTTTATTTGTCTAATACTTGCTGGAGGGTGGCATAGCAGCGTTAGCACCTTCGCCTCACAGCAGGAAGATTCTGGGTTCGATTCCAGGGCTCGGCATTTCATTTTCTCCCCATGCTTACATGGGTTTCATTCAGGTACTCTGGTTTCCTCTCACAGTCCAAATACATGCACATTAGGTCAAATGGCTGTTCCAACTTGACCCTAGATGTTATGACCCTATATGCTATGATGTGTGGAAGTTATGTGAATGGTTGTGTGTATTGCCCTGCGATGGTCTGGCGAGCTGATCACGGTGTATCCCATCTTCACCCAGTGTTGGCTGAGATATGCACCAGGCTATATACAACCCGACCAAAATTAAGCAGTTTGGCAAATTAATGAACAAATGTTTGCCGAAGTCAGGGAGTAAACAACCAAGAACAAGGCCACTATTTTATTTAGGACTTAAAAGAATATTGTATTTAATATTTTAGAAAACATTTAGTTTTTACTCTTTTCAAGCACTCGGCACACACATCCATGCCTAGCTCGTTTCTCTGTGATTGATAAGAGAGGTAGTAATGCCATCCCTCCCACACAAAGAACATTTCCAGCATAATGATACAGTTACCTGTAGCATAGCTAAGATAAAAACTTCTATTCTCCTCATATCCAGTATAAGTTCACTTATTACTATGTATTTATCAAAGGCAATTTGCATAACAGCAGCTCACAATTTGCATTGCTCAAGGTTTTATAGTCGGGGTCATGCTTGCTTCATGCTAGCTTTGATAATAGAAAATAAGAAATTAAAATGTTTTTATTTATTATTGTTTTCCCACATTGCTTGGTACAGTACCTTGGTGAAAGGAACACTGATGAACTATCAGTAACTAAGATGAATGTCTGACTGACATCGATAGCATTTTTTTTCAATATAAGAAATACCCACAAATAAAAGTGCAAACTTCATAAACTGCCTTTATATATGATTTGTATTTTACTTTGGAAGGGCAATAATGTCTGTAATACCCAATCAATGCGGTCGACCTTGTAGTTTAGATCTGCACTGAGAGGTGCTTAAAATTGTATTCTTTTATTATAGTGTGCTATCTGATATATTAACCTTCTTTTTCTAGTTTTATGTTTTTTTCTACCTCTGGTCTCTCTGTTTTGCACTTTACATTTGTTTGAAGATTTAAATAAGTTTTAAAAAGCTGAAATATTTTTATGACTTTTTGTCATAAATATATACAGTTTATTATTATTATTATTATTATTACTATTATTATTATAAGTTGTTGTTGTTGTTGTTTTTGTAGTTTTTATTTATTATTTTAAAAAAAGCAAGATATTTATGTGGAGTTTTGTCAAAACTTTACTTGCTATCTTACTGTCACTTAATTAACACATTTTAAGCAATTTAAATAATTATAAATACCTTTTCTCTATATAATGGTAACACCTCTATTCACCTAAATAAGAGCAACAAGAGTATCAGGTAAGGATTCCACCACTATACTTCTGTCAGATGAAGCCCACTCTGCTAAACTAAAGTTCATGGGTGCTTGCTCTGCTGTTCCATCGGCTGCACCAACTAACCACAAGGTTTTTGGAGATTTTGCAGGTCAGTCATAGTATTCCATCAAGATTGTCAATCAGGTCCCACATACTTTGGGCTGTATGCACCTCTTGGAATGCATGACCGTCAACGCTATGTTTTAAATAATTTTTATGTAGAGATGTATGTGGGACTGTTTGTTAAATCCCATTTTTTATTGATTGTTTGTTTGTACTAACCTGCATTATATAATAAATGAATACAGTCATGGGCAGTGGTGGCCTGGTGGTAGGGTGCTGGATTACTGATCCCAAGGTTGGGGGTTCAAGCCACACCATCAACAGGATGTCAATGCTGTCCCCCAAGTGCAGTAAACTGGGTTATCAAAGGCCTACTGTCTGTAGTGAGAGGCATGTAAAAGAACCATTGCTGATTTTCGTCAAGAGTAGGCTGCATAGCTGTCAGCGTGTTTCTGCCCTGCGATGGCCTGGCAAGCTGTCAAATGGATGCACAGTCCAACTCTGCCCTCGCCCAGATAGGTGCAGGCCTCCCCGTGACCCTAATTAGGATTAAGCAGTTCAGAAAATGAATGAATGAATACACTCAGTTCTGTTTCCAAAAATATATACAAACCAAAAAAACCCATTTAAAACCACTACAGTTAATTAAGAGGAATATAAAAACGCTGTAAATACCTTGCTGTAAATGCACCTATGTTAAAGAATGTGGTCTTTCTTTGTCCTACAAGCTTTCTATCTGACCCTCATCATCATTAAATGAAAAAGATTTTGCAACTTTCTTTTGTTGGATTCCAGGATTGATGCATATCTCTAGCCTCAGATACTTGTGATTATTTTGCCAGCGAATCCCAAACCCACATTTAGTGGATGCAAGAAAGAGGAAAAAGGAGGACAAATTCAACATCACTTGTAATTTTTAAATAAGATCTGGGTGTCAAATAAGAATGAGAAGATTAACAGGATTTAGAGTAGGTCTAACCTTAAAGTGTACTCACTGACTTGTCCTTCTAGGAAATAAAGAAATATATTCCAGTCCTAGAACATAGAGAGGCAAGTTATGTAAAGTGCACTACTGGACCTCTACAGTGCTTCTCTCTTGGTCGTACTCGGTGGGCGCTCCATTCACATGTAATGCTGCCTGACCTCTATGTTCTCTGCCCTATTCAACAGCAGCAGGGTGTCCAGATTAAACTGCTCGGTTCCAGATAAATGCCCTCCAAACTTTCAAGGCACTCTTTCTAGAGCAGTTTTCTGTCACTGCATTGCACTGCTTTCTGATGAATCTGAAGAGGAACAAGAACTTTGAACCCTTTTTCATGTTTCATAAAAGCAGGGGGAAAATGCATCTGATATTTGACAGGTATTATATATAACAATATGAAGCATTAAGAAATATTAGAATGGAAGGTTTAGAGCAGGAAGGCTTGTTTAGCGTCTTGGGTTTGCGTCATATATGCTTTTAGAAAGTAATCTGGAAAGTAAACAGTATATCAACTCCGCAGGCTTCTGAAACACAATGCATTAACATTTTACAGCACTCAGCTACAAAAATATATTTCACTTTTGAAGGAGAAGAAAGTTGTTTCAAGTTCAAAAAGGTTTTTGTTTTGGGTTTTTTTTAACATAAGTTTTACATTTATCAAAACTGTTTCTCATAAAACAACACTAGCGCTCAGACATATATAATGTCTGATAACACATTCTGTAAAGCTCATATCTGTAATGCACAATAAACAATTATAATGTGTTTGAAAGCACAGTGCAGACCATTATAACTCCCTACAGATAATACACTCCACAGTACGTACAGCAACCTAAGAAAGAATGGATTGTTAATGTAGAGCATGTAAATAAATATTAAAAATCAGTATTTGGAACATATTATATTGGTCTTGTTAAGGTGAAATAAGGATTAAGAAATGACTCACTTTGCATATAGCTCGAAAATACAACTTATAAGGTATTATAATTAGATTGTAACATGTCTGTCAGTTATTTCTGCTCTTATTTGATAAATATTCAAAAGTCCATTCATCCATCTATTATCTGTACTGTTATTCAAGCTGGGGCTGGAGCCAATTCCAGCTGACTTTGGGTATACACATGTCTAACACAGTCACAAACAATCATTCACACTCACAGTCACAGCTATTTTGTCAGTTTAGAGACATTTGACCTAAGATGCATGTCTTTGGTCTGTGGGATGAAACCAGAACACCCAGAGAAAACCATGCATGCACAGAGAGAACATGCAAACTCCACACAGAAACACCTCAGTCACTCATCTATTAACATCTATTAATTTGCAGAAAGAATATTCATTAGCGCACAGGAGGGTTTACACTGAAGAGCTTGCTAGTCCATCACTGAACCAACACACACACACACACACAAACACACACATATTGGAACAGCCAATTAACATAATGTACATGTCTTTGGACTGTGGGAGGAAAACAGTGTACCCTGAAGAAATCCACGCAAGCACGGAGAGAACATGCGAACTTCACACAGAAATGCCTTGCTGAGCCCGGGACTCGAACCCAGGACCTTCTTGCAGTGAGTCGCACATGCTCCTGCACCTGCTGCCCTATGCCCCGGTCAGCTACTTGTAAAAAGGTTGGGTTTTTTTTTTGGAATTGGTAATATTACATACTGTAAACATTTTTAATGCATTGTATTAAGAAATTGATAATGCATTATAAGCACCACCTCATATCTGATAAGGCCCTGTGATGGCCTGGCGAGCTGGCGAGATAGGCGCCAGCCTCCCTGTGACCCTAATTAGGATTAAGTGGCTTAGAAAATGAATTAATGAATAAATGATCGAATGAATACCTGATAACTATATACAGAAGTTTACAAAACTTCTGGCAGGACAGGGGTGACTCAGTGGTTAAGGCTCTTGGTTACTGGTCCAAAGGTTGGAGGTTTAAGCACCAAGCTGCCACTGTTGGGGCCTTGAGCAAAGGCCTCAACTGTCGTTGGGACCTCAATTGCTCAGCTGTATAAAAAATGCTAAATGTATGTTGTACTGGATAAGAGCAGCCACCATAAATGTAAATGCAAAACTGAGTAAATTTGATGTATTCTATAGCTCTTTTGATTGCCTGCACAGAAAAGCAGGTACTGAGACCTTCGTGAGTTCAAGGTTAAGTATATCCTGGCTATAATCTGCAAACCACTTACAACTACACTACACTGTATTATGATAACATTATAGTAGTGTTCTTTAACCCTGTTCCTGGAGATCTACTTCCAGGGTTTCATGAACCCATAATTGCCTGGCTGTCACATTTGGTCAGATGATATTTTCTCAGAAATGTTGTCATTTTGATTGGCTCTATAGTGAGTAGAAAACTGATCAGATGCCTGTACGTAAGCAAAGCCCATTGTTTCTTTTAAAGATCTGACCTTTTGCAGTTCTTTTTATTTCATAGTTGACAGTGATTTATCTTTCTACATTTCTACCTGTCTGCATTTTGCAGTACTTGCAAAAGGTGCCACTGTATCTAGCAAGACACTATTTATTTTTAAATGGAAGGTACTGATGTATTTTATATTTCTACAATAAAGAAAGTGGACTTTTAAAAATAAGTTGCAGTAATTATTTTTATAAAATTCTACATTGAAGGAGGTTACAACACATTCTTTTCAAATAACTGGAAGGAGCGAAACGATGTACTCATACTCGTTTAACATCATGACATGCAGGTACGTGTGTGTTGACTGGAGTAAAGAGTAATTGACTACACAGAGCAGGAATACTTTTCAGTGGAAAATAAAGGAATTTCTTTAAAGTGCCTCTTTTCATATGAGATCAGACAGAAATCCAACTTAAGCCCAATAATAAATTTTATGTCAAACTTGAGTGTGAGTCCTTGGAGGCAAGCACTAAAGCAATAAATGTGGTTTATAGAGGCATCTGAAAAAGTATAATAGTCATGTGTTTGTACTTGATTAATGAAACAATCTTTACAATGATAAATCAAACATGATGGTAAACAATCCTGAAAATAACTCTATGGGAGCCAACAAGGGAAAAGTCCACCCTACAGATCCATAAGAAAAAAAATTGTAAAATATAACATGTAATGTTTAATTCGTAAAGATTTTTTATCTACTGTGTTGTTTATTTTCCAGGGCACACATAATGGGTTTTTCAGACCGAACGAAGATGAGCAAGGTTAATATTCACCTAATGTAATGCACTACATATTAACTGCACAATTTAAACATGAAGAATCTTATATAATGTTTGTGACGTTCTCTTTAAAATCACAAAGAAAATAGCATCATGAATACAGTTGTTATGAAAATGGCCAGGCAGAGCTGTCAGACATGTGCGGTGTGACCAAGAGGATGTTTTCGACCATCAGCATCTAGGCAGAAGATAAATGCTGGCGGGGCTCCCGTAGAACAGAACAGTGTTCGTCTGCCTCTCATGCATCAGCTCGCTTGCACTGCATTTAATGCTTGGCTGGAGCTCTTCACTCCATCTCAGCTGGTCTATTCCACTCTTTCAACCCCTTACACAAAGAGTCTAATCACGCTATCACTGTATGTGTGGAAGGATTCTAAGTGTACACACACACACACACACACACACACACACACACACACACACACACACACACATATATATATATGAGTGAGAGACTACATTTGTAAGGTCCCAGGTACTATTTTAAATCATCTAAGTCAGGGATGTCCAATCATATCAGCAAAGGGCCAGTGTGGGTGCAGGTCTTTACTTCAACCAAGCAGTAGCCACACCTTCCACCTGTTTCAATCACTGATCTGAAAAAAAAAAATACTAGATTGAACATTAGTCTTTAAATTTTGAAGCCAGGTGGCAGCCATCTGGGTGACTTTACTGTTGAAAGTTATACTCAAATAACATAAAAAGATGGGAAATTGAAAAACATACATCCAAAATGTACATTTCATTTTAACACCTTCTTTTTTTTCTTCTTTTTTTTTTTTGCCAAATTTCAGCTATGCAGAGCTTTTTTTTTTCTCAATTAATTACAAATATCAGTAAAATTATTGGTAAAGTTATATGAATGGAAGGTATTCTGACCATCAACAGTAAAATTTTGACCATCAACAGCAAAATCCATTTTGTGCTCTTAAAGCAAGGTGGTCTCACCATGATGGCTGCCACCTGGCTTCAAATTTGAAACACTAATGTGCATTCTAGTCTTTTCTTTTTGAGATCGGTCGTTGAAACAGGTGGAGGATGTGGCTACTGCTTGGTTGAAGTGAAAACCTGCACCCACACTGGTCCTTTGCGGATAAGACTGGACATCCCTGATCTAAGTCATTTATTACAGACATGGAGGTTTAACCAGGCAATCTAATCTATATTGAAGTATAACTTGATATGAACTCTTCATATTTATCACCAATTTACACAGCATACAAAAGTTTCTCCTTTTCCCAGTCTCTTTTTTTCCCCCCTCTTGAAAATAATAATAATAATAATAATAATAATAACAATAATAATAATATAATAATAATAATAATAATAAAAATAATAAAAACAGCAGGTTGTCATATTGCAGAGGAACTGCAAGCCATTTCAACATCAGCTTTCCACATCATTCCTATTACAGGAAATTAATACAGGAGACTCCTCCTGAAAATTTCAGTCAGTTTATCTTTTATTGCCTTAACTAAACTAGAATTCTTGGCAAACAATTTTAATATTTTCCGGTCATGTGAGATTGAAATTTTTAGTCTTTAGCCTTTAACTTACTGCCGTAATGTGTTGCTGTAGAGCTGTTTTTATACAAAGGTCTTATTTTATGTCGTTGTGTTATTGCTCTTCAAAGCTTTTGAAATCTCCACTCTATGATTTATACTCAACAAAAATATAAATGCAACACTTTTGTTTTTGCTCCCATTTTTCATGAGCTAAACTCAAATATCTAAAACTTTTTCTGTGTACACAAAAGGCCTATTTCTCTCAAATATTGTTCACGAATCTGTTTAAATCTGTGTTAGTGAGCACTTCTCCTTTGTCGAGATAATCCATCCGTCTCACAGGTGTGGCATATCAAGATTCTGATTAGATAGCATGAATATTGCACAGGTTATTTGGCCACAATAAAAGGCCATTCTAAAATGTGCAGTTTAAGGTTCACACAGCACAATGCCACAGATGTCGCAAGTTTCGAGGGAGCATGCAATTGGCATGCTGACTGCCAGAATGTCCACCAGAGCTGTTGCCCATGAATTGAATGTTCATTTCTCTGCCATAAGCCATCTCCAAAGGCGTTTCAGAGAATTGGGCAGTACATCCAACCGGCCTCACTACCGCAGACCATGTGTAACCACACCAGACCAGGGCCCCAGGACCTCCACATCCAGCATCTTTACCTCCAAGATCGTCTAAGACCAGCTACCTGGACTGCTGCTGCAACAATCGCTTTGCACAACCAAACAATTTCTGCACAAACTGTCAGAAACTGTCTCAGGAAAGCTCATCTGCATGCTTGTCGTCCTCAATGGGGTCGCGACTTGACGGCAGTTCGTCGTCATAACCGACTTGAGCAGGCAAATGCTCACATTCGATGGTGCCTGGCACATGAAGAGGTGTTCTCTTCACAGATGAATCCCGGTTTTCACCGTACAGGGCACATGGCAGACTTGTATGTATGGCGTCTAGAGTGTGAGCGGTTTGCTGAACGTTGTGGATCGAGTGGCCCATGGTGGCGCAGGGGTTATGTATGGGCAGGAGTATGTTATGGAAAACAAACACAGGTGCATTTTATTGATGGCATTTTGAATGCACTGAGATACCGTGACGAGATCCTAAAGCCCATTGTTGTGCCATTAATCCACGACCTCCATCACCTCATGTTGCAGCATGATAATGCATGGCCCCATGTTACAAGGATTTGTACACAATTCTTGGAAGCTGAAAACATCCCAGTTCTTGCATGGCCAGCATACTCACCGGACATGTCACCCACTGAGCATGTTTGGGATGTTCTGGATCGGCATATACGACAGCATGTTCCAGTTCCTGCCAATATCCAGCAACTTCGCACAGCCATTGAAGAGCAGTGGACCAACATTCAGGCCATAATCAGCTACTTAATGCTAAGGAGATATGTTGCACTGCATGAGGTGAATGGTGGCCACACCAAATACTGACTGGTTGTCTGACACACCTGGACCAGTAAAACTGCCCCCCAAACCCCCACCCCCACCCCCCACCCCAATACAGTTAAATCTGCAAATTTTAGAATGGCCTTTTATTGTGGCCAGCCTAAGGCACACCTGTGCAATATTCATGCTGTCTAATCAGCATCTTGATATGCCACACCTGTGAGGTGGATGGATTATCTCGGCAAAGGAGAAGTGCTCACTAACACAGATTTGTGGACAATATTTGAGAGAAATAGACCTTTTGTGTACATAGAAAAAAGTTTTAGATCTTTGAGTTCAGCTCATGAAAAATGGGAGCAAAAACAAAAGTGTTGCGTTTATATTTTTGTTGAGTGTATATCTATTGGGTTGATATTATAGCTGCTTTACTAAATAGAAAAAAAATTTATTAGCTGGATATTGTAGTTTAATGTTACTGAGTTTTAAAAATGTCAAAAACAGTAAAACACATGTTCAAACGCTCAAAGCAGGTGTTTATGATTATCTCTATCCTACTGCACATCTATAGACTACATTACACTGCTGAAATATATGAGTTTGTGAAAAAACTAATTCAGAGAAAATCAGTTGAACTTAAGGTTGTGTTCTTAAACAGACTAAAACTTCCTCACAAGGTGTGTTGTATGTTGTATGACAGTAGATCTTTACAGTAGATCATAGAAAACCCGCTAATAGCAGAAATAGAGAGATAGCTGTTTACATAACTGTTATCAGCAGAGTATCACAAACTAAGCTGGATAGGTCAACAAGGATAAATGTGAATACAGCTGTACAAAAAAAAATTAATGTGTTATCTAAACAAAAAAAAAAAATCTTAATTTAGTATTATTAAGCTATTAATTCCTAGGATAACATTTACCTCTAAATACATTTTTAAATAAACTTTAATACTCAACTGAAATGCTAATGTCCTTTTCTGCGGTAAAAACAATCCAGTTAAAAATAACTTAAAGCCCAGTCATACAGATGATATCTTTAACAGACTCTGTCCAATAATACATGACCAAAGGGATTAAGTACATTTAAAATACACATAATTCCAATGCACTGTAAGTCAGTATCACAAAAAGTAATCCAATTTTTTGTTGCAATATAATTTAACCTCAATGTTAAGGATTAAGTTTATGTGCCTTCAGTCTGCAGGGATCAAAGCCCTACAGTAAGAGATGTTATGGCTGATCTATAAATCTGCATATCTTAGTTACATCACAGTAAACTTAATGTTAAACTTAATCAGGAAATCACAAATAAATGCTGATTTTAGGAAAAATGGAACAGCGTTGTTTATTTTGTCCCTTTTTAAGTCAGAGTAAAACAAATACAAGCATGAAAGCTATCCAAACTGGTTTTCTGCTCAAGGTTGTAAAGGAGCAATGTCTCGTGTATCCAGTTCCAGTGTTCCAGAATCATGAGTCCAGCTGCACTGGCACAAAAGAGAGTCACGCAACACTGTAAGAGCTCTCATAAACCAAAAAGCTCTCCTCATTAATTACACTAATAAAAGAATACATTTCACATGCTCTTCTCTGTGCTCATTCACAACCTCCACACACACACACACACACACACACACACACACACACACACACACACACACACACACAC
>JAQMYF010000001.1:49508951-49531431 GCA_030014195.1 Neosilurus mollespiculum
GTTGTGTGACTGATGGCCCTGCGATGGCCTGGCGAGCTGTCCAGGGTGTACCCCGCCCTCGCCCAGAGTCGGCTGACATGGGAGCCAGCCTCCCCGCGACCCTAATTAGGAATAAGCGGTTCAGAAAATGAATGAATGAATAAAATATTATGAAAGGGTTTTACCTTGAAGGCGGTCCTTAAAGCTTATTTTTAGGATTTAAAATATTGTGAAGGCAATCTTGTGTCTCTTAATTTTTATATCATTCCAATATTAGTTTATTTATTCATTTATGTATTTGTTTAAATATTTATTCATTTATTTACTTACTTACTTACTTACTTATTTACTCATTTACTTATTTATTTATTATGAAGTCCTCATCTACTCTATTTTGTTTTACTTTGGTAGGTGTCTAAATGTTGTGAAGAAATTATGGAATACATACAGAGCGGTACCGATGAAGATACCCTGGTCAAAGGCATCCCAGAAGAAAAGAATCCCTTTAAGGAAAAGGGAGGATGTGTCATTTGCTAATGTGGACAGAATAACTGCCCAATTCCTTTTACAATTTATACTCTTTGGTTCTGCACAAGGACACCTGCTACTCTTTAATCTTAGCCAGAATCTTCTCTGCTGCCTGAAACAGAGAGAAAAAAAAAAACACAGTCGGGGATAGATACTGATATTACTCTAAATGGCTTGGATATGGACCCTCTCACACCTTCTTGTATATTCCTTTTTGAAGTGGTGAAATAAAACACAATACGTTTGTGCAGCGACTGTCAGTTTGTGGTGCAGGGCATGATGCGTTGAATATCAAAATGTAAAGGATCCTTTAGAAATATTTATTAAAAAACTTTTAATGTCTTCGGTGTCACCTTGCCATGTTTATTTATCTGAGTGACTGTGAGATATGTGCTGCAGTAGAGCTGTCTGTAATTCAAATCACTAAGGTATAATATTCTTAAAATATTTCAGGAAATTTATTGAAAACAACCATACATACAGTTAATTAATGGTTTTCCCATATCAGCACACTCCTTGGTTACTTGAATTTGGCCTGCCCAAACAAACGTTCAGGGAATAAAGAGGATTAGAAGGTACTACGTGCGACTGGCCTGATTTAATTGGTCTGTAATCAGGGGATTAAAAAAGTTGATTCTAAATGGATAATGCTTGAAGTAAAACAATGGACACTCAGTTTTATCACTTGGAGGAGGCAGTGACATTAAAATCTTTTAAAATAACATCTTTATTATCATTATCATTAAAAACTTTAAAATAAAAAAATAAAATAAATATCTAATTTTAGTTTACTTGACTATAACACTCATGTTTCTTGATTGTTGGGCTCCAGGTTCCATTCCACTTTGTTGTTATAATAAATTTCTTTCTTCTGGGAAAGCTGTACACTAGATTTTCGGTTGTGTGGCTGTGAGGATTTGTGATCATTCATCCAGAAGAGCATTATTAAAATCAGGGACTGATGTCAAGCGGGGACATCTGGGGTAGTTGGCATCCTAGTTCACTGAGGTCAGTACTCTGTGCAAGCGACTCACGTTCTCCCACTCCAACCTTGGTAAGGCATGTCTTCGTGGTGCTCACTGGGTGCGCAGGGTGGACTGTCATGCCAGAACAGGTTTGAGCCTCTTAGTTTTACTCCTTCCTCTCTCACTCAACTCGAACCGCTTAATCCTACAGGGGTCACGGGGAGACTGGTACCGATCTAAGCTGACACTGGGCGAAGATGGGGTACATCCTGAACAGCTCGTCAGACCGTAGGGCATCACCCGCACTCACATCTACGGGCAAGTTGGAACAGCCACTTAGCTGAATGTGCATGTCTTTGGACTGTGAGAGAAAACCAGAGTACCCGGCAGAAACCCACACAAGCACTGGGAGAATTTACGAACTCCACACAAAACACATGGGGGCCTGGTAAATCGAACCCAGGCCCTTGCTGTGAGGTGGACATGTGCTAACCTCTACGTCACCGTGCCTTAGATCTACTGAAGGGAAATTGTAATCCAACAGCAGATGAAGGCATTCTGCACATTTCTGTGCTTTCAACGTTGTGGCACCAATTGTATCTGGGTCTGACTGTCAAGTGTCCAAGGATGGCTGGCTTTCTATGCAATAACGTGACGTCAGTGCGCATGCGCGCCGCACAGCGGTCTGATCATGGCACTATTCAGAAGATCCTTCCGAATGCACCTTAGTGCAAGTCACCACTTTCTTAAAACAAGTGCAGTTTATCACAACCGGCATGCATCGGGACATGTTTCCTCTAAAACTAAGCTCAGCTCCGAGTCGGCTGATCATGTTCTTTACACACAGGAGCATTTTGCACTGAAGGACTCTCTCAGAAAGGTAACTGAAGCTCCATAATACTTCATTAGAGAACATTTCAGAATATTGCCCAGATTCTCACACGCAGTACGTTCATGTTTTGAACGTAATCCCCCCCCCCAAAAAGTACTCTGACAGCTGTGATTATTTGTTTACACACAGGCCTGAAACAGCACTATATTTTGCTATGTAGGTAAGAGTTCAGATACTACATGCTAGCAAGTTTACTTAGCTTCACACGTAACATTAAAACAACAAGCAATAGTTTATTGTTCAGTGTTTAAATATCATGTTAATAAATCGTATACTCATTCGCATAAAAACGCGTTAAATGTACACGGTACAGGTTTTTTTTTTCCAAACGCTAACCTTGTCCACTACTCCTATGTTTAACAACACTGAGTAAAGGAGAGCTCCGGGGTCACGTGACCTGTCGTTACGGGCAACCTGGGGAGCTGAGCGACTGCGTTGAAATAACGCAGACTGCACATCTAGAGTTTTTATTTAACCATTCTCTAAAAACAAACAAACATGGCTTAGTACAGGGAATACCAATGATTCCATAACAAGATATCAGACAAGCGCGGGGGGTGTTGAATATTAGAGGAGTATGGAGAATAGACAGATTTAAAATATCTAAATAAATGAATATAGAATTCTAAAGTTCAAAGGCGTAGTGGTTAGCATGTCCACCTGACAGCAACAAGGTCCAGGGTTCGATTCCCATGCTGGGGCATTTTTAAAATGTTTTGTTTGTGGAGTTTGCATGTTCTCCTTGTGCTTGTGTGGGTTTCCTCCCACAGGACATGCATTAGGCTAACTGGCTGTTCCAAATTGCCCCAAGGTTTGAGTGTGAGTGTTGCTCTGTGATGGTCTGGCAAACTGTTCAGGGTGTATCCTGCCTTCGCCCAGTGTCGGCTGAGATGGGCACCAGCCTCCCCATGACCCAAGTAGAACTAAACTGTTCAGCAAATGATTGAGCAATGATAATTATAAAATAATTATAAATATTCATAAAAATATAGAAAAAGTTAATAAATTGAATCAGTTCACAAAGTTTTATAGTATTTGAATTACTCATTCATTTCAAAGATGAAAAATAATCACGCATCTCCTTGTGGAATACAGAGAAGAGAGGTTGGGTTTTGAAGAGTTTCACTCACTCACTCAGGGTCACAGGGAGGCTGGAGCTAATCTCAGCCAACACTGGGTGAAGACAAGGCACCTCCTGAACATTATTATTAGAATTATTATTAGTATTATCAATTTTATTCATTTTCTAAGTTGCTTAATCCTAATTAGGGTCGCAGGGAGGCTGGCGCCCATCTCAACCGACTCTGGGTGAGGGCAGGGCACCCTGAAGAGCTTGTCAGACCATCGCATGGCAACACACACAACCATTCACACTCACCTAGGGGCAATTTGAAACAGCCAATTATCCTACAGGTCAGGTGATCTGCGCTTGGACTCCGCTAATAGCTCTGAGACTCTGTGTAGCTAATGACGTCTGCTCTATTCTGTTCAGTGTACTCAATTAGACACAAAAGTAAACAGCACTCCGTAAAGACGCGTTTTGGGTCAGATAAAGGCTCCATGTCATCCCAGATCGGTTCTGCTTTTTTCCTGTTTAAATTTGCAGAGAAGCTGAAGTCATTCCCAGCTGACTCTTGTGATGGTGTCTGCAGAAACAAAACCAGAGTAACAAAATGAACGTAAACTACTGAAAACTAACTCAAGTGAGATATTTTGTTGTTTATATTTACAAATTTTTAACCTGTCCTGCGTCCGATGGTTCTGTTCTGTTCACACTCATTCAAAAACAAAAGGAAACCTAAACTTGTTTTAGTACATAGTAGAGTACACAAGAAAAACAAACTAAAACAAGATTTTTAAGGTTTATTTTTAGTTATAAAAGCATAATTATGATGTTGCTGCCTGCTCGAGTGCATATTGAGCGTCGGTCAATATGATTCAAGCATTATCCACTTAAAATAATGATGTGAATCAGAGATAGCGGACCAATCAGAACGAGCCATCACATGTAGTGTATATACTAACTTATCCCTCTAGATCAGGGGTCTCAAACTCAATTTACCCGGGGGCTGCTGGAGGCAGAGTCTGGGTGAGGCTGGGCCGCATCAGGTTTTCCACAAGAAAAGCTTTGTTTTTAAATTTTCAATCTTCTCAAATCTCTTTATTTTTATTTTTTTAACACAAAATAAGATGAAAAAATAAATAAACAAATTAAGAATTAATAAGAAAATCTTGTTCACGAGTGAGGGAAGGTTGGAGTGGGAGATTGACAGGCGGATCGGTGCAGCCTCTGCTGTAAAGCGGAGCTTGTACCGGTCCGTCGTGGTGAAGCGGGAGCCGACCCCGGGACAAGCGGAAGAAGATGAATGAATGAATGAATAAATAAATTCATATAAGTAAAGATAAGTTCTTCAACCTTTAACCTTTTTCTGAAAATGAATTGTCCTGAACATGACTGGAACACTGAAGAACATGAACTTTTCTTCTGAACATGGCTTCTCTTGCCTTGAAGTTTCAATCAAGCGTTTAGCCGACGCACGGAGAATGTCACTTCCGCTTCCTTTTTCTTGTAACCGCAGCACGGCGGTCGGCGGATAAAAGCAGTCTCTTTTGTTTTTACGCTCGATGTTCATGTCTTTTATGATGACATGAACACCATGGTATTTGTAGATGGTAGAAATTACCGGGATAGCGAGCGCAAAAAAGGCGACTGTTATCCGCCGTGCTGTTGTTATAGGAAAAGGAAGCGGAAATGACACTGTGCTGCTGTTGATGTCATTTGTTTTGACTCCTTTTTACATCATATAGAAATATATGTATTGTTCATTGTGTGAGGCAAAGCAAATACAATGCAAATACAATGCAAATAAAAAACAATGACCCACAGATATCGGTGCGATCCTATAATTGGTCCTGGTTACCGGGGACTGTTATTGCTGATGGACAGGTGTCGCTATGTGACTGCAGACTCTACATTCGGTTGCACTGAGTTCCTTACTTTTCTTTTATCCCGCCCCGTGCGTATCACTTTGATTTATTTTGTCAGAGAGAGAGAGACCTCATATTAACTCTCTAAGTGCCACTGACGTGTGTATAAATATATATATATATATTTATTTATATACGTATAATGTCCCGCTGGGCAGCAACTTAAAAACACTTTATTTTGAAGTGTTGTGAACGCAGCGCGTTGGGATGAATGTCTGCGTGAGCCCAATAGAAACAAGGCAGCCAGTCAGGCATGGAAGAAACCTCTCCATGGCAACGCTGCTGTAACTTTCACTCATTGAGAAATGTTTCTCTGCTTGCATCAAACCTGGCCAATGTCCTGCCCCCGAGAGCCATATACCCCACTGTGATTGGTAGGTTCGTTCAGCTCTGCCCACAACACTGTAAAGTGCCATACATATCAAACTCGCGGGCTGCACTAACATTAAACTTTCATATTAAGGTCGAGGCCACAAACTATCGTCCTGGGGGCTCCAATTGGCCCTCGAGTCGCGAGTTTGAGACCCCTGCTCTAGATAGTGGACCAATCAGATTTCGCTGTTGTTGTGTAGTCCATATCAATCATATTTATTTTTACTTTATTATGTCAAGTGTAGGTCATTTCATCTGTTGACCCCTTATATGGGGAAAAAAGAAAACAAAAACCAGCAACTCGTTGTCAGTAAATGTGATATTGATCTCTGACCACAACACAAAAATTCCAGCTATAGCCCCAGTGGTAGTTCAAATCTCAGTTACTAACTTTAGCTATAGGATTCAAAACTTAAACCTTGAACCATGTCTCACTTCCTTGCCTCATGAAGGGAGGAAAACACTGCACATACATTGAATCAGTGCTGTTTCTCAAAATAGTGTCAGCTGGAAAAGGTTGAAACAAAGAGAAAGGAAGTTGCTTTGTGTTATATTCCCAAGTGATTTTAAGTGGGTTAAAATGGTATGCCAATATTAGAGTTTTTTTTAAAGAATGCTGGCATGCTAAATATGACTTTTATATTTATTGTACTTGTTAAGGGTGGCATGTTGGTCCAGAACCTGGTATTCGACTAGGTCCTTCCTGTCAGAATTTTGCATTCTCTTCCTGTAACTTTGTGGGTTTGTTCCAGGTGCTCTGGTTTCTTTACACAGTTCAAAGAGGTGCTTTTAGTTCAGTTAGCTACTCTAAATTGCCCATAGATGTGAATGCGGCATGTCTAAAAAGTACCCCGCCCCTTGAACCCAGACTTTTGACTAGTACGATACAGTAAATTCCATAATTTTTTTTGGACAATGTCATTTTTTTTTTGTAAACTTGTTGCTGTACACCTCTAAGATAGATTTGAAATGACTTGTATACATTCGGTATAGAGCTTCACTGTATAGAAAGTGTAGACTTTCAGCTCTAATCTTTTTAACAGAAAATCACCTGTGATTGGACAGTTATTTGATAAGCAGTTTCATCGTCAGTTATGGCCTGTTCATTCGTTATTACCTGACAAATTAGGAAGCTTAAAGGTGTAGAATTAACTCCAGGTGTAAAATTGGCATCTGGCAGCTGCTCATGGGAGATTTCAATGTGTTCCAGAGATGTGCCATTTCAAGTAAAGGAGGCCATCATTAGGCAGGAAAGAACAAGCCTACCAGAGAGAATTCAAAACATTGTGGCATTCAGTGGAACTGGTTCCACTGTGAGCCAGTAATTGTGTCCTGTTTGTTGAAAGCGATAAAAAGTGCCCTTGCCCTCCACTAGAATTCTTCACTCCAACAATAAGGTTTTTTGATTTTAAAGGTTCTGGAAGACCTCCATATTTTTCAGATTACCTTTCTGTGGTACCTCCCTTCCTTTACTGTGAATATTCCTTGGCATTTGAATTTGATGACTGGTGTAGTGGGGATTTATTACCGGGAGGCTAAAGCAGTTGAACACTCTAGATATCTTTGTTTGTTGTACTCTGATTGTGAAACACTGCTAGTGATATGTTTCTTGGATAACATTTACTGTGTATTCCTCCTTTCTCTAAAACATTCCAGTGTTCCACTAGAGACATCTTTTTCACAGGCAGGGGAAGAAGTTAGTAAAAATCCATTCATACTCAGAAATTTTTATTAAACATTGGTCAAATAAACATCAATGATCCAATAATCCATCTAATTCAGCCATGCACCCACTGATCATTCATAACTTTAAAACCACCAAGATGTAAAGCGAATAGCATTGATTATCCCATTACAGTGGCATCTGCCAAGGGGTGGGGTATATTAGGCAGTAAGTGAACAGTCAGTTCTCGAAGTTGTGTTGAAACCAGGAAAACTGAGCAAGCAAAGCATATGAATGACTTTGACCGGGGTCACGTTATTATCCTAGATGAGTGGGTCATAGCATCTCCAAAACCACAGGTCTTGTGGGGGGCTCCCAGTATGCACTAGTTAGTACCTACCAAAAGTAGTACAAAGAAATCGTTGAACCACGAACAGATTTAGAGGCACGTTGTTGATATGTATGGGGAGTGAAGGCTAGCTCACTTGGTCTGATCCCACAGAAGAGCTTATGTTGCTGAAAAAGTTAGCGTTGGCTATGATAGCAAGGTGTCAGAACCCACAGTGCATTGCAGATCGCTGCATATGAGGCTGCATAGCTAAAGACCAGTCAGAGAGCACGTTTTACCCCTGTCCACCACTGAAAGTACCTTCAATGGACACGTGAACGTCAGAAATGGACCACGAAGTAATCAAAGTAGGTGGAGTAGTCTGATAGATCAAGATGGGTGGGTGCATGTGCATTGCTTTCGTGAGGAAGAGATAGTAAAAGGATGGACTATGCAAAGAAGGTCTAAACATTGCTGCAGACTTTATGGCAGTGGTGTCTGGTAACGGCAGTAGTCTCCTTCAGTAGGATAATGCAGCCCGCCATGCTGAAAAACTTGTTTAGAAATGATTTGAAGAAAATTGGACTCCAATTTCCCCATCTGGGGAATGTGCTGCAAACAAGTCCAAACCATGGACCCACCTTGAATTAAAAGTGCTGCAAACTGCTTGGTTCCAGATACCACAGCACACCCTCAGAGGTTTTGTGGACTCCATGCCTTGATGAGTGAGAGCCATTTTAGTAACACAAGTACGACCTACACAATATTAGGCAGGTGGTTATTGTTACGGCTGATCGGTGAGTATTGTATACATCTATTCATCCTTCTATCCACCCTCTCCAGTCTGTACAGTCTATCTATCCATCTTGATTTATGTACTCTATTTGTCATCCAGCTATCCATCAAATATTCATCCATTCCAATCCATCTAATCCACCCATCCTTTCATCTTTTCCACTTCAATCTATCCATCCAACAAACTTTTATCATAATTTTTTGAACTTTATACCATCCAATCAACCTTCATTCTTTTCAGTTAAATCCATAATTTCCCATCAATCCATTCAGTAAAGCCAGAAATCTCTTTCCACCCATAGTCTATCCATGCATCCATCCAACTCTTCATCTCTGGACATCGGTGAATAGTCTCAGAGACAGTAGGTAGAGGAAGTTAAATGGAAGGACGGATGGTCAAATGTGTTTTGACACAGGTCATGACTGGACAGGAAATATTTTCAACAGGAAAGGGCATACTAACGTGACTGTGACAGGACTGAAAAAAGTATATACGAATGAATTTGTTACACTATGTATGCTTTTCATTTTCTAGCTTTGAAAATTATGAATTCTTCATCCTGGAGTGAGTTGAGAAAATTCAAGAACAAAAAGTGCTGTCCATGAGTAATTTAGTCTTTAATCTTATCTGCAGAAAATATTTGATAGGGTCTCAGGCCAGAGAGAAATAGTTCACTTTTGGACCCTTCTCCTCACATATCGTTGTACATATCATGCTGTAATTCTTCTGGGAGGTGCAGCTCAGTCTATTGACCTTTAAAGATGAGTAATTAAGATGATTCAGAACACATAAGAATTCTCGATTACTGAGTAGTAATGTGCTTGTGATTGTAGTATTTGGCACAAAAAAAAAAAAAAAAAAAGATTTGTTGTAGGTTTTTACATAAGCTCCTTAAAGGATACACTTAAAATCCGTTGGGATGTAGAAGGAGTCTTTATGTTAAGAATATCATTATATATCGTTGCCCAATTTGTTTCTTTCACCATATTATTACGGAGCTCCCGCATGGCGCTTTACGCCGCCCCATAAATAAGGAATAAGCATCTTTTTGAACGTCAAGACCCTTCTGATCCCAAAGCAGCTTCTCTAACCATTAGGCTACACCTGCCCTAGGCTATGGCTTTATTTCAAAATGAACACTTTTTCAAAAAAGTGTCAAAAAAGACCCACTTTTTTAATAAAATAAAATACACCTTTTAACAATGTAAACAGAATTCTATGTGCCATATGCAGTAGGTATCTTCATTTTTTTAGCTGGCGAAATAAACTATTACTGCCGCACAATGCGTTACTTATTTGAATAGAGAGGCCTTTAACCCAATCACATTGAGGAACATTAGCAGACTGGCTCCCAAAGACATGCACATTATTCTGTTCCAAATTGCTCCTAGGTGTGAATGGTTGTGTGTGAGTTGCCCTGTAATGGTCTGGCGAGAGCTGTTCGGTGTGTGCTCCACCTTCGCCCACTGTCGACTGAGATGGGCACCAGGCCCCGCAACCCGAGTAGGAGAAAGCAGTTTGGCAAATGAATGACTGAGTGATCTTATTAGTAATAATGGGACTGAAAAACAGAATCTTACAAATGTTTGCATGAATTTTAGGTTTTCTTAGTATTTGATGTCATCTTTGTACTATAATGACAATGAGCACTTGAGCTGACACAGATTCCACAAGTTTCCATAAAACCTTATGATCCACGCTAGATCAAGTCTATCAGCATTGTCTGAATACATGCTTTAGCAGAAGGGATATGATGCATGGGAAATCTGACCTTTTGTCTAAAGGGTTAACATATTCAGTATCACAAATTGAAGCTGTTACACATTTCCTCTTTTTTGTTTTATGATTTTCAAGAAGTGTGTGTTTTGGGTGTGTGGGTTCCCTGCTCCACCCTCTTATCCCATATTGTGAGTAAATACTACCAGTAAATGCTAAAATTCTGCTCAGGTACGGGATACAGGAAAAAAAACCAGGGTGAGGCTGGGCAGTACTCCCTTGCATGTAAGACTAGTACAAAATATTTCTTGGTAGGAAATTATCTTTTTCATGTGAAGGACCTGGTAGGAAATAAATCACTGTCCATCTGTGCTTCCAGCTGGTAAGACTTCATGTAGTGTAATGATACAGAGTTTTAACACAATGATTGCCATGATTAATTTTGTGCTCAAGTCTCTCTCAGTGCACAATTGAAAACTTTAACAAAATAGATTTCAGGTTAAAACTATAATGCATTTCCTGGTTGCACTTTTTAACCAGGTAGTACACAGTTGCTATGCAGAAGTTATTTAGGTGATTTATAATCATACCGGATAGGTGGGTTTCCTTTTGGGTTGTCTTCCTCTCGTCCTCATGTTGTCTCTGGGAGTTTTTCCCTGCCATGGTTTCCTGTGACTTCCTGTGAAGGACAAATACGGTCCTGGGTTTAAGTCCTAGGCTTGACAGGGGTGTTTCTGTGTGAAGTTTGCATTTTCTCTCTGTGCTTGCATGGGTTTGCGCTTGTTTCCATCCACAGTCCAAAGACACACACAACTGGGTTAATCGGCACTTCCAAATTACCACTGAGTGTGAGTGTGAATGGTTGTGTGTATGTGTGTGTTGGCCCTGTGATGGTCTGGCAATCTATCCCGCCTTCGCACAAAGTCGGCTGAGACAGGGTCCATCCTCCCCTTGACCCTATTAGGATTAAGTGGTTCAGTAAGTGAGTAAATGAGAGTAATTTAGGAGTAGTGATTTAGTATGTGAGCAGTTCTAGGTTAAAAAAAGATCATTCAGAGCAAAACTGGTCATACATCCATGTGTGTAATAATAAGAAAGAGTTCATGGTAATGAAAATTATCTATTTCATGGTCTGATCAAGGTAGGAACCATTCACTGGTAATCTATGATACACAGTTATAGTAACTCTCCTAAAGGCTTAGTGATTCATGGTGATTCAAGTATAATGTCTTCAGTACTACTTTCTTCACAACACTAGTGGTTTTCCAGCTGTTCTTTGGGTGGGTCAGCTCTTGGTCAGTTGTGGGACTGGGCCTTACTACACCTCTCATGAGTGATGCTGCTGTTGCAAACAAAACGTGTCCCTGTGACGCATGTTAAGGTTGAGTAGTTGGGTAGTTCCTCTCAAGAAGAACATCTAAATACACTATAATGAAGAGCTGGAAAACTGCTAGAGTGGACTTGGTGACATCACTGTGATCTAAATTCATTTAAATAGAAATGATTCAAAATGGTGGAATACAATGTCTGGAATGCAGTAATGAGATTTAAAGTACGAGTCACATAAAGATAAATATCCAAACATTCAGCATTTATATATATATATATATATATACAGTATATACACTCAAGTGATTAAAGGATCTGATTTTTTTAACAGGGCGCCATGGTGGCATAGTGGTGAGCATGTCCGCCACACAGCGGGAAGATCATGCATACAAGTCCCAGCTAGACAAGGGCATGCTCTCCCTGTGCTTGCGTGGGTTTTCTCAGGGTGCTACGGTTTTCTCCCACAGTTCCCTGCCAGCCTCCCCGTGACCCTTGTAGGGTAAATCAGTTCTGCAGATGGATGGATGGATTTGTTGTACAGATATTTCACAACAAACAGTAGAAGCATAAACTGCTAAAAGTGTGATGTATCCTAAACTTAAAAAATTATTATTGATAATTTACTGTGGTGACATACAAATAAATTTATTTAAGCAAGCACACACACACAAACACACACACACACACACTGATGCAGGTTAGTTCAGTGCAACACTGTGTTTAGTCTGTATTATATCGGAAAATATCTCATTAGGTAAAACTGTTTGCGTGTTGCTTTCGAGAAGCTATTTATCATGTTTTCTGCACTCTTGCAGCTCATTGATCAGGAGATTAACCCTTTTGTGGACAAATGGGAGGAGGAAGGTCAATTCCCTGCACACAGAGTCTTCAAGATCCTCGGGAGTGCTGGATTTCTGGGAGTCAGTAAACCCGTGGGTGAGCTGACTACACATTTTTAAATGAGGCTGCAGAGTTTTTAGCTTATTTTTTACCATTCTGTATGAGAACGTAGTGGAGCGTGTGGAAATATGAGATATGATATGAGAGAATAGTTTGATAATGACAAAATTAATTAAGGTTGAATGATTCTGAATACACACATTCAGAAAAAAGAACAGATAGCAGGCTGCTGCTTTAATGTAGTTCTGAGGTAAAACTTCTAAATCTATTGTAAGCACCAAGACTCTGCGTTAAAGAGCTTGAATATTAATAAATGTATCCTCAGTGACTAGACTTTAATCTGTCTGCTGTGCCAGTTAAAAAGCTAGTCATTACTAAAAGTAATATTTCAATAAGCTAGATCATTAAATGTGTATTAAGTGGTATTTCTTATTAAAAGGGAAACTTGATAATGCAAGTCCATGAAACTTTGCATGGAGACAATAAATGGGCTAGCCATGGTCTAATGGTTAGCGGACTTGGGACCGAAAGGTCACTGGTTCGATTCCCGAAGTAGCAGGGGGAAAAAAAAAACATGTGGCGACAGAGTGAGTGAGCAGCACCCGCCCTTTTTCCACTTTCACAGCTGAAGTGCCTTTGAGCAAGGCATCTAATCCCCAACTGTTCTCCGGATGTGCAATGTGCTTTCCCATTGCTTAGAGAACGTGAGAACGTGTTCATGTGTGTGTGCTCACTTTAGATGGGTTAAATACAGAGACAAATTTCTTTTGCTGGATTAATGTAGTATATGAAAAAAAATAATATATAATAAAAATGAGATAATTGAGTAATCACGTTTCCAGTGCTTGTCATTCTGTTTTTCTTTTTTTTTTACTTGTTTGAAAGATTGGAACGAGCGCAGGATTAAGAGTAAAGAAGAATTTAGTTTATAAACCAGTGGATCAGAAGACCAAGGCTCTTGCATTAAGAAATGCTGACACTGGGAATGTTTTGCATTAGCGAACAGGATTAAACAAGAGCATCACAAGGCTAACCTGTACATAAGATTACCATCTGGGAACTCAGCTCAGTTCATCGGATATATACAACCTTTGGTACTTGTGAGACGTCTTTGTGTATGATATTTAACCGAAGTACTCGTGTAGTGACTCATGCTAAAAACCAACAGGATAAACATTTGTATTCTTATCTCAAGGACACAGGAGTCATTTTGTTTGATATATGATACAAATTAACTGAGCTCTCAAAATATTTGTTTAGCTTTAAGGTTCTCAGTGAGCCCGCTGATTTCCTAGGCTCAAGTTCCAGACTTTCACAAGGTTCATTTTCTCAAAACATGAAACTTGTATTTCTCAGCACTATTTGTTAAGATCAGCACAATTAAAAAAAAAAAAAGTATAACAGCAATATTAAATTCTTATCTGATTGATCATAAGATGTTGATAATTTTTTTTTTAAACCAGCAGCTTCCTGTCACAAGAAACACATGATAAGATGTCACTGCACTTTCCAGTTTCACGTAGAGATAAACTGTGTATCTCAAAGGTGATGAAGAGGTGCTGCTCTAGTACCCATAAAATTATGGCCATGATTGGATGCGTATAGTCAAAAATAATAGTTAAACAACACGTGGCATTCATACAATGCTCAATTGATATTAAGTCGCCCCTTGTTCCAAGAAAACATTCCCCACAGCATTACACCGCCACCACCAGTCTGAACTCTTGACATAAGACAGGTTGGGTACATGGATTTTTGCTGTTAATGCCAGATTAAGTTACACCATCTGCCTGTGGCAGCAGAAATCAAGATTTTTAAGATCAACTGAGGTTTTTCATCTCCACCAGGTTTTCTCCAGCTGTGTAGTTTTAGAGAACTTGTGCCACTGTAGCTTTAGATTCCTGTTGTTGTGTGAGGCTAAATTAAATGCCCTTCTAGTTCTTCATGTATTTGACATGAATATATATCAAAATTAATTACATTGAAAAGGATAAACATTGTAGTAAATCTGAGGGTACAGTCATTCCGGACACTTCCTTCCTGTTCAGTGTGTTTTCTGAGTTTGTTGAAATGAATTTAAAGAGTTGAATGAAATCCTGATTGGTGTTGATATGAAAAATCTCTTTCCACCAAGGAATAATATCCCCAGTGCTATGACCACTGACGAAGAGGAAAGAGTGTGAACAGTATCTCTGACACCACATGAGCGACCTCTCCTCCCTGTTACTACAAACCTTGTTATTTTAGCTCAGAAAATATTTGGTGGTTGTTTAATTTGGCAGCTGTGCCTGCGTCTTTATTTTTTTCCTAAGAACATTTCTGTCCTCTTTCAGTTCAGTGCTGTGTGTTCAGAAACTAGTTGCTCAATAATGATTTTAGATAACGCACATTTTCATTCCAGTTTTGGTGGTAAAATGTCCTGGGCCTCATATCCGTGCACTGCTTTACTCCTAACAGTGAAATGAGTTCCTCTGAAGTCTCTCTTGAACATCAACAGCTTTAAGACTGTCATTCCTTTAGGAAGCCTGGAGCTTTATTAAGACTGTGCTTTAATTGCATGCTCTGACTTATTTAAACACACTCTCCCGAGTCTTGCTTTAAATTAGTTTGCAATCAATCATAATTAGCCACAGTCATAAAATGCACAATAAAAAGCTGACAATTAACACTGAACGAACCATCTCTCCTTTATGGACAGTGTAATTGTCGACCCTATGAGAGTCTACACTCATTTACTTTTTGTTTCATCAAGAAACTGGGTGTGATTTAAAAAAAAAAAAATTTCACTCGCTCTCTCTTGATTCTTCATTTAAATATACCAAAGCCATCTTTTTTCTAATCTGTTTGCTGTTTTAGGCTTCATCACTGCAATAACATTATCTCTCTACCGCTGTATCTGTTTCCTCTGCATTCACCAGCCAGACACTTCTCTTCTGAGCGCACCACGATAAAGTGATCTGTTAAAATCTGTTAAAATGATATGGTGTGCTAAAGGAAATATTGCAAAGACTTATGTATAATGTGCTTGTATAAAAACATTCCTACATACACAGCACATACATAGTGCTCTCGAATGAGTTTAAATGTTTTTTGAAGTGTGGTTTGTCGGTTATCTACATTATGTCTATGTCTGACATTTTACAACTTCCAATTAGTAATGATTTATGACTAAAATGTGCCTTTCTCCATAGATAGTATAATTACACAGTGAAACTGGACAAAAAGAAAAAAAAAGAGAAAATAAAAATCAATGTTTTCAATCTCTCTCTCTTTTTTTTTTTTTTCAATCGGCCTTGACTTTTTTAAATGTTAATATAAATTTGTATATGCATTCTGCAAAGATGCAAAAAGAATCTGGTTAAGTAATACAGCTACAGTGGAAAGCACAGCTGAAGGCTATGAATAAAGATGAAAATATACTGTAGACAAGGTCATATTTATTTCATTTTCTATATGTTACATGCAAATTATCAAGGGATAATAAATGCATTTGTGTGTCTCAGTGGAGTCTGTGTTGAATTTTGAAATGTAAAGTTCTCCATGTTCACCTTTAGGGGTAAACAGACTTTAAACAACAGGGTTTTTTTTTTGTTTGTTTGTTTGTTTGTTTTGTTTTGTTTTGTTTCAGCTTGACGTATGACCGAGTTACACACAAAAGAAAAACTTCCGTTCAGAAATGTCAGTTGTTGCTTTCAAAAAGTGTAAAAATTTTACCATATGAAAGGTTGTCCCTGGCTGCTACACGTTTAAGACAGATCTGAGAAGGAAGGTTAAACTAAACCCTTTAACTCAGTAGTGTTGCAGGAACCAAAGTTGAATAGGCAGTAGGACAAACTTGGCTGTCCATCCAACAATGGTGCAGGTAGTAAATACCATCACTTCTGTTATAACAACTAAAAATGATCATTCCCTTAATTTTAATAAGGCAAAAAAAAAAAAAAAAAAACTAAAAAACAACAAGAAAAACCCCATAAACCTGTGACTTGCTTTGCAGCTTGAACTACTCTCAGAGCTTCAGTTGAACAAAAATATCTTCTGGTCAATCAGATTATCTAGATCTTAATCTAACCTGTTTCTGCTGCTTGGAGGGGATGAACCCACAAAGTATGTGTTGATAATGAGAATATCTCCTAAGGAATGATTTATTATTTCTTGATATGAGAACATATTCTCAACATTATGACCTAACCACTCATTATTATGAACATAGTGCATTTTTCTAAGAACTTTAGTTATAATTTTGAGATTCAATCCAGAGATACTAAATCAATTATGACAAACCTTCTCACTCATTTGCCAAGCCGCTTAATCCTATCAGAATGGCAGTGAAGCTGGAGCCTATCTCAACTGACCCTGGGTGAAGATGGGGTACATCCGGAACAGCTCACCAGACCATCACAGGGCAACACACACCAACAACCTTTTTGTACACAGCTGCACTGTGGGAGAAACATATCTAATTTATTGCTATTTTATTTTTCTATTTTAGTAGCCAAGTAGAATTAAAAAAAAAAAACAGTGTGATGCTTTATTAACATATACATATATTAGTCTATACCATTTTTAATTCATTAATTTTATAGAATATTATTCATAAATAAAACAGTTATCACAGCTACTTGATTGACAAGCTGCTTTATTTAAAAAAATATAGGCACCTCACTGTTGGAAATGACAGCTGTCAAAGTGAGCACACACACACAGCAGTGAGTTGCCACATTGTTGTGCCTGGAAAGCAGATGGGAGTTAGGCCACCTCAGCCATGAAGGTGGAGGAAGGAGAGATGCTGCTCACTCCTTCCCCACTGCCACACATTTTCACTCCCGGTTCAGGAATCGAACCAACAACCTTTCTGTCCCAAACCCGCTTATCTAAACATTAGGCCATGGCTGCCCCAGTTTGAGCTTTGAACTACTATCAGTATCCAGCTAGTATTCCATTTATTCACATTTGGCTACAGGCTATTACTTTGAAGGTGGGTGTTCAGTTCAAGTACTACTAGAACTTTTTTTCCACTTTTTTCCTCTCTGAAGTGATGTTATGACCTTTGGGATTCTGGATCGAGCCATATTAGTCTGAGCAGTATGTGAAAAGTAAATCATAATGATATTGCGAGTGCACTGGAGATACACAGATATTGAGGGAAATGCAGTTGAAATAATCGTAATTTTGAGTTGTTTGTTTTTGGCAGAATATGGAGGACTGGGATTGGACTTCAGCTACAGTGTGGCTGTGGCAGAGGAACTGGGCAACATCAACTGTGGAGGCATTCCCATGGCTATTGGTGTTCAGAGTGATATGGCTACCCCTGCACTGGCCAGGTAATTTTAAATACTTCCACGTAAATTTGGTACATAAATTAAAACCATTTACTGAATTAACCATCACCTGGGGTTTTAGTAGGGTCTAACAATCTCTGAAAGTTATATCTACACAACACGGACACATAGCTCTGATTTCAATTTCTGATTTTTCGCCACGCTGTGTTGCTTTTGTGTAAGTTGTTGAGGGAGGCAATATCAGTGAAAATTATTATGACTTTGTTATGCAAAGGTTTTTCATCACCATCTCGTGAGGTTTTTGCTTGCAATAACGAAAGGAGCAAATTGTAGCGAATAATAAATAATGTTTCGTTATTGCTATGAGGGATGTAACTGAACTTGATGTCGCTGTAGATTCGGATCTGCAGAGCTGAAAAAGGAGTTCTTGCTTCCGTCCATAATGGGAGAAAAAGTGGCATGCCTGGGAGTGAGTGAAGTTGGAGCTGGCTCTGATGTTGCAAGTAAGTACATTCCCCCCCAAAGGGAAAATCCAGGGGATTAACATGGGCTTGCATGAGACACAAACTTGATTAAAGTGAAAAGAAGCAAGTGGCAAAGAGAGGTGTTGAGCACAGCTGAGTGTACAGCGTGGTGTCTATTTGTAGTGTTTATGTTTTAAGAATGTCCTCTCTCTCTCTCTCTCTTTCTTGCTCTCTCGCTCTCTGGAATAATAATGATTCAGGTGTTTCCCTTTATTCCGAGCCTTTCAAGGTTATTCACCCAAACTAGGTACTGTTAGGAGAACCTTTTTTTTATGAGCACACAAGGCAAAACTGGATGGTAGGAATTTCAAGATTTCCCCTAATGTTTTCCTTAAACACCATGTTCCATCTGTGCATCCTCAAAAGCAGAATTGTCAGGTGTTTCTGTTTCCAGTCACCTGATTATTGTTTATTTTTTTAACTGGAATCTGTTTTCACTAGGAAACTGTTTGGGGAAGTTAAACAGAATTTTCCACAGATGTAGACTGTAAAAGAAATGCTGTTGTGTTCCAGGCATTAAAACAAAGGCTGTGCGTAAAGGAGATGAGTTTGTTATTAATGGTGGAAAGATGTGGACCACCAACGGAGCGCAAGCGGATTGGATGTGCCTTTTGGCTAATACAAGCGATGGGCCACCACACAGGAACAAGTCCCTTATCTGCCTGCCTATGAATCTGCCTGGTAGGAACATTATATAACCAGGAGGCTGTTTTTGGTCCACAAAATGTAATTTTTTAGGAGAACATGGGCTCTTCAATCAGTCTGTTCCTGCTCTGACAGCACCTTACTGGCTTCTTTACTCTGGGGCTGATCTATTACAGGAATTCATATTGCACGTAAGATTGACAAGCTGGGCATGAGGTCTTCGGACACCGCAGAGGTGTTCTTTGAAGATGTTCGAGTACCATGTAAAAACATCATTGGTCAAGAGGGAATGGGCTTCACATACCAGATGCTGCAATTCCAGGAAGAACGTCTTTGGGGAGTGGCCAATAGTAAGTGCCAGTAGCATTTCACATGTATCCCATACAGAACTGTTTACTCCCTAGTACTGAGAGAATATTCTGTGAATGAGTCACTGCCTGTGTCATCTTGACATCATATGACGACAGTGCTGTTAATGAAGTGTAATGTAGGCTACATCATCTTGCTTACACATTGCTTAACTTTGTAAAGTGGCATTAATGTAATTTGAAAGTCAGAGACAGACTGTTTCCAAAATGACTGAATTCATAATATGTGGTCATTATTTTAAGGTGGAAAGTTTTTCTTCCTTTATTTTAACAGTTGCTTCCCTTGAGGTCAGTAGCACATGCACTCCTGTCTGATTGGGATCCAGTTTATTTCAAGCCACTATGTCCCCATTATCACTAACACTTCTTCCTATTTCTGTTTGTAATATAAAGTTCTAACGATGATGGAGAAAGTGGTGCAAGAGACAATTAGCTATACTCGGCAGAGGAAGATCTTTCAGCAGCCGGTGCTTTATCACCAAGTTGTCCACTTCAGGCTAGCAGAGCTGCAGACTGAGATCGAGCTCCTGCGTTCGCTGCTGTATCGTTGCACAGGTAGGCCAACACATTAGCCAAAATGTTTAAAGCAACTCCATATTATATTGCCTTTAGCAGTTCTGTAACACAGGCATTGTTTATAAATCACATCACTGTTTCTGTGCACTAAAAACAACTTTTACCCCCAAATCCCCTGAATCGCACTAGCCACTACCTAGCCAATATAAACAACTGTGGCCATTTTGCTAACTTTGATCTTGACCGACAGTGAGCTTTTCATTAACTTGTTTCAGCCTTTGGTCACAAGTTGCTACACTAAAAATTTGATGGTGATATGACAAGCAGTTCTTAAGATGTAGGTTTGTGAATAGTACTTGAACTTACCACCCACCTCTACCAAGGTAGATAAATAAATATATAAATACACAAACTGACAGAAGTGAAAACTACCAGCTATGCTATTGCAGCTGATGATAAAGGTTAATTTATCACATGCTATTTAATGAATGCTCCTTTTAAAATTTAAGTATGGAAAGCCGTGCCCCCAACATTGTTTTGTCATACAAATAAACTTTATTTGATACAGTGAGAATGCCTACTTATACTAACCTGACAGAGCAATAAAGACAATTTGCATAGGATATTTACTTACTCACCAGGAAAGAGCAAGTAAATGAAGTTCTGCTCTTCTATAAATTAATGAAACTATCAACATGGATTAAAAAACACAAAAATGAAATATAGCACTTTTTTTTCCCCACACAATTTTCTTTTTTCATTTTCCTTGTAGGTATTTAACTCCAGATAAGTATGTTTGTAAATATGAGTTGACTCAACACACAATGCTCAAGTAAAAATAAAGACAAACAGTCTGGTTTCATGGTGGTTAACATGTGGTGAAAATCAATTGCCCTTTGATTTTTGCAGTAAACAGGATGCTGAAAGTTTGCCACCACTTTCTCAGGGTTCTCATTTACTGAAATCTAAATTGTTGATGTGTTATTTTTCTGTTAGGCCAGCAGAAAGAGGAGCTTTTAAATGATGCTGATGTTACATTACATTTAAATGATGCGGAGTCTTCGACTCCTATCTCAGCCCTAATTCTAACTTGTAAAACACACCTGTATTGAAACATTTATATATATTTATTTTATAAAACATGCTGGAGTTGTCCTTTAAGCCAATTCTTTTTTTTTGTAATAGAATTTGCTCAGTTCCCAAAAATGGTGCTGGCAAAATCAAGTTTGCTGCGTTCCCAAAGTCTGGCAAATATATCTAGTGAGGTTCAAATACTATGCGCCAACACATATTTCACTGTGTGCTAGCTGTGAATGTAATGTGAAGAAAACGAGTTGTCGTGAATGTTCTGTCAGGGGACTTGGTATAACACAGTAAATGGTTGGATGATTATGATTAGGGTGTGTCTAAATTTCAAAGTTTTAAAATGAATGCTGGCCAGGTTTTCATTGTGTGTCATATTGGAGAAACAGGCTACATGCTAAATTTGGCAAAAATCAGACTGGATTTAGAACTTGCTCTATTATATACAAATATATAATGTGGGCCAGAGATTCACTGAAAGACTGCATGAGAGCCACTGCTCTTTCGTTCATTCATTTTTTGAACCGCTTAATCCTAATTAGAGTCACAGGGAGGCTGGCACCCATCTCAGCCGACTCTGGGCGAGGGTAGAGTACACCCTGGACAGCTCGCCAGGTCATTGCAGGGCAGAAACACGCTGACAGCAATCCAATGGCCTACTCTTTTTGAACGACAGCAAAGGTTCTTTACATGCCTTTTACATTTAGCTGCACTGGGGGGAGAGCAGTGACAATCCGATGACAGTGGGTGCTTGAACCCCCAACCTTGGGATCAGTAATACAGCACCCTGCCACCAGGCCACCTCTGCCCCGAGATCAACTGCTCTTTCTGCCAAATCATTTGTCACTCGCAGTGAAAGTACAATAGCTTGAGCCTCTTTGTATGATTGTTCTGATTCCCGTTGTTGTGGATCCTTTTCAAGAAAAGTTTGATCCAATTCCAAGATCGCATTATATAGTCTCGCTCGCTAGACTTGGCACCTAGATGCAAAACTTTGGCCGCGTTGAGCAAGTATCTGATTGAGCTATCTGCCTCAAAAGTTATATTTGGAGTTTTTGTATGAAGTGTCACGATAATTTAACCTGGCCAATATAAAATAGTAACGGTTAAAACTTGAGTTTTTTCCTCAGCCTATATAAGGTAGGAACTTTCCTAAACGTTCTTACTAAAGTTTAAATTTTCCCATATTGTTAACACACGCCATAACTGATGATGGTTATTTTTATATCCTCAGCACTGTACATTAAGGGCAACGATGTGACAAAGTTGGCAAGCATGGCAAAGCTGAAGGCAGGTCGTCTAGCACGTGAGTTAGGAGACAGCTGTTTGCAGTACTGGGGTGGCATGGGCTTCACTAGTGATGTCCTCATCAGCAGGTTCTACAGGTCAGTCCACTGCTGCCTCTTTAAATCCATGTCCACTTTGTCTTTGCCTTCTGTTATTAATGCATTTGAAGCTACAGTGACATCTAGAGATGTGGCTAATTATGGCAGCAGTTAAAAACTTGCCTCAATGTGAATTTTAAATGATTAGGGTTGCTAAAACCATCTAAATGTAAATAAAAAATGAATTAGTACACCACCATAATGAATCAAAAATGTACTACAGG
>JAQMYF010000001.1:49563434-49574880 GCA_030014195.1 Neosilurus mollespiculum
GTATGTATATTGTATATATTTAGATATTTGTAATTTTTCTTATTGAGACTTTTATCTTTATCTTTTTCTTTAATTGTTATGGAGCAACTGTGTGCCCACAATTTCCTCCGGGATCAGTAAAGTATTCTGATTCTGATATTCAGGTGTATCACCTGTCTTGATGCTTTAAGCATCCGTTTAATGAGTTCATGTTCTGTCAAGCTTCTGATTTTTGTGTTTGCTCCACAAACATTTATTTACCTGCCTACCTGAGTTATATTGTGCAAGTCTGAGCAGTGTAGTATAAGCCTCTGTTTTATGGGTTTCAGTTCTGACAAGTATATTGAAGTAAAAGTATGGCTTATAAACAAAAACACTGAAAATATCAGCTTATTAACCACACTTTTATCTCAATATACTTGTCGGAATTATTTTTTTGGTTCTCACTGCCTACAATAGCATTGTTAAATACATTTTCACCAAAATATTATAGAAAAGCATTTTTAACTTCATTTTTTTAGGAGCTGCACACTGCTCTATTTACATAATTAAAATAATTTGAATCTGAGATTAAATACTGTTTGTATAAAATCTCTTAAGTCACTCACTGTTAGGTGGTGGCTCAGTGTTTAATGCAATGGATAAGTGATCCGAGGTTCAGGGGCTCAAGCCCTAGTGCCACCAAGCTGCCACTTTTGGGCCCTTGAGCAAGGCCTTTAACCCTCTACTACTCAGTTGTATAAAAAAAAATGTAAAAGTCATATAAAAAATTGATGGAAAAAAAATCTAAGTCGTTCTGTATAAGGGCGTCTGCCAAATGCCTTAACTGTAAATGTAAATGTTAGAATCCAATTAAATAATTCAAAACATGCCTTTGGTGTTTATCTTACCAAGTAAACTAATATAAAGTGACAGGGTGGGCTATGAAGACTTGCTACATGTAGGTGGGAAAATACCAGGAAGTAGGAGGAGTGTAGAAAGACTGACAGGAGCTTGATGATGGAGGGTGTTACTCTCAGTTTCAGCTAAAGTGACTTGTACATGCCCCGCCTCCTAAAATATTGCTCATTGTTAATAAGAATCCTTTTCACCCAGGAAGGGTAAATCCTCCAGACCAGTCAGCCAAATGACCACATGATCTAATCAGGAGGAGGACAGGAATGCTACCATCTTCTGCTTACATGTATCTACCTTGAAAAACACTTAATGCTTTCCTCCTGCTATGTATTTTTCCAGGCCGAACTGGCTGAGACACACACACACACACACACACACACACACACACACACACACATATACGGGGTTGGGGGGGGGCATAAAAGTATGAGAGGGGAGGGCAGCAGCTTTTGTGCCTGTGGAAAATGAATCACAGAAGCTGAGGGAAGGAACAGAACAGAAACACATCTGGCCAAAAAAGACAAAGAGGGGAAAAAGTCTTTTACCTGCCTTATATCCATCCCCTTTTCCTTAAGTCAATTTTATTCCTTCTCAGCTTTCTATAGATTTAAATCTTACAACTAAAGTCACTAACAATTCACTATGCTCTTTGCCATGTTGATTTATGACCATTTAAGGCTTTTAAAATACATTACAGTTATGAACCATGCCATCCACTAGCGTGGACCATATACAAACTACTAGCTTAAGTCTTCATAAAGAGTAATGCAAGCCCCCACAGCATTTATACCTTATTTCCATTGTTATGCTTTTCCAGACTGGAGCCTGTTGTCCTAAAGTCTGACCTATCTTCTCCCTGAAGGAGGAGCTCAACAGCAACTCATACTGCAGCTGCGAGACTCCAAATCTCTTTGGCTCAGTTTGTATATCATTAGGATTTTTTCCTTCTCTTTCTGAAGATGTGTACAGCAAAAGAGCAGGCCTTGAAATACTTCCTTTGGACCAACAGCCACGTCATCTACTGCTGAGACAAAAAGAATCATCCTTGAGAAAATGAAAAAGTATGAGTTGTCCTGCCAACATCTGGCTTTCGTTCAACCATAACTGTCCACCCAAAAGAAGAACAGACTTCTAAAGTAGCTCCTGAGAGTCAAACAGCATGTGAAATGAGATAGTGAAAAGATGAACAGAAGGAGCAAGCTTAACAGAAGCATGAAATTATTAGAGTACTGAATGAGGTTCATAATTTTATTAAGATTTTAATTTAACATCACCAGAAGGCCAAGAGAATGAAATACATGGACAAAATGTAATGTGATGGAAAAAAAAGGGGGGGGGGGAGCATTCCAGACTTCTTTGAGGAAACACAGACGGATAAGAAGCTTTGGACAAGATTTTTTAAAAGCACATCCCACTTCAGCTAGCCCTCCCTCTTTACCACTCTCTCCCTTGTTCCATAACACGTGCCTTCAAAACTCCTGCAAAAATAATTTAGAAATAGCTAACATCAAATACAAATTTGCATGAAAGTGACAGATTTGATTCAGAAATGTCCTGAAGCACCATTACTGACATATATGCATATTAAAAGGTGTCCAGGTCAACCTGCATGCATAGGTCAATAGAAGGTCAATGCATTAATGCATCATGAAGAATATATCTGTATGTAATTGCATTAGAGAGACTTAGCAATGACAGTAGGTGGAACTTAGACTTGTCTTGGTCACTGAGGCCGGTTAACGCTCCGTTTAGAGCCGGCACGCACCCACATGTACACACACTCACACACTGATCACAACAGCTGAAGATCAGATGAGAGAAAACACAGCAGCCATGTTGTGAACTAGCAAAGGGGAGGTCTACATCTCGGGTTACTATTGAGTGTGTTTGTCTAGCGGCTCCTGGGACAGGCAGAGAAAACAGCACTGTGTCCTATTCTGCAAGATTTCTGCCTGCTGTAGGCTAAGCAAATAGCCACTTACTACTCCATCTCAACTACATATCCTTTACCTGAAAACAGAAATAAATGTAAAGATTTACCAGGATAAGAGGCAGAGAAAAGAGAGGTGGAACCAGTAATGAAAGGACAAATGCTCATTAAAGCTCGCAGCACAGGTAATTAAATTCCACCATAGCATGTAGAAGCAAGCAAAGCCGTACCATTTTTTTTTTAACCCTGCAGGCACATCAGCAAATTTTCACCTTTGTTACTGTGAATATTCTATTCAGGAAGGACGCTAAGCCTGATGACCAAATGCCTACCAAAAGACAGTCACCGAGAGTTTTAACAGTCTAATAGTGGCATACAGAAACTCATCTTATGATCCGGTTCATACATCATATCCATGGAATATGACTACATCAAAATATTAAAATTACAGGAAATGTTTGTAGGGCAGCACGGTGGCGCAGTGGTTAGCACATCTGCCTCACAGCAAGAAGGTCCTGGGTTCAAACCCAGGACCTTCTTGTTGTTTTTATGAAGCATAAATGAGTAATACATTGGCCATATTGTGTCAGGTTGCTTACTCAATATTATTTCTTTAAATAAATCTAGAAGGCTTGTATAAAAGCATTATCACATGTACATGCTGTTGAGGTGAACATAAGCAAGGCTGTGATTATAGTCATGGCAAAAGCCACAGCTGTGCTGATATTCAGTACAATAATTAGAGCAAACATTATATCATTTATCATTCTGTCAACCATTAAAAGCAGCATATCACAATAATTACCAGAAAGGGCAATATGATGCTGATGTATAACAAGACTGATGATGCTACAACATGTTGATGATGTGTTTCTGTCAATAACATGATACAGGGGAAGGGCAAAAGAGTGCCTCCCAATTTAGCTAAATAGTCCTTATGTCCTAATAGCCATGACTAAAGATGGTCTAAGTAAAAGTGACTGTCCTGTGCTCTGTAATCAGCAAAGCTGGAGGCAGAAAGTAGATATTAGCATTGTGACACTGTTATTTTTTTACAGTATTACCTTCAAAATTTTACAAGGACTTTAAACTCCAAATTGGATAAAAGTTAATTTTACCTCAACGTTTAAAATCTTCATAAACTTCATACTCAAAAAATGTATAATTATTAAATGATATTTCTTTTTTTAACCTTCTGTGGTTACATTATAAAGGAGACAGATAGCTTGGATTATATTCTTTATATCTGTAATGTAACAATTAAAATCCTGAAAATAGTAAAATAACCAGACTTTGTGTGCACATTGCAATGAAGCTGGAAAACCAAAGAATGGGTGTAATTTGAAAGAGACCAATCTGCTGCAGCACCAGTTAGGGCTTGTCCTCACACATTTCATGACCTGAGGGTGCGTATACTCCATTCTCCACTCTAAGTCACCCTAAACTTTTCTTTACTTCCCAGCTTATGAGAGAACACAGGCAATGGTGCAGTTCTTCTCAACAGTGTATTTTACTGGATATAAAATAATTGTGTTAATGCAGCTCAACTCTACACCTGATGATTAAACATTGTTTTCTAATAAACTCTCATAGTGCCTTACAGTTGCTGCAAATAAAGAACACTTGGGAATTTGATAGCTAATGCTCAAATCACCAGCCATTGCTCAGAAACTGCAGAGCTAGGCTCCAGGCTCCCTGTTCCCCTAGTAGGTAGTAGAACAGTTAAGCTGTTCGGCAAATTCATTCATTCTCATTCATTCATTTTCTAAGCTGCTTATCCCTAAGTAGGGTCACGGGGAGGCTGGCGCCCATCTTAGCCGATTCTGGACAAGGGCGGGGTACACCCTGGACAGCTCGCCAGGCCATCGCACACACACAACCATTCACCTCACATTCACACCTAGGGGTGATTTGGAACAGCCAATTAACCTACTGCACATGTTTTTGGACTGTGGGAGGAAACCGAAGTACCCAGAGGAAACCCATGCAAGCACGGGGAGAACATGCAAACTCCACACAGAAACACCCGAGCTGGGAATTAAACCCAGGCCTTCTTGTTGTGAGGCGGCCGTGCTAACCACTACGCCACCATGCCGCCCCCTGTTCGGCAAATGAATTAATAAATATAATAAAATCTCGGTTTACTTCCATGTTTTAAATCTAGCATTTGGGTCAGTTTGGGATTGTTCTGATATCCTCAATAGAAAAAAATGTTAACGATGGAAACATAGTATTACACCAACAAAAGAGGTACACAATAATTATGACAAAAAGACTGTGTAACTTCATGCAAGCATTAGGTTTTTAGTTCTTAAACCAAATATTTTGCATTCAATGTAATCTTAAATTCAAGTCATGCACAGCATTACAACTTTTTTTTTTTTTTTTTGCTGTGAGTGTCTCTGGATGTCTTGGAGAGAGACAGTAAAATTGAAGGTTTGTAATTAAAGGGCGGAGCCGGATGGACCACGTAAGTGACAAGGTCCAGAGGAAGTATGCAAGATCAGCTAGCATCTCTTACAGCAGCTTTAGCTCTCTAGTACACATCTCTGGATGGATTACTTGTGCTTAACTATTTGTAAATTATTTTATGCTAAATTGTTTTATGCAAAAAACATGTCAGAAACTGGTTGTGCTAGCTAAAAGATTGCAAAGACTATCTCTGTTATCAAATAAATGCTAGTTCCGATTGCGAGATTGAAAATTAACATTATCCCCTATCTACCCAAGCATAGTGTAACATTCTTTCATCTTTAATTACAGGTCTGCTACTATATTTTTGCACACAGCAGCTGTATTTTCTTGCCATTTATTGAAGACTTCCAGTCAGCATGACTGCAGGTGAGCATAGAGGGTGTCCTGATATACACTACACAGGGGTCAGAGAAGGGCGGACGAGACACGGGTTATTTGTTTGTAATGGCTGTGTAGAGAAACATTAAATGAAGGAGGATCATGATGTCTGGAGGGTGTATTGTTGGCATTATGGCTGGTTCTCTGATCAGCAAGCTATCACCAAGCACAGCCCGTAAGTACACCCTGGAGAAAGACAACTGAAGGGTTAACATTTGAAGTGTGCTGAAGTGCACACGTGGAAGTAGTCGGATTTAGGATGGAATGGAAGGGAAAGCATCGCCTTAATGTCGACTCCTCCTTCTTTGTATAACCTAGAAAAAAAGAGAGTCATGGCTTTGTGGACACACCCAAGAGGCTGTGAAGATTCTGGGTTTTTTTCCCCCCTCAGATTGGAATGAGAGACGCTTGAGGCAAGCTTGTGTCTAACCAGACCTGTGACAAATCTGAGAATTGCTGTAGCTTTGTGCATGAACTCATCCAGTTGTTTTATTGGATTATTTATAGGAACTATATCATCATGCTACATATAGGGTGAATTACATTTCTATCAAATTTATTTGATCAATAAATGAATATGTCCTCTTAAAAATGTAATTCGAGCATTTTTTAAATTACAGTTTAAATTCACATTCAATTGCTAACCTTGCAACGGTATAAAATAAATTTAAACAGGGGAGAAAAAAGAAAAAAATATCTTTATTTTACAGGTTATCAGTAAAAAAAAAAAAAATCTATCCAATGGTTCAACATACAAACACACATAAAAAATACAAAATGATGACCTCATTGTTGTTGTTTCACCATTTATATTTTATTACACATTATACCAACAGGGTGGCATGGTGATGTAGTGGTTAGCACTTCCGCCTCACAGCAAGAAGGTCTTGGGTTCGAGGGCCGTGCCCGGCATGGCCGTAACTTTGTGAAGTTAATATGTTCTCCTTGTGCTTGTGTGGGTTCCCTCCTGGTGATCCTGTCTCCTCCTACAGTCCAAAGACATGCACATTAATCCAATTGGATATGCTTGATTGCCCCTACGTGTAATTGTAAGTGTGAATGGTTGTGCATGTGTGTTGCTCTGAGATTGTCTGGCAAGCTGTTCAAGGTGTACCCTGCCTTCACCCTTGAGTCCACTGGGATGGTCCCCAACCTCCTTGTGACCCTTATAAAGGATAAAGTGAATCAGAAAACGAGTTGAGATTTTTTTCAATACTTTATTTATTGAACTGTAGGAACACATTAAAAGCTCAAAACGTATTTATTTTCTTTGTTTTGTTTTTAAAGTGTTCCAGCCTTTGGACTGAACTGTCATTTTCTGTGTTTATAGCAAAATATCACCTTGCCATTGTATAATCACATCATCATATGATCAGTTACCTTTACTGGTGCACCCTTTTGTCCTAGACAGTTAGAAAACATGATGCAAAATATTAAAATGCTAACATTTCTTGCATCTGGTTTGTTTGTCTTTTTTTTTAAGAAGACAAGCAGAGCAAGAATGAAAGAAAAGGATAGAGCTAGTGAGAGCCCGAGGAAAAGGCTAAAGATTTCAACCAGATGCCGTGGTTTGATGTTGGCTAGCAGCCAGTGAGCATGTACTCATGCTGCAGCTATGTGGTGAGAGCAGCTCCTTTAACTCTTCAAACCCCTACACCCCGTACCCCCACCCCTCTCAATACATTTCCACTCCTTCACTTTTTGTTATAACAGCAAGCCTTGAGAGCTGTTTTTTACAGCTAAATTTGACAACAAAACTCTTCCACCTTTCGGAGCCCTGCCTGTGATCCAGCATCTTTCCCTTTGCAGAGATTAAAGGTGATGCATGACTGTTCTGTCTTGGTCAGCTCATCGACAGACTAGTACCGAGTGTTACAACAGTGACATGACTATGATGAAATGCATTCTAAAAAAGAGTTAGCAGAGAACTGAGTCTTGAGAATTGTTTAGTTGAGGGATATTTAAGAGCATCGGGGCTGCACTTCAACTTAACTATGACTATGATTTTCCACTGTGTGAGCTTGGAGAAGGGAGAAAATGGGAGGGGCTAGACAAAGGAAGGTGGAAAAATTACAGTCGACTGAAGTCCTGTATTGGAATTTCTGGCATCACCATCCAGTCCTGCACATTTAACCAAATGGGTAGGAAAAATGAGAGGAAACTTCAGTACGAACTGAAGCCTAGGAGTGAAGTTTGTATAAAGGGAAATAAATTCAAATGCTGTAATAGTTAGGTCTCCTGAAGTGAAAATTCCTAACATCTATTCATTCAAAATCACTGCCATGTAAATATTTTAGTTTTTTTGTATTTAATAAACCTGCAGATAGAAATGAACCACTGGAAGTGACTGACCAGATTTTAAGACCCATATGTCCTGTGTACTCTTCCTCATGGATTTAATATCTTCCAGGTGGCTTTGAAGGCTTTGTACTGACCCATGAAACTTCTCAAATGTCTGACGTTTACACAAGCATGCAATTTGAATGATTTAACAAAAGGACAACAATTGCACAACAGCCTCATGCTTTCTACTTATTATTACTGTAAATCTGTTGTAGCTCGGAATTATAAACTATTAAATAATCAGTTAAATAAGTACATCTACATCTTAATAAGTATGTCCACATTTTATTCGTAAAACCTCCTCTGGCAAGATGTTCAGGGTGTACCCCACCTCCTCCAGCCTTCCTTAATAAACCCACCATATTAAAGGATAAAGCAGTTCGGCAAATGAAAAAATATTAAATTAAATGTGTTCTTACCTTTAATGAGCTAACCATAAGAATGTTATCCTGCCCTCCACTGCTCAGATTTTATGGGAAAATATGTCTTTAATCTTTAATCTTCAAGGTTTTTGGGGATAATTCTTCAGTTCTTACAGCTCTGTTACTTCATCCAGGATAAGCACAAGATCCTGACAGGAGACAACATTATTTCTATTTTACAAAGAGCAAAGACTTGTGTTAAATTACTTATTTGTAACCCTTCAGGACCAAACCAATCAGAAGTTATAGCATGATTTTTTATTTTTTATTTTTTTAAGATATAGCAGATTATCTATGGTTATCTAAAAGGGCCTGAAATAAGCAGGGGTGAACAAGTCACTCAGAAATCGGCATTCATGATGATGCTAGGAACAGGAAAAAAATCTGTTTACTGTTTTACATTTATTATTGATAATGGACATGGTGGGGGAATCTTGTACTGTCATGCAATACTGATGATATCTCTAGAGTTTTATTCTAAAAATATCAAACTTTCAGTGAAGAACAACCAATAAAATTAATTAGCTAAACTCTTTTTTGTTGTTGTTGGGGTTTTTTTTGTTTGTTTGTATTTTATGGGATGATCCCCCATTTCATTTCATTTCACTTACAGCATTCGGCAGATGCTCTTATCCAGAGCAACTTACAATTATCATTTTTATACAACTGAGCAATTGCCGGTTAAGGGCCTTGCTCAAGAGCCCAACAGTGGTAATAGTGGGGATTGAACCACTGACCTTCAGATCAGTAACCAAACCATTTGTGTCCAGATCTGTCAATTCTACAGAATTCTATTGTTCAGTTGGAAATGAGTTCACTTGTCTTTTTTTATATGTACTCTATTAATCCTGCAAGGGAAATTATTGCCTATGCTTTTAATCCAAACAAAGTGAGCACACATGCTCAAGTGCATTTTTTATGGAATATTAAATAGATGTCCATTATTTTGATACTGAACATTTTGGCAGTTAAACATTTCATTCCAAGTTGTGGCACAATGTTGACGTTATTGAATATGCCAAAGCCACAGGTTTTCTTGGTCATTTTGATTATTTTTTTCCCCATGAAACCAGTTACAGGTTATTATTATCTTATTATCATTTAGGTTGAGCACTTATACCCAGGGTGTCCACCTCACTGAAAGAAGGTCCTGGGTTTTGATTCCGGGGCTCAGCGCAGACCTTTTGTGTGGAGTTTGCATGTCCTCTGTGATTGCATGGGTTTGTGAATGTGGGTGCGAATTGTTGCATGTGTGTTGGTCCTGCGATGGACTGTTGAGCTGTTTAGGATGTACTTCGCCTTCACCCAGAGTCAGCTGAGATACCTTCTGACCCTAGTAGGATTAAACGTTGAAAATGAATGATTGAATGAATGAATGAATGACTGGTGGAGCGAATACAAGCGTTCACAGACCTTTCACTTGGTATGGGTACTCGGACTCACCCATGCTCTGTCTAACTTAAAGACGAAGTTGAACTTCTAATGATCTAATTAGATCCCGGCGTTAGACCTACTGGAAAGTTCCTGTCTATGTAAATATAATGACTATCGTAATATTGCTTTACTTTAGTGCAATTTCCATAAACTCTCAAATGTCGAGTAATAATAACATGAGCAATATATAGCTCACACGATAGGTAATAACTTACTAGGATTGAGCACTCTTGAACTGCGGATGGGCAAACACATACACAATTTCCTAGTAATGAATCTTAAACGAACGAAAATTATCCATTCCCTCACACACCTGACTTTCCTAAATGAATAAGAGCAAAATTTAAAAAATAATAATTCTGTCATAAACGTCATTTTACTCTTATATACATAATGAATATTAATGTAATTCCCTACCAGTCTTTAGTTCTTATCTGTGCTGTAAACAGTAGGAGGCACCTTGCCGTGCTTGTTTTATTTTTGGGAAAGCAGTACTTACTTCACTATTTGATTTCTATAAAGAAGTAAGGCAGTCATTAACTAGGCACAACTACCGGCTGCAGTGTTTATCCTGCTTTCCATGCTCTTATTTCAGACAGTGCACGCCCCATCTTTCTGTCTCCAGAAAATATTGCAAAAATGCATGCCACATCATATGAGACTAAGCCATCAGCAGCACTATGAGCAAGTTTTTTAATATACTGTGTTATCAATAACTGCTTAGATTTATCCTGTAATTATAATTTTAAAAAAGGTATGTTGTAGAAAGTTTGCTGCTGTCTGTACTTCATAACATTTGGAAGGCAATTAGAAAGAAAAGATTGAGGCATGTTTTAAAATGGTGGGAAGGAAAGTGTCCTAGAAGAAAAAAGCACAAAGCTGGTGAGAGAAACACGGAGCAGGATGAGTGCTCATGTGCTGCTGATAAAATAGCTGCTGATTTAAAAACAGTTTTAGGGATTATTCAAAAAATAGGAACAAGAGTCAGTTGAAATCCATTTCACTAAATGGAAATTAGAGAGAAATGAAAAAGAAATGCTCAAGCTTTTCATGCAGGTGGTTTTAGGAAGGAGGAATGATGATTGACTCCATACAGAGAATAATTCCTCCCAGAGCGTCTCATCTTTTTCCTAACCCAATCACCAACAGCTTGATTTTTGATGATACACAAACAAAAAAATCATAAGGAATACACTGATCACTCATTCATTTGCCGAATCACTTAATCCTACACAGGTCACAGGGAGGCTGGAGCCTGTGGCTCAGCCAACACTTGGCACACGTGGGGTACACCTGGAAAAACTTGCCAGACCATCGTAGGAAAACACACACAACTACTTACACTCACACTCACACCAAGAGGCAATTTGGAACAGCTAATTAGGCTAATGTGCATGTCTTTGGACTGTTGGAGGAAACCACAGTACCTGGAGAAAACCCGCGCAATCACACAGGGAGAACATGCAAACTCAGCACAGAAAAGCCAGAGCAGGAAATCGAATTTTCCACCTTCCTTCAGACCTTCTTGCTGTGCGACAGACATGCTAACTAATATGCCACCACACACACACACTCACACATATAGAAA
>JAQMYF010000001.1:49579204-49590641 GCA_030014195.1 Neosilurus mollespiculum
ATATATATATATATATATATATATATATATACGCTGCCTCGTTAATTATATTAGTAACACTCAGCAGAATTAAAAAGTCTTAACAGTGTGCACTGATGCACTCGTTATATGCTTATTATACATACTGTAGGCCTAAAGACAAGGTGCCAAACTACTCACAGAATAAAATCCTGCCTAGATCCACCTGTGGCACTTAGAGTTGGCGGTCTATGGAGCCTAGAGGCAGAAAATGATGGTTTCAGAACAGGTTGTGAGGAGTTTAAAAGGCAACAGTTAAAAGGGATTCGGTGAGATAGGTGGGGGTCTCATTATAAACAGGTGGCAGACACTATGTCCTCTTATCACCAGTGACTTCAGGAAGGATGCAGTTCTGTAGTCTAATAACTTTGAATCATATCACAATAAGAAAGGAATAAAAAGATAGTAAATCTCTGTGAGACCGAATAATTGTGATTTAATAGTTCCCATGCTGAATTTCTGTTTAGAGTAATAATTTGATGTCTAAGACTATAATTGTTTGTTACAGCTTTAAATCAAGACTGTCCATTAAAACTTCTCTTTGAACCTGGTGAAACCCAGTAAGGAATTTTTACTCAGTACCGTTGGGAGAAACATTAAATAGTGTACAGGGAACTAGACAGTTCAAAGCAGAATCCCATAAGGTAGAGAAGAAACATTCACTATCCTCATTAACTCACTATTAATATACTATAGGAGGCTATTTTTGGTTATTTAAAAAAATCCCAATAACAAGACCCTTGTGCGTTTTCTTGAAGTAAGTCTGAGTAGTACAATATTTCAGCACAAACTGTATACTCAGAAAAAAAGGTTAAAACATAGGTTAAAACTTGACCATCAGACCCATATGGTCTGACCCATCAGACCCATTCTTCCCAAAGTTGGTGCCACAAAGTCGTCTGCTGTCAGGTTACAATTTTCCTTCTCTAGAGCTAAGAGTCTCAAACCTGTTTTAGCATGACAGTCCCCTGTGCACACATTGAGCTCCATGAAGACATGCCTTGTCAAGGCTGGGAGTGGGAGAACGTCAGTTGCTTGAACAGAGCACTGATCTCGACCCCACTGAACACGTTTGGGATGCCAACTGCCCCAGGTGTTGCCACTTGACATTAATGCCTAACCTTAATAATACTCTTGTGGATGAATGATCACAAATCCACACGACTACTCACCAAAATCTAATGGACAGTCTTCCCAGAAGAGAGAAATTTACTATAACAGCAAAAAGGAACAGAACCTGTCATCAAGAAACACATATGTGTGAGAGTTATGGTCAAGTATCTATAAACTATTGCCCATATAGTGTATATGGGCACCACCAGATGGACAGCTGAAGGGCATAAATTTGACCAGAGATATGAAAAGTGTCCCTTCCTGGAAGAACCCTTAACTGTTCAGTGTTGGACCCCACAACACATTGTTCTCTTATCTGACAAGGTTCCACAAGAAACCCATTTAGGAACCTCAGAATCCTTTAGTGAGCCTGACTAGGTCTCCAGTCTGCTGCAGGGTTATCACAGACCCAAACAACCATTCACCTTCAAGCACATTTTAGAGCATCCAGTTGACCTAATGTGCCTGTATTTGTGTTATGGAAAGAAACCAGAGTACCCAGAAGAAACACAAGCATATTTTTCTGAAGTGTTCTGCCTCCCAAAATAGAATTTGTGGTCATATGATCTACAAAATCATTTAATTTATTTCAGAATTGACAAATTTTCTTTCTCATTAACAATACATGTTTACTTTGCGAAGTATATTTTCCTGAACAAGTGTAGCATTTGAGGTAAAAATCCAGCATGAGTGTGCTTTCCTCTGTCTGTCTGCACAATTTCTACTGCTGTTTACCTTAGAGGTCAGGTCTAAGAGATGTGGTGGTTGTATGGGGGTTGTATGGGGGTTGGGGTGAAAAACAACTTCAAAGATTTCTGTTCTCACTGTTTCAGCCGATGTTAAAGTTTCTATATGTAATGTTTCAGTAGATATTTCAGCAATGTTAAAATAAAAAGAATTTGGAGGAATTAGCAAGAATGGTTGTGAAATCTATTAAAGTGTGATGATAATTTTAATTTGCACTTGAGGAATATAAAGATGATACACACTTTCCATTTTGGAATAAAGCTGACCAGCAACTGCTCGAAACCCATTTTCCTCTCACAATGTAAGAGCAGAGGAGTAGACATGAAGTGGGAGGTGCATGCCTCACATGTACATGACTAAGATTAATATTCATGACTAACATTTCTTTCTTTTTCTTTTAGCTTTGTGAGAAGGAGGAGCATTGCTTCTAAAAGGCCAATAAGCTAAAGGATGTGAGTCTTTGCTAAGATCCCTGCTAAAGTTTCATACTTCCCACACTGCTGGAGGTCACTTTATCCAAGCCATGTAATTGTAGGTCTTTACCAAAAGGATTTATATTTGCCTTCTGATGCTGACAAAAGAACATAGTGTACTTAAACTCGGATACTTTTATCTCCACTTAAACCTGAACTTCCTTTTAGTTTGCATGCTACATAACAAAAAAAAAACTCTAGAAAAAACTTAAAGATTGAATTGAGTTTTCCAGACATGCAATAATATATTGCACAAAATCTGCACTTGTCAGAGAGTGAGAGAAAATAAAAGAGGGGGTGGGAGAAAGATAGAGGAAAAGAGAGAAGAAACAGAGAGGGCTGGAGTGAGAGAGAGAGAGAGAGAGAGAGAGAGAGAGAGAGAGAGAGAGAGATAGGTGTCCCACACAGCTGGACTGGTTTAAACTATTCCTCATGTGCTGCTCAGTGGAAAAGATTTCTACATTCTACATCCACGGAGCCTTTAACCATTTAATGACCCGCCACTGCTTGGGCCTCAGGCTGTGAAAATTTTACTACAATGACAATGAAATTTCAATATGGTTAAAAATCCAGGGTACCAATCAAAACACAGAGGGGGGGCGACCTCCTAATAAGTAAATAGAGTAAAGAGAGTAAATATTTAAGGGTATATTGGAAGGAAGATTTGGGCAATAAAACAAATACATATTGAATATCTTTATTTATTCAATCCAGTGAATGAGTGAGTTTGTAAAACATTTTCTTTTAATCTCATATTTTAGAAAACACTTTCATGAATTTCTTAGTTAAATGTCTATATATGTATTTTTTTTCTATGCACTTTAATTATACATAGTGTGTTTTTGGACAACAGATCAAAAAGATAAAGATATTTAGAATTATGATTATTAATAATTAAATGATTTTGTAGGATGTATATCTGTAGCCAGTGTTTCAACTAATCTGACTAGTTGAAAACCACTGACTATGCCTAGCTGTAAAAGCTGTGATCTATCTCAATTCTTCGACACTAATATTCCCCTATTATATCTTGTTAGCATAGCGGCCCTGCTGAGAGTTCCCAGGCTATCTAGCTAATGCTGAACAAGCCGGGTCAGTGCAGACAGCAAACTGTGTGGCTCATTGGTGTGTTTCAGCTTTTATGGCAGAAGGATCCATCCAACAGAAATTGTAGGTTTTGCTTAGTACCAGTAAGAAAAAGTTACAGGAAGCATTGACCAAGGTCATACAGTAGAAACCAGGTTCCAAAAAATTCTTCTTAAAATGTCTTTTTTTTTTTTAAATGATGTCCAGTGAAGGATTTTAGGACAAATTTTTAGAGCATCACTGTCCAGTGTGTATTAATAAAGGCTGCTTTCACACAGGCACCTGCGCAAGAACAATTTACATCCGGAACAAGTTTTCCTAGCGCAACTGTCTGCGTAAAAATGGTTTGTTCCGGAACAACTTAACAGTGGTAGGGGCAACTTGTTCCACTTTTCGAGGCGGTGCAAGTTGTTCCAGAACATCTTGTTCCGGGCGCAGTTTTCCGTCTGAGCTAGGTGTCAGCTAGGAGGGCTCATGCGTGTGCCTTAGCATCCATCAGGGTTATCAGATTGTTCCGTGGGCTTTTTTGGAACAAATGTGCAGATGGTTCTTCTCCAGGGGTTTGCTTGCATGTCGTCTCTGCATCGCCCAGCTTGTCACTGATTTAACTGTGTAAACACATAATAAAGTGGGCTCCGGGTGTGAGTTATTCTGGGGTAATTTGTTCCCGCTGCAGCTACAGTGAAGCCTTTTAATAAATACCTTTTATTAAAGAGTTATTACAGTATTTACTCATTCAACAAAGGTACAAAATACTAATACTGAGGTGATAGAGTTATTCTTTATAAAGGGACACTTTAGTAAATCTACACTAACCCATTACAGAAAGTTGATATTCTCTGAACTTAAGTTTAAATTTCATACCCAGTGGTAGAAACTCAGAACTTCTCCTTTTTGCCAGGCGACCCAGTAGCCATGAAAATGTATTATATGTTTGTCTTTGCTCTTTAACCACGGTCAGAGGTATCCACTAATTTGTCGCACTGTGTATTCCAGTGACATTGTGTGGAGATATTTTTGTACCTTTTATTATGCGTTTGCTGACCAAGCCGTTAGTCATGTGGATGTTGAAAAAAAACTAACTATGTGTTAGGCATGAGTGATGGGTCCCTCCCTGCTTAGAGTTTCTCTTCTCTTGTCACACAAATGCATCCTCTGTTACAGCATTAACACGGCAAAACACTGACAAAAAAAAAGTGAGGAGTTTTGACCCATCTTTATTTTATCATACAGTGCACTTGGACTTAAGATGGAGTCTCCTGATGTATGTTTCCAAATTCACTCATGTTTGTTGAGGGATTTTTATGAAGCCTGTTCCCCTCCTCCATCTTCAGGGTAAAAGCTCCGAAAGCCCCACCTACACATTTTGCACGTCTCTAAAACAGTGGAAATGAAATGGACGACAGATGTGCAAGTCGCACACTCCAGATTGAGAGCTGCATCACTTAGAGAGAACACGTCTTCTGCTAAACCTCTGGCACTAGTTTTACTATGGAAACATTATTTACAATACCTTATGTTTCAAACAGAGACACTGGAGGAAATGTCATGTGGTCATCACTGTCTGAAATATGCTCAGATCTGTTCCTTTAATTATTTTCAGAAGCAGCTTGGAAGCAGTTAAAAATCATAGAGGGGCGTGATTCTGCAATATTGCATGCATTAATGTAGAATGGGAATAATACAGTTCTTAAAAAAAAAAAAAAAAGACACCAAGTGTATTCAGGCATTGAAATGTTCAAGCTAGATTTGGTTCCCCCTTTTCTCTGTGTCTGTCATATGGAAAGTTCATTACCACAGAGTCCAGAGTTAGGAAAAAAAAAAGGATATCTGGCCAGAGAATAGCCTGTAATTTAGAAACCTCAGTCTGCTCTCTCTCTCTCTCTCTCTCTCTCTCACTCTGTGTGTGTGTGTGTGTGTGTGTGTCCTCACCTCAGTCAGTGAAATGAGTATGTTTTAGGGAGCTCCTCCTATGTAATGACCCTGCAGTCGTTCAGTCAATATAGCCCAAATGCCACGGCAGCGAACAGCCTGCATGCTTTCACTGCAGCGTGTCCGTTAGCTGATGTTTTCTACTTAACCCTGTTTCAAGGCAATCACAGTGTAGCTGGACTCTTTTTTACTGATGTGACACTTCAATCGTCTGGTGTTCAGCAAATCAGCAGTACGGTGATGACATGTTTTGCATTTTTGGAGTAGTAATGGCACTGTAAATAAGTATAGAATATTTCATTTACCCTTTTAAAGTTTATTAATCATCTTCAAGAAAATACACCCACTCACTCACTCATTTGCCAAACTGCTTAATACTATTAAGGTCGCAGGGAGGCTGGAGCCTTCCTCAGCCGACACTGGGCTGAACAGCTCACCAGACCACTGCAGGGCCAAAAGACACACAATCATTCACACCTATGGGCAACTTCGAACAGCCTGTTAGCCTAATGTGCATGTCTTTGGACTTTGAAAGGAAACCAGAGTACCCGGAGGAAACCCACACAGAAATGCCCGTGCCCAAGACTTGAACCCAGGACCTTCTTGCTGTGAGGCAGTCGTGCTAACCACTATGCCACTGTTCCACTAAGTTTGTTGGTGGTGTGGAGGCTCAGGGATTTTAACCGTGTCCCACAGCACAAAGGTTCTGGGTTCGAACCTCAGCCAAGGCCCTTTCTGTGTGGAGTTTACATGTGCTTACATGCAGTTTTTGGATGCGTTTGAGGTGTGGTGCTACTGAACGATTCTCCAGGTGTCCTGGACTGAGAGAAGAACCAATGCTTGGGTGCTTGACAGCAAAATAATGCTACGATGGAACATTATGAAGAGAAAGCTACAGTTTTTCGGGCATGCGTGCCACCATGAAGGACTCGAGAAAACCATCATCATGGGCAATGTGAACATCAAGCACAAAAGGGGGAGACCACCCACGTCTTGGCTTAAGGGTATCGCCGAGTTGACAGGTCAAGAAAGAAAGAGTCTGGCGAAGGCAGCCCGAGCAACAGACGACAGAGAGAAGTGGCAGCGCATCATATTGACTACAGCATCGCAGATGGTGACAACTGACTGAGAGAGAGACCTTCAGTTTCCTCCCGTAGTCATGCACACTAGGTCTACCGGTGACTCTAACTTATCAATAGAATGTGAGTGTGAAAGTTTTTTGGTGTGTTAGCCCTGCAGAAGACTGGCGACATGCTCACAGTGTACCTCACCTCTCACCTGAAAGTCAGCTGGGATTGGCTCTAGTTTTTCCTCCATCGCTAATGGATAAAGAGTATGAATAATTGATGGATGGTATAAGTCTATTAAACATTATAGGAATTATTATATATGGTAAAGAGCTCAATGGTTTCTAGTTGGATGGAGATAAACAGGCATCATATTCATTCTTTATAATGAATTAATGTTTTTAGGCATTATGGAGATATAAAATCATTTAAAACTTTTATACAACACAACTGAATTGACTGATGTGCACGATGGCACGTTTTTCCCCATCAGACAAAGAACAGTGAGTATACAGCGCACATCTGGATGATCTGCCACTAGGTATAACATAGTTAATATCCCAGGACGTGGTCCTATACCTCACTCCTCTAACTGCACACCTTTACAGTGTAGCTCCTGAATTATTTTAAGTAGTGCTATCAGTAGTTCTAGAATACAAAATAACATGCTTTAATGTGATTAACTGAATAATAAACTGGGATTAAAGTGATTCAACCTGGCCACATTTGAAGATTTAAAACCCATCCATTTAAATGCAGTTTGGTTTCCTGGGGATGTCTTGCTTGGGTGTGTCTCCCTGGTGCTGTGAGGAGGCAGGATGTATTGCTCTAGGATAAGTGCCAACATATAAAACCCTGTGTGCGTTCTGCTAGATGTAGATGCAGAGGTGAGGACAGTTTTCTGATTCACGTAGATGGCAATACAGCATCAGCTATCCGAATCTAATCTAAGGCTTTTCTTCTGAAATGTGTTTAACTCATACTCTATGTGAGAAACTGTGTAGCTTATGCAGATTGGATGTCCTTTCTTGTGAAAGGGTTTTATCCAGCAAAATAAACAAATAATGCCACACACACACACACACACACACACACACACACACACATGCATATACATACAATTTTAGATCCATTTGTTCTATTGTACAGTGGCATAGTGGTTAGCATGTCCACCTCACAGCAAGAAAGCCTGGGTTCAAATCCCGGGCTCAGGTGTTTCTGTGTGGAGTTTGCATGCTCTCCCCAAGTTGGTTTCTTCTGGTTTCCTTTCACCTCCAAAAAACTTACCAGTATGTGGTTGCAGTAATTTGCCCCTAGGTGTGAATGAGTTTGTGGGTATGTTTATTATGGTGCATTTTTAATAGATTTGTGTCCTATCCATGGTGTATTCCAACACACCTGTGTTCCCCATAAACCTAGCCAGGATAAAGTCTTTACACATTATGATTAAATCAATTACTAACACAACTAATATAGCTTTATTAATCTGAGTTTAAGAAGAGAGCTAAGCCAAAAGGAAGAGTTGTCAATTTATTGGTCGATCCATTTTCCCACCCTCAACTGTAGCCACAATCTGTGTGTAGAAGATTGTGAACAGGATGTAGAAATGGGATTCCTCCAGAGGAATTCTGGGTACACCCTTAGAGACAGGGCTCAGAGTAGAACCACTGCTCTTCCACAGTGAAAGGAGCCAGTAAAGGTGGTTTGGGAATCTGTCTAGAATGCATCCTGGACACCTCTTCAGAGAAGCATTCTGGGCATGTCCAAGACCCTAGGGCAGGCTAGGGACATGCTGGAGAGATCATATCTCTCAGCTGGCTTTGCCAGGAACAGTTGAAGTAGGTCACTGGGAGGAGGGAGGCCTGGGCATCTCTGCATAAATTGCTGCCCGCATGACCCAGCCCCAGATAAACAGAACAAAATGGATGGGGGAATGGGGATGGATGGATGGATGGATTGTACTTTAAATTTAAATGTCAGATATTATACCTATTTTCAGACATTTATATCTCATTTTGGACACCACTGAAGCAATTATGAAAGATTCCTTATACAAAAAACTCCACAGTTTTTCAGGAAGCTGCTTCCCCACCTCCCCGAAATGCTGACTTTGAGTGCACGTGCTGAACAGACTGTTTGGCTTCCTCCTCCCATTTATGGTCTTTCCACTCTCAGTGCCTCCTTTAATGCATCCCGCTCAGTGCGCTAAGAGGCAAGTGAGCAGAGAAACTGCTGTGCATGGGGGTGGGGGGGTGGGGGGGGGTGTTAGGGTACCCCCAAAAAAAACCCTGTGAAATCATTGTGGCCAATTTAAACAGCCCAGAGAGAAAACCTAAACATTCACTAACTTTGTTATTTGTCACGCGGCTTTTTTCTTAAGGTAAATCGTCTTACAATCCTGTGCAACACTATAGCATTATTTATGGGACAAAAAGTGCAAAAAGCATAATATCTCCCCTTTAAGGAGTGGGTGTTATCAGCTATTCTGAAGTTAATATTAAATAAACTGTTCTTTGCACAGTTATGCAAATGATCAATCAAATCTTGGTTAAAAAATATATTATATTGTACTCTTTGAAAAAAAAGATTCCATCCAGCAGCCCGAAGCTTTAGGAAAGAACCACAAGAACCCCTGAGGAAACATTTTTTCTTTAACAGTGTATTTGTCTTGCAGTCGTGCCATGTGTATGTGACTACATTAGCAGCTTGTTGTGAAGCTAACACTTGTATGTGATTCCAGCAATGATTCTGTGTGAACTGGCTGGCAGGTGTAATGTAAATAAACCCTGACACCATCTGCATGTCCCTCCTACTATCTGCATGTGAGTGTGAAGTAATCAGAGACGCTTTACCCGGGTAAAGCATGAGGTTGTTCCCCACCAAGCAAGCAGAGTCAAGCACATCTGGAACACACCAACATGCAGCTCTGGAAAAACATTCACACTCTGAAGACACTCTAGAGGGGGAAAAAACTAAGCAATGCAAAATGCCTGAAAAAGCTGAAACACAATTAAAGAGGGAGTCGAATTAAAGTGTTTTTATAGAAAGCTTTTAAATTTTCACTTTTTTATGCATTTCAAAGTGGTGTTTCAGTTCTCGCATGTGCTTTTCATCTACATTATATACAGGGCACAGTCACATAGGTAAGTCAGAATAGCAGCTGCTCCCCAAATAAGCTTATTTACATTTATTGGCAAATCCAATTTTGACCACCACTTTGAAACACTTTTAAATAATATATAGTTCTTGTCAAATTTTCACTTTCTGTATGGATTTGCACAGCACCTGTGTAACTATTTATTCAAACCCCTTTAATAATAGGACTAATAAAGTAAATATAAAGTTGATAAAGTAATGTGACTATCGAATTGCATTAAGGAACAATTCAGATCTTCTCAGATCATCAGATATCTAATAAGGTAGACTTTAGTGTACTGCCCAAAATGTAGAAGCAGGAGAGTCATTAGGCCATTCCTTTTTGTATTCCTTGTTTGTCGGACTTCTATTATGTATACCCAAGACAGAACACAGGAATAAATATTATTGTAAGAACAATTTTATTTTTTTCTTTAACAACACAACAGAACAAGAATACAAGAAAGGGTAGAATATAAATATTTTATTTTGCCCTTTCTTGTATTCTTAAAGAACCCTAAACTAGTGCTTTGATTTAAACGTTTAATAATTTTAATACAGTAGTCTATCACAACGTTTTCCATAAAAGGAGGTTGCCCTAAAAATACTTTCACAGACCTCCCCTTTCACCTTGTCTCTGAGTGGGGGATTAAAAGTGCCTGGACCCCCAGGTAGCTTTTGATGCTGCTGCCATCAGCTCAGGATGGAGAATGTCTGCATGTAGAATAAATACTGAAATCTCTTCTTTCAAAAAATGAAAACAAATAGAGCAAAGAACCTGTATTGTTCAGTTCTGTCACACGTTCTGTTGATAGTATCACTTCCAATACATTTTTACACGCACGCACTGTGTAGATCTCTGGATTAAAAACAGTGTCTGGGCTTGGTGACACTTCCTACGGGCCAGTACACATGCGCAGATGTATATGATGTAGTTACAATACCAACAAAAGGGCGACAAAAGGACCGGCTTGGGGCAAAAAGTTCCAGCTTTTAAATTCATTGCACACTCGGCAAGTTAAGACCTGCGGGAATAAAAAAAGACATTTTTCCCATTTTAATTTTTCGCTAAAAAATCGCAAATATCAACCCTGGTGTATCCTCGAAACAAGGAATAATAAAAGAAAGGCCTTACCACCCTGAAGTTGACTTTTACAAAGTGCTGACACTGAGGACTCAATCCATCCATACATTAACTATACCACTTATCATCAGGGTCACAGGGGAATCTGGAGCCAATTCCAGCTGACTTCATGTCAGAGGCGGGTGACAGCCTAAACAGGTCGCCAGGCTACTACAAGGCTAACACAGACACAAATAACCCTTCACTCTTACATACGTACCTATAGGCAATTTAGAATCATTTGGTCTAATATGCATGTCTTTGGACTGTGAGAGGAAACCAGAGTTCTTAGATAATTCCTTTGCAAGTACAGAGAGAACATGCGAACTCCAGAAAGAAAGGCTCTTGTCGGGCATGAGATTCAAGCCCAGACCCTGCTTGCTATGAGATGACAGTGCTAACCACTAAGCCACTGTGCCACCCAGAGTCATTTCAGAACATTCATTCATTCATTCATTCATTTACCCAAACACCTACTCCTTCTAGGGTCGTGGGGAGATACCTAATGTGCATGCCTTTGGACTGTGGGAGAAAACCAGAGTACCCCGAGGAACCCATACAAGCATGGAGAAAACATGCAAACTCCACATAGAAATGCCCGAGCCTGGGAATCGAACCCATGACCTTTGTGCCATGGGGTGGTTGTGCTAACCAATACTTCACCATGTGACCCTCTTATGAGAATCAGAATCAGAATACTTTATTGATCCCGGAGGAAATTGTGTGCACACAGTTTGTTTATA
>JAQMYF010000001.1:49590900-49600929 GCA_030014195.1 Neosilurus mollespiculum
GCTGTCCAGGGTGTACCCCGCCCTCGCCCAGAGTCGGCTGAGATGGGTGCCAGCCTCCTCGCGACCCTAATTAGGAAGAAGCGGTTCAGAAAATAAATAAATGAATGAATGAATGAATGAACTCCAAGGGTATCTGTAATCCTTCACCATTTCCACATTGATGCCCTGGATGGAAACAGGGGTCGCTGGTGTTTTGGATCTCCTGAAATCTACAATCAGTTCATTGGTCTTTGCCGCATTAAACTGCAGATGATTCTGCTCACACCATGTGACGAAGGAGTCCACAGCAGCCCAATATTCCGTCTCATCACCTCCACTGATACATCCGACTACAGCAGAGTCATCAGAAAACTTCTGAAAATGGCAGGTCTCTGTGCAGTAGCTGAAATCCGTTGTGTAGAGGTTGAAGAGAAAAGGGGAGAGGACGGTCCCTTGTGGTGCTCCGGTGTTGCTGACCACCATGTCCGTCACGCAGTGCTGAAGGTGCACAAACTGTGGTCTTCCGATCAGGTAGTCCACAACCCAGGACACAAGAGAGGCATCCACCTGCATCGCTGTCAGCTTCTCACCCAGGAGGGTCGGCCTGGTGGTATTAAATGCACTGGAGAAATCAAAAATCATGACCCTCACAGTGCTCACCGGCTGGTCCAGGTAGGTGTAGACACGGTTTAGCAGGTAGATGATGGCGTCCTCAACTCCGAGACGAGTTATAAACCTAATGACATTTTTATCAGAAGTTTAATTATTTAAGAATATGCTACAAGTGACTAGGTGCTTTTAAACCACAACAATTCAAAGTTCGGGTTCGAGTCCCAGGCTCAGGTGTATCTGTGTGGAGTTTCAATGTTCTCCCCGTGCTTGCATGGGTTTCCTCCCACAGCCAAACCCAGAGGAAACCCAAGCAAATATGAGGAGAACATGCAAAATCAACACAGAAACGCTCTTACCACGCACAGGGCTCAAGCCCAGCATCTTCTTGCTCCGAGGTGGAAGTGCTAACCACTACACCACTACGCAAAATTTTCCATAATGCAGTTTAATGCATGAGAGATCTTTACATTGAACTCACTGTGTTTCAGAAATAACCTTTTACTAAAAACATATATGTTAAAGGATGATAGTGTCTGACTCGGATGTCTGAGTGATTGTGATGGAGATTTTTGCAGAACATGCTGCACAGCTCAACTCCTTGGCCATCTTTGAAACACATTTCCTCTTACATGCTCCTCCCCTTCAATGCTTTCCTTGCTTCGACTTCAGCACAGTTGTCTGGATATTCCAGGAGTGACTAATATTTTACTGGCGCAGTTCTGAAAAGTCCTGTGAAAAAAAAAAAATTGAATAGCAGCAGACGCCATTTTGATAAAGCTTGTTTCTCACTGGGTTCACTTAATAAAGCTTGGAAATCTACCACACATTCAAAATAAATGTCTATATAGAACCAAAATGTTCAGTCATATGTCGTTAATTTAGCACCTTATCGCAAAGGTATTTGTTGCTATTCAAGTGACAGATCATACAGAGATAATGATCTGAGAACATGGAGGGAAATATACAAAAAAAATTATATTACATACACAAATACATACTTAACCAATATGTATTTTAAACTGTAGACAAAATTATTCACAGCTAACACTGACTACTAGCAACAACATCTTTCAAGATGAGAAAGTTCCTTCATGCATGTGTGTGTGTGTGCGTGTGTGTGTGTGTGTGTGTGTGTGTGTGTGTGTGTGTGTGTGTGTGTGTGTGTGTGTGTGTGTTCTCCTGCACATGCTGGGTCAGTAAGGTGGTTTAAAATGCCTAGTCCATGAACCCTCCCATACAATTAGCTAATGAAACAGTTGGAGGGCTGTTCCAGTACTCTGTAGTTCATTAAAGCAGTTTAATGATAGACAGTCTCATATTATTACTGCATAATAACTGCAGGGGGATCCTTTTTTTCTACACGTTGCATGCTGAATGCTCTCAATAGAGAATAGTGAGAACTAAACACATGTCTATTTAAACATGTTAGCGAACCATGAAAACTATGAAGTGCATTCAGTGACACTCACTCTAAATGTAATGTCATCTCACGTGAACGGGAAAAGTGATTTTAAAACCCAGTTTTATAGGGACATTAATTATGAGTGTGAAAGAACATATTGGCATCGAATTGGCGGATTTCTAAAGCTGTTATTTTGGATTGGAATAGTAATGACGGTGAGATTGTAGGTGCAGTGGAAAGTCGAGCAGATTAGTGCTTATAGTGAATTCCTGCAGCTCCACGTTGTACAGAGAGTAAGTGGTGGAGCTTGGCTCTGGACATGTCTGGTCCTGTGGCCTGCTTGGAGCTGAAACTGGAGCTCTCTCACCTGCCTCTAGTCTTTAAAGCAAATTTCTTTAACTGCATTGACCTGAACCTATAGGATGGGTATCACCGCCACCGTCCTGTGCTTGGTGACCTCCTGGGGAATGGAATTCTTTAATCAGTGCTGGACACATCTGAGCCAGGGAGAGATGAAATCAAGTGTGTGGAAGCTCAGAAGATAAATAAATCCTCATAAAACACACTGAGAAGAAGTAGACATGAAGCTGTGAAGGCTTGGACCCAGCAGACGGGTTTAATAGTGTGATAAAGGTATAAACTATTTAAAAAAAAAAAAAAAAAAAAAAGCACGATCGACCTTCACCAAAACAAAAAACTACCCGAAAGACCCCGCACGCCCCGCATGTCCCTGCTGCACCGCATCTGATCCGAATCTCCTGCGCGCTCTGCGTAAAAGCGCGCATCCTCCGCGTTCCGACCGAGATGCTTACACGACTAGTCTCCCAACCCCTGCAAAGTGGCGCCTCCAATACGCCTAGACCCCCATCATCAGGCCTGGGACTTAAAAAAAGGAAAGAAAAAAAAAAAAAGCGCACTGGGGATTCGGAGCTTGTCTGTGTCCACGTCCTCAAAAGAATGGATCTAATTAAATCGCTGCACTCGTCATCACGGTCAGAAAGTTGCCAAAGTTTGCGGGGCGTGGGCAGGGACCAGGAGCCGTCACGTGACCACCGCGGGCCGTTCTCCACTCAGGACCTCTCTGGAGTTCCTCACATCCGATTGGTCCAGCGGCGGCTCCTCGACGCGCAGTCATAGGAACCTCCTGCCGTATAAATAGGGCTGATAGGACTTTGTTATTCCAGCATCACGGCAGCAGGTTCCCGCTAAGTTTGGAGTTTAACTTTGCGTCATCTCGGCTGTATGCCTGCTTGAAGAGGTGAAAAAACCAGGCACCGAGGCACAAGGAGTCTGCATGTCGGACTAGACATGCTCAGCTTTGTGGATACCCGGATTCTGTTGCTGCTTGCAGTGACATCGTACCTAGCGACATGCCAATGTAAGTGTCCCATGCGCTTCTTCACTCTCTCCCTGCTGGGTCTCCCCGAGGACCATTAAGCCTCATTTATTTCTTTGATGACTGAGGATTCATTGGGCTCCCTGTGGCCACTGTACTCGGAGATGACCTGAAGGACAGCTATCCACAGTGGCTATCAAAAAGAGAGAGAGAGAGAGAGAGAGAGAGAGAGAGAGATAATAAAAAGGTTCAGGATTCTCGTGCGTTTAAAGGATGCTCCGTGATTTTACCGTGGATATTTTTCATCCCTTGAATTTGCAAATGAAGACACTTGACTTAGATGAGTAGCACTGCATTAAACTGGGTTTGTTTAAGGCAGTGCAGTTAGATTTATCTTACAGAACTTGGTTTGGGCGTTGTAAGTCTGTCGGGTTTTTTTTTTTCCCCTGGCTCCTTATGACCGCTTATTATAACTAATAAGAAACACACACACGCGCGCGCGCGCGCCCTCTGCTGGATGCATTATGTAATGGCATATTTTGGCGTTCAGGCTAATTTTCTTTAGTTCTCTTGTCAGTTAAGACACAGTTTAATGAAAAATTTAAAAAGGTAAATAAAATAGCGTGATGATTAACACATTTTCGTTTCTATAAAATAAGAAAATATAAACTTGTATTCTGTGTGGAATAACAAACCTTAAGGCCCAAGTACAAATTTATTTGATGTCTCTTTTTTTACCATTCTTTCACTTAGTAAATGTGAAAACTGTAAGCTTTGTTATAAAAATGTGCTTTTTTTTTTTTTTTTTTTTTGGTGTTTTTGTGTTTTGATGCATTTTTTTAATTGCGCCAGACAACTGTAAAATGGGACGATGCGCCATCTAGTGGAAATACAGTGATATAACGGCGCCGCCCTAAATCGCGTGCTGCTGTTCCAGCGCGTCACCTCTAGTGGGCATTAGACTGGATGTGGGGGCGGAGCGAAGCAAGGTTGCGGGGTGCGTTAGCTCCGCCCACAAGGCCACTCATCAGTCAGGCTGACTGAATGACCCAAAATAACCGGACATAGTTTATCCGGAAGACCCAACCAGACCTACGGTATCTGTAATAAAGCCTACTGGAGCTTCTGAATTTATTTCTCTCCATCCCCTTTTCAATATATATGTGTGTGTATATATATATATATAAAATTAAAAAATTTCTTAATGATGAAATACATGTAATAAAACAACACCATCATCATCAACAACAACAAAGCAACAACAATAATAATAATAATAATAATAATAATAATAATAATATAACACTAATGGCTAATATGTAATAATAAAAAGGGGCCATATATAATAATAATAAATGTGCCTGATGTGGAAGTGTTTTCCAGCATGCATATTTATATATAAATTTTTTAAAACTTAAAAAAATAAATAAATAAATACAAATGGCATGTTGCTAAAATAAATTCTTTAATTTTATTCATTTTAACTTTCTCAGTTGCTGTTGCTGCTGTTGTTGCTGAGAGTTTTCCTCCATATTCAAAACAATTTGTATGATCTGCACTTTCATGGTACTTTACTAAAAAGGAAAACACCTGCTGGAGCTTTTAACTCTGTTCCTACTACAATAATATCAAACTTCATTAAGTAGCTCAGAGCTTAACTTAAGCTTGTAGGTTTCATATGACGCCATTATTTTACCGATTTACCAGAAATTACCTGACAAATACAGTAGAAAATAGCTTTTATACATGTTTACAATTGTTTAGTATATTTATATTAATACTTAATGCCAGATCATTTTTGGTCTGCAAGAAGATTCTGTAAGCATGTTTGAGTCTATTTTTTTCTAATGTTTTCATTTCTCTCTTCCTCTCCCTCTTTCTCCTCCATGTCTCTTCTCCTGCCCCGTATCATCAAAGCGGTCAGTACATTCTCATGCAATTATTGTTTAGTAGAGCAATAGAAATTCTTACCCTTTATTATGATTCCATACGGAAGATTTTCAGTGAATACATCCACACCAGTCTCAGATATTCTACCGTATTTTGTGTGTTATCAAGAGATTTCGGCAGTGCTATTATTTTTTTTTTTTCACTTTCCTGTCAAAAAAGGAGGACGAAAGTCCTTATTGGCTAAGGTAAATGTCAGTGAAATCAGAAACCACTCGCTGCGGCTGGGCAGGCAGCTCAGGTACAATGAAGCCCTTTTAGATGGTGTTCTGAAGGGGAGGCCTTAACACAGAATCATCATGGCCTAGAAAATCCTGACTGCAGCACTGCTGCACAGCAGGGCCTTCAATTCTTCATATGGTTTACAATCATTCAAGGTGGAATATATCTTTATTTGAGATTAAAGGAGATTGTTCACTGAAATATCTTTCAATATCTTTGCATATGTATAAAAATATATAACACCAATTTCTGTCTGTACTGTCAGTTGTATAAAGGAGTAATTGGTGCTTAGTAAAGAAATACATTTATTGTGATGAATATTTAATTGAAGTGAAGGCTTCACACCCCTTTAAGCATCATCGTACATTACATGATTACTCACACAGATCATTCAGAGTAGTTTTATTAAGTAACATGAGAGCAGGTCTATGGATATGCGTGCTTTACTGAGAGCTTATTAGAGTCTACAGTGTCAGTGTTTGTGAGATGAGATAATGCAGCGCTTCACACCAAATGATATAAGTAACTTGAAAAGTGAATCTTGCGTTTCTTTCTTTTTTTTTTATTTCTACGCTTCTCTGAATGTGAACTGGAACTGTTCTGGTGATAGTGATACGTGTAGCTTGTGGGATGTGTGAACTGAGTTCATGGTTCTTTAACTGGCTGTGTAATATGATTGTGCTGAACTCACTTATCCACTTCACACAGCCTTAAAGCTCGTACACTGTGAACGCCATACTCAATGAAAAGTCACTTGACTTTTGCTTCAATAAAGGAATGAAGAAGGCATGAATGCAAACTAATAGAATTTCTTTCAGTTGCTGAATTTTTCTTTTCTCTTCCCCTTTTTTATACACAGCCAAGAAAAGGACCTAGAGGTGACAGGGTAAGTCGGAAACTATGATCCCTCAAGGTGCATGGTTGGGTTTCTGTTTTTATTTAGGAAGAAGGAAAGTGCTAAACTGTGTACCCCTGTGAAAAAAAATCACACCCAGGAAATAACCGAGGCATGATTAATCAGGCTTTCCTCAAATCACGATTAAAAATATTATTATATATTAATAATATAATAACCATAGTTATTATAATTTGAATGAAATCATTAGTGTTATATTACAAAATTACTGAGTATCCTTCTTTGCTCTTGCAACAAGAGAACGACAGAATTACGTCATTCATAAACAGTATTATGTCACTTGTGCACATTATTATAAGGCCATTGCAGTCCTGGTCAGAGTCAGCACTAAGCTGTATGTTGGACAATTATTTTCTATATTTATACTCTAATATCTGTTTTCTCTACCAGGGTCCTAAAGGACCTGATGGCAAACCTGGCAAACCTGGACTTCCTGGGCCTCCTGGCCCCCCTGGCCCCCCTGGTCTTAGTGGAGTAAGTTTACACTTGAATATTTCATATTTTTACCTGTTTGCTTTGTATTGAAAAGATGTTTGCGCTACACTAGTGTCCCTTTTGACTTGTTATGTCTGGAAAGGGGGGTTATCTTTTCACCCTTTGACCCAGTGACCTTTGAATGTCAATCAATTCCAGTATTGCAATTATATTTGTACTATGCGTTATGTGACATCAAATAATGCAAGGTGCATTAAATGTAATTTTTTATATGAGTATTTCTTTTTCAAACAGGTTACTTAATATTATTGCATGCTATTTATAGCTATCTTTACCCATCAGGGGGGGAAATGCTAACTTGCTTGACTTTTAAACAGAACTTTGCTGCTCAGTATGATGGCTCTAAAGGACCTGACCCTGGCCCTGGACCTGTGGTGAGTTCAATGTGAAAAAACACAACGAGATAAGCTATAGTTCATACATATTATACATGAATGTAGAAAATGAAGTGAAAACTCCTGCAAGACTTATTTGTATTTTTCTGTAAAAGGGTTTGATGGGACCTCGAGGCCCTTCTGGACCACCTGGTGCCCCTGTAAGTACCACCCCTCCCAAAAATTATGATTTTTTTAAAACTGTAGATACAAAAAAATAACTTTTTATGTTTGCAAAATTTTCGATATTTACAAAATATTTGTTTAAATACACAGGGACCTCAGGGACTCCAAGGACATGCTGGTGAGCCTGGAGAGCCTGGACAATCTGTAAGGAAGCTGGTTAAACTTGAGTTAAAAATAACACAGACAGGCGCAACACAGACTTGATCTTTATTTCTTCACCACTTATTTAATGATAGGGAGTAGTTGGACCTCGTGGACCCCCTGGACCCCCTGGCAAGTCTGGTGAAGATGTGAGTGAAGATATTTATTATTATCACTTTTATTTATTTGTTTATTTTCAATTTGATTTTATTGAGGATCTCATCTGACAGCATTCTCTTTAACTTTTATTCAGGGTAACAATGGCAGACCTGGCCAGCCTGGAGACAGAGGTTCACCTGGCCCCCAGGTAACACCAACCTCAGTACACTACGCAATTAATTTACATGTATCAAACACACTTAAATAACCATATACACTAGCTAAATATTCTATTTATATCAGTTCTAAAACATGCGTAATTATTTAACAGTTAGATCTGGTTACATCATCAGGATGACAAAGGATGACCAAAAAACCATGTATCTACCTGCTGTGTTCATAAAGTCAGAATACATAAGCTTTAGAGCCTTTATCCTTTGATGTAGACCTGTTACACTATATTTAAAGAGATAATGTTGAAAACATTGGGGGGGAACCCTCAGTAATATCATGTTCTTTTACCTGTGCAGGGTGCTCGTGGTTTCCCAGGAACTCCTGGACTTCCAGGCATGAAGGGACACAGAGTAAGTAACATTGAAAAATAAGAATTTATCTTATTCCTTATGCTATTCATCATGTATTAGTCTAATTTAGGAAATCTAATGAGGTACTTAGTAATTATATGTTGTCAAGATACATTATACTATATACAGTATTAATCTTAATTCATATTTGTATGTAGTCTGATTAAGATTTACTATTATATTTTTTACATATATATATATATATATATATATATATATAAATTGTGGGGTAATGCTCTTTTTAGTGATTAATATTTTTGTCTCTCCATCATAGGGCTACAATGGTCTTGATGGACGAAAAGGAGAGCCTGGTGAAGCTGGAGCTAAGGTAAAATTAAAGATGAACTAATCCATCAACCATCATGAAAAAAACAAAACATTCATTCATTGAGGCAGGGGGAAAGCAGTTTAGAACTGCAGAAATACAATTTTAGGGTCACTCTGTAAACAACACATATCCCAGCTTGTTATCTAGTTATGTATCTGAAAGCAGTAGAAGTGCATTTACACCTCCAGAGCTATTGATTACACCCACATTTCTTCAGAGATGAAGTAATGATTATGCAGTTTGAACCCACTTGTGTTATTCTATCTTTTAGGGTGAGAACGGCGCTCATGGTTCAAATGGAACCCCTGGACAAAGAGTAAGTTCTGACATGTCTACTCTTCCCTTTAAAGAATGCTTTATCTTTTTTAAAAACATTACCGGTTCTGATTCTGTTTCATTTCTTTATAATTTACAATGATGTTTTAGGATCAAATTGTCCTCATGATACGCATGTTTGTATAGGGTTCACGTGGTCTTCCTGGTGAGAGAGGTCGTTCTGGTCCTGCTGGTCCAGCTGGTGCCCGTGGTGCTGATGGTAACACTGGTCCTGCTGGCCCTGCTGTGAGTATTTTATCTTCAACCCCTAACGTGGTCCAGACTACATTTCCGTGGACCAGTCTAACATTATTTTCATCTGTGATCTTTCTTGTCAGGGTCCACTTGGATCTGCTGGCCCTCCAGGTTTCCCTGGTGCACCCGGACCTAAAGTACGTGCCTTTCTTTTGTCTAAGCCAGAGAGATAATATCAATACAAAATGTGGATATATATGTTTGCATCGTCAGTGTGCTACTTTAATGTCTGGAGTCTTCCACATGTCGTAGCTGAATTGCTGTAAGGGCAGTCTAGTATCAACCTGTCAGTTAAGCTTTTTCTCTGTTCTCATGTTTTGACAGGGAGAGATTGGTGCTGCTGGTCCCACTGGCTCAGCTGGACCTCAAGGACAGAGAGGAGAGCCTGGACCAAATGGTGTTGCTGGTCCAGTTGGTCCTGCTGTAAGTATGCTTACTAGTCAAATAAAAGCAACGTGTTATCACCACAGTAATATACTGAGAGCTTCTTTTTCTTCCTTTTCTAGGGTAACCCTGGTGCTAACGGTATCAATGGTGCTAAGGGTGCTTCTGTAAGTATTTAGTGAGACTTTATTTGAGTGAAAGAATGACAATAAGAGCTAATTGAATGTGAAATTCTACAACACAAGGCAAGATAGAGCAAGGTTTTTTGAACAGGACATTAGTTACACACCCAAACAGGCTTGTATTCTCCAAACATCATGGAAATGCATGCAAGAAGTCATAGGTTAACACTATATAACACTAGCAGTCTACCTGCATAAAGCACTGTATTTGCAGTCCTTTGTGACCCCCCAAAAAAATCCTCTGGGACAGCTATATTTTTATTCTCTCTATC
>JAQMYF010000001.1:49601205-49648683 GCA_030014195.1 Neosilurus mollespiculum
ACCGATTAGTTTTTTGATTGTAGATTCAGGTAAACTCTAAGAAAATAATAGCTATTTTTCCTCTTAAAATATGGATATAAATGAATAACAAAGACAATAACAAATGAAGGAAAGGATGAAGCACATTCTGTTTCATTTGAAAACACAATGTCTTAGACAAATAGAGGGAAAATTATATTAAACATGTTTGACAGCTAAAATTGCTGCCTTGGAAAAACCAAGTGTGCTGCACCAGTCTTGTGTTCGTTTTTAGGATTGTCCTGCAGAAACTAAAAATAAAATTACCAATAAAAATGGTTTGTGGAACCATATAACAAATTAAAAGCATTTTAATCATCCTAAGAACCCTTGAAGATTTATTAAGTGTAGATTTACATAATGCACAATTCATTTATGCTTTTAAAATAAATTCATCTGAAATTAAATTATCTGATTGACCTTGCAGGGCACCCCTGGAATTGCTGGTACCCCTGGTTTCCCTGGAACAAGAGGAGTCCCTGGCCCCCAGGGTCCTGCTGGACCTTCTGGCCCCAGAGGTCTTACTGTGAGTTCCATCTAACCACACCACACATAATAAAACCATGCTATGCATAGTGTCTATATTCTGCTGGGCAGTTTTGAAGGCTTTTTTTTTATTGTTTTTGCCCCCTAGGGTGACCCTGGACCTGCTGGACTGAAGGGAGATGCTGGTGTCAAGGGTGAGCCTGTAAGTATTTTTTAACAAATGATAGCTGTTTCTAAATATATGTTAAAGAATAGATGCATCCTGGGTTGTTTCCTTTCCTAATATCGTTGTGCTTGGCTTGTTCAGGGTAGCGTTGGCCCTGCAGGGCCCACTGGTGCTCCTGGTGATGAGGGCAAGAGAGGCTCAACTGGTGAGCAGGGATCAGCTGGACCTGTTGGTCTGCGAGGACCCAGAGTAAGTAGTTTTTTAGTTTTTATATATTTTATTGTTATTTTTTATATTTTATATGTATTTGCATGTTTCTGTCATGCAGTTGTCAGTGTTTGAATGATTTTTCTGTATAGGGAGCTGCTGGAACTCGTGGACTTCCTGGTCTGGCGGGTAGAGGAGGACCAATGGTTAGTAAATTATGCTAACCATATATATAATGAATGTCTGTTTGTTGTTTGAAAACATAAACAATAGTTTTTGCACAACTACACATATGTTTTGATATATTTGTAATGAAGGCCTGCTGGGGTATATGTAAGAAATTTACATATAAAAACTACATGTTATGTTCAGATAAATTATGTGGTAATTCTGACGTCTAAACTTTCCATTCCCAGGGCATGCCTGGAGCAAGGGGTGCTTCTGGTGCTCCTGGTGCACGTGGACCTCCTGGTGATGCAGGCCGTGCTGGTGAGCCCGGTCTGGTTGGAGCCAGAGTGAGTATTAATTATATCAATTCTAATAACGATGCCTCTATACTACTGCTGAGAAATACAGTATATATTGATTCTCAGGGTGTCTGCAGGAAAAACTTGAATATTATATTGTCTTATATTAGAATTTGCACGGCTTGTAGGCTATCCTTTATTTTAATGTTCTTTTGATTTATTTTTTATGTGACTGGATTGGATGTGTTTGAAAATATGAAAAATATGCAATTTCATACTTAATTGCTTCACAAACATGGTGACACTTTGAATTACAGTGCAATATCTATAGTATGACCTTCTGTTTATGGAAAACCTGTTAATGTCATTACCTTTAGTATGTAAATATAATGTATTATAAATATATAAGCTCAGTGACCGAGTCACAGTCTTTGCATACTTCAGTATATTCAGCCAGTTATGCAGAATTATGATTCTGTTTTTGCTTACTTTTGAGTTTGGTATGTCAGTGCTGCAGAATAGATCTTTGGGGGTAGCCGTTAAAGGCCACAGCAACCCATAGAAATATACGGAATAGTATATACACAGGAGTAAAGCATTATGCTTATTAAGAAACCATCAGTTGATGTTTTATGGCTTGTTGGGATACCTGTGATTGTATGTTTGTCTCTCTGTATGTACTTTCATATCCATCACGATGCTGATTGGCTGTTTGCTCTTCAAGGGAAACTTGATGTGTGCCATTATTCAGAAATACATATTAAAGCACTTCTTGTTTTTGAAAGGTTTTAAAGTTGTGTTTATAGGAACAACATACAAACCACACACACACACACACACATATATATATATATATATATATGATTTTTTTTCCCCTTTAAATCAGTGACGGACATTTGAATAACCCCATTTTTTGTTTTGTTTTGCCAGAAAATAAACACTTGTGTAACTGCCCTTGCAAGTTAAAACTTCTGATTGCAGAATCTTTAGGATCCTTATAGGATAGAGTACTTTTGCCGAATAATTTATTCCAACAATGCTTATACTGATTTTTTTAGGATCAATAACATCAGTGCAATAAGCAAAAAAAAACGCCACAATTCATAATAACATTTCGCTTTGGAGCAATGCCTAAATTAATTAATTTATTAAATTATTTATTTATTTATTTATTTATTTAAAGATTTATTACAGCATATACGATGGAGACTTGGACAAGAGAAATTTCTACAACATTTAATTTTCTACCTGGTTTCATAGGGTCTCCCTGGTAGCTCTGGAAACCCTGGACCCCAAGGAAAGGAGGGACCCGCTGTAAGTTTTCTACAATAAAACATCTTAAATATTGATTTTCTATTGATATAAATCAATTCTATGGAGAATTGCTTGGAAAATGAGTTTGAAAGCAAAAATGCTAATCATTGCTAATATGGACCTCTATTTCCAGGGTCCTTCTGGTCAAGATGGCCGCACGGGACCTCCTGGCCCAACTGGACCAAGAGGCCAGCCTGGAAACATTGGCTTCCCCGGACCTAAAGGACCATCTGTATGTAGTAATTTATATATGTTAAAAGTATTACAAAGTAGTAACAGCCAATATCTAACAATGTACAGATTTTATCATAATATAATTGCATCTGTCTTTAGGGTGAGCCTGGGAAACCTGGAGAGAAGGGACCTGCTGGACCTACTGGTCTGAGAGTAAGCAATTGAATTATTTTATTTCGCCCATTTAAGCATGAGAATTGATCTCTTTCTATACAAAAATATAATAGTTTATTCAAAGAATAATATTTTGTTATTTTAGGGCCCCCCTGGTGCTGATGGTAACAATGGAGCTGCTGGTCCTGCTGGAGTTTCTGTAAGTAGACCAGTAAAATAAAACCAGAAAATTTGCTAGCCTAACATGATTGTGAGAGCTCTGATGATGATGTCATTTTTTCTTTGGTATGCAGGGTGGTGCTGGTGAGAAGGGAGAGGCCGGACCTGCTGGGGCTCCTGGTTTCCAGGTCAGTACACTTATTTATTTACTTAGGCCTGACTGAAAGGACATAATTACTGTTTGTGACCAGTACTGTCTGGGTGTTATTTACAATGCCAGAGTATATGCCACATTGTTCATTATTATTATTATTGTCCCATTCTGCACCCATGATGCTTTGGGACATATTCCTGGTTTTTAATTGCAGTAACAATGTTTATGAGGTAATATAATTAGTGTTTGATTCCTTGTTATTAGTTGTATGAGATAAAAGCTTTAATGGGCCTATCCTTGTCATTGACCTTGAATTATAGATTAAATTATGGGACTTAACTTAACAACCGCCACCAATAGATGGAAGCAGTAACTGGATTCTGTAGACAGAAATAAAAAATATTTTAATGACCTCTAGAATTTGTCAGTTGATTTCAAATCTAATGATATATGTATATGTATATTTATATATATACCACATAGAGTTGAAGTTAGAATTTGTGCATAATTGACTGTATAAGTAGTGTTCCAGTTGTCTGTGTAAGACATTGATCCCCATCTTCTAATTTCACAGGGTATTCCTGGACCTGCTGGACCTGCTGGTGAGACTGGCAAACCGGGAGACAGAGTAAGATCTTCATAACTGGCATTGATGAACCAAATTAATGTCAAATGACAAATAATCCTCCCACACAAAATTTTGAAACTTGTATTTAAGGATATGCTTTGCATGATCATATACCTCACAGCAAATAGTCCACAGTAAGGTTAGTTTTGTCATTGAACATGCATCATAGCATTTCATTTAGTTACAAACGCATTTATTTTCTTAATAGGGTATTCCTGGTGACCAAGGTGTTGCTGGACCCGCTGGTAGTAAGGTAATGAACATACACATAATCCAAATATTAATAACCAGATTGCAGGTCAGTGTCTGACCATCTCACATCATTTATCTCTTCTGTCTTTCCAAATAGGGAGAGCGCGGTAACCATGGACCTGCTGGTGCTCAGGGCGCTCAGGGACCCATTGGTTCTCGTGGACCTTCTGGTCCTCCTGGCCCAGATGGAAGCAAGGTGATCTGTGGTTATCTGTGTCACTGATTCTTTAGTAACTGATTCTATCCCTACTGATTTGAGCCTGAAATTTATTTTGATTAGATCAGTGATACACTATATGTACATGAACATTTAACTGTCACAGTCTATCAGCGTGAGAGTTAAAGTGTATTAAGATTATACTGTTTCCCTATAGAAACATATTGTTTTCAGCCATTATGATCTTCTTCCTTCAGGGTGAGCCTGGTGCAGCTGGTCTTCCTGGTGCTGTTGGTCACCAGGGTTCTGTTGGTATGCCTGGTGAGCGTGGTGGTGCTGGTACTCCAGGACCCAAGGGTGAGAAGGTCAGTTCAAGAGCGCTCCATTCTCCCTCACTTTTTTAGTGCAAGAGCTACAGTTTTAACTATTTCAGGCAAGGAGAGCAGCATTGTTTTATATTGCAATATGAGAGCTTATTTTCCCTTTTTTTTTCACAAATAGGGTGAGCCTGGATACAGAGGCCTAGAAGGCAATGCTGGAAAAGATGGTACACGTGTAAGTTTAAGTTTAGGCAACTTTAAAAAAAAATATTGCTACATATATGGAATATATGTGAACATGCCCTAATCAAAATTCTTGCCCTTTTTAACCAGGGTGGTCCTGGACCCAGTGGACCTCCTGGACCTGCTGGTACCAATGGTGATAAGGTAACAAACAAAAATAAATAATTTTACAGGTTTTTTTCATGTCGCAGTTTAAATCCTTTGTGAAACCTACAATATTTCATTTTAATTGTAGAATTTCAAGTGAAAAACCAGTAAACTGACACTATGGCTGCTATTGGAGAGTGGGCTGGAAAGTTCATAGGCTAACAAAGAAGGAGTCATGTCAGAGCAATGAAACCTCAGAGATTCTATTCCAAGGGGACAACACCAATGATGAAAGACTTGTGGAAAACAGGGGAGACAATATAAACAAAATAAATAAACCACATTTGGTGAAATTCGACCTTTGTGTCATGGTCAGCATATGAACTTTTCAGCCCACCCTTGTAGATTATGTATAAACACTACTGCCCTCTGCTGGAGAGGCATCACACCCCTAGATCACCTGCCATGTTGTTTTAAGAAGTCAAGAGAACTAGAACACAAGAGAACTAGAAAAAAAGGCAACACAACCTTACATAATTTTAAATTCTTTTATAATTAGTTAATTTTTATTATTTCCTCAAAGAACTATAATATTAATCAGTGAAAACATCTCAGAAATCAGCCTTAGACTTTGATGGCAAAAGAATGATGAACACATCTAAGAAAAATGGGCTTTAACAGACAGCATTTAAAACACAATAAATATCCTTAATTACTCTCACTCACTCATTTACCGAACCACTTAATCCTACTAGGTTTGCTTGGAGGCTGGAGCCTATCTCAGCCAACACCCAGCTCGCCAGACCATTGCAAGGCCAATACACACAACCATTTACACTCACACCTTGGAACAGCCTATTAGCCTAATGTGCATGTCTGGACTGTGAGAGGAAACTGGAGTACCCAGAGGAAACCCACACAGGCATCGGGAGAACATCTTGCTGTAAGGCGGAAGTGCTAACCACTACGCCACCGTGCCACACCCTTAATTCTCTCTTAATTTGTTTATTATTATTATTATTATAATGATTATGATTATTGTTATTGTTGTTGTTGTTGTTGTTATTATTCATACATTCATTTTCTAAGCCGCTTAATCCTAATTTGATTCGCAGGGAGGCTGGCACCCATCTCAGCCAACTCTGGGCGAGTGCAGGGTACACCCTGGATAGCTAATAATATTATTATTATTAATATTGTTATTATTATTATTATTATTTATTACATTTACTGCCAAAATATCACATTATATCTTGCTTTGACCTTTGAGGCTTATTTCCCCATAGTTGAGTATTGAAACGTTAACCATGCAGTGAAGACATTCTTATAAAAGAACTAAAAACATAACTGACACAATGCAAAAATGAAAATACAAGAAATGAACACTGGATATTAAGAGAAATATCCAGTGGTTCATGGACAGATCGTTGTGACTTGAAATCGTGGAGTAAGTCGGTTCCAATCTAGGAAAAAGTTTATTAATCTCTCATTTCGAGTCTTGAGATCAAGCAGGAAATGCTCAATCATGTTGACTCTATTTTAAATAGTTTACCTTGCTAAGATGTAATTTTTGTGGTGCATGTTGATAACAGTCAGACATTCCTACACATACACAGTAAAAACAGAAAAATCACAACTGCATCACTACCTCACTACTGATGATGAGGAAGTGATGCTGCATGTTGAATACTGATGGCTGTTTAAGGTGCCGTCGTAGGAAGTTTTGCTTTAGAGTGATACATACTTACCATGATTGTCAGTGTATTGACATTATATGATTCAACTCTATGTTATAATTGTTTTTAACTCAAGTAGGAGTGGTACTCATAATTTACCCACAACAATAACTATAAAAACTGTAAAGCATTGACTTCAAGAACCAAAGCGAGGCTTTGACATCAGTTTAGATGCACCATATGTCTAAGAGACTGGGATTCAATTAATTTGTCAAATCAGTTCCACAGCAAATGAGTTCCTTGGACCTTACTGCTGCATTAGTATTGACAAAAAAATTATTGAGTTTCAGAAATTCTGTTGTGTGATTCATTCCTGCCCATAATATAATGCTATAATTCATTATTTTTTTCCAGGGTGAGGCTGGTTCTGCTGGTCCTGCTGGTCCTTCTGGTGCTCGTGGTGTTCCCGTAAGCGCTATTCTTTTACATCAAAATGTGAAAAACTGATCTCTTCCATAAAGAACTAAAAAATATACATGGATCAATTCTATGAGGACTCTAAATGGATTTGTTATCACCATGTTAGTTCCACTGAATAGATCTAATCTGGGCAACTAATTTATTGAATAATCTATTAATAGGGAGAGCGTGGTGAGGCTGGCCCTGCTGGACCTCCTGGATTTGCTGGGCCTCCTGTGAGTGTACATGCATGTTGACATTTGTACTCACATGAAGCAAAAATTACCACCAAGATAAAGATTGACGGGATTTCCATGGCTCTTATAGGGTGCTGATGGCCAAGCTGGACTTAAAGGTGAGAAAGGTCCTGCTGGTGGAAAGGGTGATGTTGGACCAACTGGCCATGCTGGACCTGCTGGTAGCGCTGGACCTGCTGTAAGTTTAAAATAATACAATAATATAAAAAGAAAGTTTAAAAATTGAAAGAGCACAACAGGGATTTTTTTTATACCAGAGAGGTGTACATGATATATTGGACAAAAAAAATCCAGATGTTTCAAATATAATTTAAATGAAATAAATGTAGTTTTAAATTAATTATTGAAAAGGTTTATCAGATTTTAATTACACCCTCCTGTTAGCAGATCAATATCACTATCAACAACTATCAATATAATAAATTAATCAATTCCTATCATGTGCTTGGATATTGGGACAAGAGCAGTAGTTCAGCTAAATGACCTAGATGAGCTATAACTGTAGCTCGTCCTGTCTGTACATGTAAATATACTAAGTATCTTGATGTATCCTCAGTAGTCAGGGCAACGAAATTCCAAAAAAGTCTGAATCAGTTCATCTGGAGCTGACTACAGTTCTTTGTGCAATATATGATCATTACCGTAGTCAGTTGGGACTGACGAAGTTATTTGGATGAGTAAAGGAATGTATCATCCACTGAAAACTCTGTGTCCAGATGAACTGATTAAAACTTTCCGAGAGCCTTTTATACAGTTTGATTCTGAAGTGCAGGTTATTTTGTACATTGTAAACATGATAGCTAGATATTGATGATCTCAAAAAATTTTTCAGAAATATAGGTTTGGCATTTGAAATTTGGTACTCCCAAAACTGTGCAACAAGGATTTCTGAGTTGATATTAGAGCGGACTTATTTTCCTTGACAGACACACAGCACACATGTCTGCCAGATTAACTTAAATTTTAAACCCAAGCAAAGTCCATAACAATAGTCCAACACTAAGAAACCTCAAAAATCTCTTGCATCATGTTGCCTTGATATTTAATTTTTTTTTCAACATTTTGCATTTGTACAGTGTAGGAATAGGACTCCTGGCTGTAGCCTAGCTCTAAGCCATGAGACACCTTAAGATACCAATATACTGCTTCTGAAATGATGGTAGCATACTTGTGTTTTTTATAAGGACAAAATTGATTAATCTTAAGTTGTATTTTATCAGGGTCCCTCTGGTCCAGCTGGCCCCCCTGGTGCTCGTGGTGACTCTGGTCCCACTGTAAGTTCTTCTACTAGTATTACTATGCATCCTTTTGATGTTTATTTTTCAAATTATTGTTCATGTGTAATGGTTTATCTTTGTCTCTGCCCTAGGGGTTGACTGGTTTCCCTGGTTCTGCTGGAAGAGTTGGTCCTCCTGGTCCTGCTGTGAGTTTTCAAAAACCTGAATACTATTTATATTTGAAAACAATAAAATAAAATAAAATAACCAATGAAAAGGAGCAGTTTCCTATATTGGATGTACTAGTACTAGTAGGATTCTAACATGATTAAGGACTAATCTAAAGATAAAACTTGTATCTTTTTAATCTACAGGGTATTGCTGGACCTCCTGGTCCCCATGGTTCCTCCGGAAAGGATGGTCCTCGTGGACCTCGTGGTGATGCTGGACCTGCTGGACCTCCTGGAGAGAATGGTCTGCTTGGACCTCCTGGCCTTGCTGGTGAGAAGGGATTCCCTGGAGAGAGTGGACCTAAGGTATTTTCCCTATCATAACAAATGCACCTTAAGTTACGCCAGCTAAGTTTTATAGTCACTATAACCATTGGGACTATTAAAGCTGAATCTACCGTTGTTATGACCACAGGGACCTCCAGGTATTTCTGGACCTGGCGGTCTGATTGGACCTCAGGGAATCACTGGTCTTCCCGGCGCCAGAGGTGAAAGTGGTACTCCTGGCGGTGTTGGTGCTGTCGTAAGTGACCTCATCTTCTTGTAAGCACATTGTGAACTGTGATCATCCTGACTTTGATAAAGCTTCAGGGTAATATCAGTAACATCATAGGTACAGTCACTAACCTCCAGAATATATGTACTACATCACTGGCTAACTTGGTAATATGATTTCACTCAGGGTGAACCTGGTAGAGTTGGCCCTGCTGGTGCCCCTGGTCCCCGTGGTCCATCTGGTAACATTGGTCTGCCTGGTATGACTGGTCCCCAGGGAGAGGCTGGACGTGAGGTAAGCTGTACTGTGCCATTTTATTGGGGTTGTTGGGGGAAGAGAGCTGATATATTAACACGCATTTTTAATATATACATAAACAAGGTGATGGCAGGTAAATTTTACATTTTTTTATTTTTGCCTGAACTGTGATACACTTTGAGAACTATTATGGTATGCACAAATTGGAACATTCAGAGAACATGTTATACGTCTGCAGAAGGATGTTTCTGCTAAGTTTTTATGCTTTTTTTATTTATTATGTCATTCATGCCATTACCCAGCCTCAGTAATCAGATAGTTCATCTGAGTATGCTTAAGTAAAACATTCAAACTGTTTTTCAAAGTTATTACCACCTTTACCAAAGGCATAGCAACAGCATTTAAACAGACCTTTATTAATAGTGTATAATGTACACCTATATTTATTTCTTTTACTTGTTTATTTATATAACAATCACATGTTTATTCATATAGCATTCAGGTTTGTTTTTTTTTTTTTTTTGTTTTGTTTTTTTTTTGGGGGGGAGGGGGGGGGGGTTTGTTTGTTTTTGTTTGTTTTTACAAATTTTACTGCCTGTATGTAGGTAAGCATTTAGATATATTTGAACAAATTTAGCTCTTGAAGTTCAGTTTGTCTCAGTAGGTAAAAAAACAAAAAAAAAACAGACTATATGATTTATAAATTAATGCAGATATTAGGATAATGTTCATTGGAAAAAACTACACTTTTTTTGCTTATTTTGATTGCAACTATTTATACAGACTATATATTTGAATTTCATTCCATAATCAACCAACAGAAGCTTGCACTTAAAGCACACTTCTTGCTGAATCTATTAAATTATCTTTACTTTGTACTACTGTTTATATGCCATGCAAAACAAAAGCTCCTTCACAGTAACATGCATGACACATTTATTATGGTATAATATATTTTTTAACGTATGTGTATATGTGTATATATGTTTGATGTAGACTGTGGGCCCTCAGTTAATGCAAACATCATATATAAATTATACTCCTTATCCAGTTATCTCCAAAAATGTTATTCAAACCTCGGAAAAAAGGTACATACCCTAGGAATTGCCTTTGTACCTTTTTAATCACACAATAAAGTTGTAGCTCATCATTTAAGGATGTTTTAATGGAACAGTGGTTGGAATAACCAATAACTTATGTGTAATAATTTGTCACACACTTACATATGGTTACTTTATATTCCTCTTTAGGGTAGCCCTGGTAATGATGGACCTCCTGGCCGTCCCGGTCTTCCTGGTGTTAAGGTAAAAAAAAAAATGCAGCAACAACGAACACAGGATTTGATCAACTATATATGTTTATTTAACATATATGGCCAGGACTAGTAACACAGTGATATATGTTTAATTGGATTGATTCAAACTGACAGGGTGACCGTGGAGAGCCTGGAAATCCTGGCCCTGTAGGAATTGCTGGTGCTTCTGGACCTTTGGGATCATCTGGTCCTGCTGGCAGACCTGGAAACCGTGGTGAGGCTGTAAGTATCCAAGCCTGAAACATATACCTCAATAAGAAGTTCTCAATGGATTTCAGATTTGTCAACAAACTCTATTTGAGTAGTATGGTAGCAAGATGGGAGTTGTTTTTTTTATAATTGGTATTATTATTATTATTATTATTATTATTATTATTATTATTATTATTATATAGATGATATATTTTTGATAGATAAAAGCTTGAAAGGTCCCATTTAAAAAAAATTTATACTAAAAATGTACCTTTTTAGGGACCTTCTGGATCTGTTGGACCAGCTGGCTCTGCCGGTGCAAGAGGTGCCCCTGTAAGTACACTGACTGAAAGTTCCACAGATGTGTTATCTGTTTATTGATAATGCTCTAATCAATAATAAATCTCTCTTTTCTCTATGTGTTCAAAAGGGCCCTGCTGGACCCCGTGGTGAGAAGGGTGTGGCTGGAGACAAGGGAGACAGGGGCATGAAGGGACTGCGTGGACATCCTGGTCTTCAGGGAATGCCTGGAACCAATGTGAGTGACCCCATCCTTGTATTAGGGGTTGAACTTGTCCAAATAGAAACAGAATGCCAGGCTCAGAATTAATTTCTACACATGCTTTAAAAAGAGATGACAGTTATAATTTTTTCAATGGCTGGTCTTAAGTAATGGTATTAACTTACAGGGACCCAGTGGTGATAGAGGCCCATCTGGTCCTGCTGGACCTTCTGGTCCCAGAGTAAGTAACCTACTTTCAGCTACCAATTTATTGTTTAGCAGGGGACCTTGGAGTACTTTTGATAAAATTTTTTGTAATCTACCTTTATAGGGTTCTGCTGGCCCCAGTGGCCCATCTGGTAAGGATGGTAGACCTGGCACTGCTGGTTCCGTTGGACCTGCTGGACATCGTGGACCCCCTGGACAAGTTGGACCAGTTGTACGTAATCATTTTGTCCCTGAAAGTGAAGAATGAAATTTAAATAAGGAATGGACTGAACCATTGTATGTAGCCTGAAATAGTACTAACTTGATCTGCAGGGACCTCCTGGATCTCCTGGTCTCCCTGGACCCCCTGGTGCCCCTGGTGGTGGATATGATGTTTCTGGTGGCTATGATGAGTACAGAGCTGACCAGGCTGCTCTCAGGGCTAAGGACTATGAGGTGGATGCAACCATCAAGTCCCTTAACACTCAGCTTGACAACATTCTTTCCCCTGAAGGCTCCAAGAAGAACCCTGCCCGTACCTGCCGTGACATCAGGCTCAGCCACCCTGACTGGACCAGTGGTGAGTTCTCAGGCTTCTGATATGTAACTCCTTCAAATCGTTATAAATATGATCAGTACACCTATACTGTACTGACATGTCCAACTAAATTTTGGTGGGGGGTCTTCTTTCTGTTTCAGGTTTCTACTGGATCGATCCCAACCAGGGCTGCACCATGGATGCCATCAAGGCATACTGCGACTTCACCACAGGTCAGACCTGTATCCATCCTCATCCTGAGAGCATTGCACGCAAGAACTGGTACAGAAGTACCCAGGAGAAGAAGCATGTCTGGTTTGGTGAGACCATCAATGGTGGCACCGAGGTGAGTTTTATATAATAATATAACATACAGTAATAGTGCATAGGTTTTCTCGAGTTCATTGGTTTTGTCAATTGCTCAAAAAGAGTTCTGCTCTTATTTGGTGTTACATTTGGTGTTCCTTTTCTTTCTTCAGTTTGGCTACAATGATGAGACCCTGAGCCCACAATCCATGGCTACACAGCTGGCCTTCATGCGTCTGCTGGCCAACCAGGCTGTCCAAAACATCACCTACCACTGCAAGAACAGCATTGCCTACATGGATGGTGACAACGGCAACCTGAAGAAGGCTGTCCTGCTACAGGGCTCCAATGATGTGGAACTCAGGGCGGAGGGCAACAGCCGCTTCACCTACAGCGTTCTGGAGGATGGCTGCACTGTACGTTTAGTGTATAATATCTGTATATCTCTGACTATAGCATATTGTAAATGCATAATTATTTTTATTTAGCTTTCCACCAGCTCATATAAAGGTTAACAATTCAATTAAATGCAAAAGAATACTTCCAAGGCATGAAATGAGTTTTTATAAGATAAAATTATTGTTACTTGCATTACTTCTCACTAATGACTGTTTCACCTTTCTGCTCTACAGAAACACACTGGTCAGTGGAGTAAGACAGTCATTGAATACAGAACAAATAAACCATCTCGCCTGCCCATCCTCGACATTGCACCTTTGGACATTGGTGGCGCTGATCAAGAATTTGGTCTGGACATTGGCCCAGTCTGTTTCAAATGAATAGACTCAAGATAAATTAAAAAAAAGAGAGAAAGAAAGAAAAATGAAAAAATCTCTGCCCTTCTTCTCTGTGTTGTTTTTTATACTGAATGCTGATTTCCTCTGCACATCCACTTGCTTAAGCTGGGCTCTATCGGAGAGGACCAATGGACTGAACGGAGAATTGCACAATGCAAATTAATACAGCTGCCCAAAAAGAGATGCTGGGAAACACCATGGTGTGGGACATGCCATCATTTTGTAAAAAATGAAAGAAGTGTAATAAAAATGATGAAAGTATGCATCACTTTGTGGTCTTTATATATCTTCCAAAGAGGAGGTTTAAAACCACAATTTCCAAAAGGTTTAAACTACCTCATGCCTGTATAAAGAAAATATTACCAGACCTGAAACACATCCCAATCATTGGTACTAAGGCTTCAAGTTCTCTCCTGTGTCAAAGGTGCTCAATCACTTGAAGTGCGGATATATGGTGCTACATATACAGCTGTGGAGGAAACCACTTTTACTGTATTATTTTGTATTGTCTTTGAGGAGTATTGCACAGGTCCCACTGATAACCCCATTTTTTAAGCAGGTGGAGAATTCCAGAATCTGATTGTTTGTCCGGATTTTACTTTTCATGTTTTCATTAGTTTGTTTTTAGATTTGTTTTGGATTCCTTTATGTTAAGGCATTTAGTTCAACCACATCCCCCAGTGTTCATACTGACAATCACATTTCATCTATTTGAAAGGGTATTGGAGGCCTCTCTCTCTCTCGCAAAAATGAACCACAAACTTTATTGTACCTATTTTGTATATGTGAGATGTTTAAATAAATTGTGAAAAGTTCTGAAATAAAGCATGTCCAATGTTCTACAATACAACATTTCACGAGTTAAGTGATTTAAAGGGTTTAGAACAACTGAAAAAGTCCGGGAATGTAATATCATGAGTTCAGAACTTTCAATTTTAAAACATGCATGAAGAAAACCGATTCCCTTCTGGAACCAGTTTAGCCAAATTTTAAAACCTAAATGTTGCTTACTCCAGATATATCACCTAAAATACATTTCAGCTTTGCATATTGCATTTCAAATTGAAACCATGAGACTATCAAAAAATAAATATAGAATAATATCAAAACAATTGTATAACTTCTACACTATGATATATTTTAGCTTTTAAACCTCTGGCCACACCTCCTTCCTATGTCTGACGCTTAAACACAGCAGTGCCAAACTGTACTGCAGAAGAGAGTAATTTAAGATTCAAGATGCTGCTATTATTGGTTTTCACTAAGTTTCACTTATTATTCACCTTGCATCTGAATAAAAAAACAAAAAAAGCAAACACAAAACAGTGTAAGGGGAAGAGTGTGTACATTTTATTTTTGGACGATATATTCCTTTCACTTTTTTTGACTTAAAAAAAAAAAAAAAAAAAAAAAACCCTTGACACCAGAAACCACTTCTTATCATTCCAGGTAGCTTCGTCTTTTTTTGCACAAGTTTCCCTGTACCCAAACATCATCAAAACATATTGTGTCTGATATTAGTTTTGTGCTGGTGTTCGTGGACTATTGTAAATTTATTGATTATAACTTCCTTGTGCATGTGTACATGTCTACTTATCTGTCACAAACTTTATTATGTATTGGCCACAGTATTCTGATAGTAACGTGAAGATTCATTGATTATCCACTAAGTGGCTGGATTACTCAAGAAGCTTTTGGGTGTGTCATTGTTGAAAGGAAAGACACTAACACGGACCCACACCAGAATAATTTAATGAGTAGACATGTTTGCACTCATAAATTCTGTGTTCATTAACCAAAGGGCTGAAACACACCCTTAGCCTACACAGGGCACAATCTATTCTGAATGCTATCTGTAGAGTTCAATCTGATAAAATAGCCGAACAAAAGTTCAGTACATTCAGACTTCTTTTCCTGTTTTAATTCCAAGAAACCCTGAAACAGTTTAGCAAGGTTGCGGAGATGAGCATGCAGGGGGGATTCCAGCTGATTTCTTCCTGGTAGTAAAACAATAAAGTGCCCTGAACTCTTAATCTTCTTTGATTTTGATTTTGATTTTATCTACACATTCGGACATTCTAAAGCAAATTGTGATACTTCTCAGGCCAAATATCCACTGAATTTGAGAAAATGATGTGTTTATTTTATGCTGTATATCACATTTATTTCATATGTTTATGATAGTTGTAATAACCATCTATCATTCTCAGTTTACACTAGCCTGATTTGGTCATGCCAGCTCATTTGCATCAGGAAGATCCAGCCATTTCTACCTACAGAGGTCACTCAGGTGCTTGAAGACTGGACTACCACAACTCTGCTCCTATGTGCAACTGATCCTGAATTACGTTGCTTAACTACAAATTCTCGCACACAACCCACTTCCTCCACTGGCTTTCAACTCTGGATTTAAAACACTGATGTATACCTACAAATCCAACAACGGTACAGTACCCACCCAGCCTAAGGCTCTTCAAGATCTCCCTCCTTGCCTCTTGTACAGTTTTCCGGGACTACCATCTCACAAGGAAGATATGCACCAAGACTTTCGAGTATTTCTATACTGTATATTGTCAGTTTCACTATGATTTTCCAGTAACATCACTCTTTTTATATGATGTAAATTATCACTGTACAGTCAAATTGGGAGATGATAAATGTTTTGCCATTTAATGTGAGAAAACAGACATAGCTTCTTGCCTACCATCGATACAGAACTACCCCAGTATAAAAAACAAAGTCTATAAGTATTAAGAAATATATAAAGAACAAGAATTCTAGGCTTTAGTACAAATTGAAAAAAAAAAATAAATTCACATTTAATTAATTAATTAATTAATTAAAACAAATCTGAATTCTTAATACACAATCATGCATCTTGAAGAGTTGTAATAGTGGTAAATGATAGTAAAAGGTTTTTACAAAAATCATATCACCTTTTGCGCCACCTGGTGGTGGAAGAGAATAATTTTATCTACAATTTTAGTTGTTAAGAGAGTTCAAATGAGGTATTTACAGGAATTCCGAACCAAATTTTTATTCCGAAGTGAATTATCATTCAATCCAAGATATTTTCCTGTATTAAAAATGAAATTTGAAAATTTTTGTCAGTGCACATTCACTCAACAATGAAATTGGATGCAAACCTCCAGTGAAGCATTCATTTAAATTAAATATACCTAGGTCTCTAAATAAATAAAACAGGAATGAGCATTTAAAAGGTGCTACAGGTAAACACACACATACAAAACATCCATGGTGCCTTCAACATTTTCAATAGCACATTCTCCTAATGACCTGCAGCATTTATTGTGGTTATGGCTCTGTGGTAAAAGCTGTTCAAAAAGCGAGAGTCCTGGGTGGGTATGGTCTTTCAATTTTATGAAAAATTGGTATTTTCAGTGTTTTTGTTCATTAGCCAAACTTTTACCTCAATATACTTGTCGGAATTATTTTTTTTGGTTCTCGTTGCCTACAATATCATTGTTCAATACATTTTCACCAAAAAAGTATAGAGAAGTAATTTTTTTACTTATTTTTATTAGGAGCCCTTTTAGAAAAAAAGTGGTGGTGTATAATCTTCACTGCACATGACTGCAGTTTAATTTTTTACTTAATATTTTATCTAAATGTTACTGTATGTGCAATATTCATTCATTTATTCATTTTCTGAACAGTTTAATCCTAATTAGGGTCGCGGGGAGGCTGGCGCCCATCTCAACTCTGAGATGAGCACACTCTGGCTATCGCAGTATGTGCAATATTTATTACTTTATGTGCAATATCGAGGGGCCTCTAGAGTCCAAGAATTTTATTGCCGGTAATGATGTTGCATGGTTGCCTCTAATATGACAATAAAACTTGAAACTTGAAAAAAAAAAAAAAAAAAAACATAAGCAAGTGTCATGTGACCTATGCAGGTGGGAATACCTATCTGGGCAATACCTATCTGGGGGAATTTGTTTTGCTCCTTGCTCCTAATACCTGGGCCAGGTCAAGGAAGCTTGATATTGATCTTCTTGATTGATCTTGATCTGATGAACTAGGGGACTTTTATATAAACAATAGGTGCAAGGCAGGAGAAAATATCCGCTGATGGGAGGACAGTTCAAAGCAGCATACCCAAACATGCATACACTTATTTATTAAGGGTTATATAGTATAGTCAGTTTTTATACCTGTACACAGGCAGTAACACAAGCTCAGAACTTAACCATGTGCCATGGAGCTGTGAGTCAGCAATGTCATCAACTGCAAATTCCTATTATGAACACAGGAACACAGAGAGGAAAGAAAACACATAGCTTATGATATGGAGAGATCTTCCCTTATTCCAATTTGGTTCATGGATAAGCAAGGAACCCCAATAAACTTCATCGAATCACCAATAAACTTTATTACAAAGGTCAACCTAAGTAATAAAGAAAGTTAACTTAAAGAGTGAACACTGAAGAAAAACTTCAGTGCATGACCTTAAAACCCCAAGGTGAGAGTTTTTAAAAGAACACTCTCTGTTCTGCCTCTGTTCTATCAGGGTTTTACTTCTTTTTTTTTTCATAAACAATTCCGTGCATAGTCAAGTCTGAACTGGATTTAACAGGCTAGGAGTCAGGTCATTTGACAACTGGCTTCATGCTTCTTATGTCACGTTGCCGTCTTTTTAAGGCCTAACTCAGTGGTGTCAAACTCATTTTCACTGAGGGCCACATCACTGAATTTAAAGGTGATCAAGGGCCAAATGATCAGTGAACATCTATTCTAAAAGGCAACCATGAAATCTGCATGGTAAAATATCCTCTATTCCTTTATTCACTTGTACTTTCTGACAACGCTTAATTTCTTGAATCATAAATGACTAGCTGTTTTCTTGAAAAAGGCTGCTGCCACCTAGTGGAAGGATGATGAATTAGGTTTTTTTTCTGTGGCCTAGCTAAAGGCATTAAAAGCTCACTCTTAGACAGATCCACTGGTAATATAAAATTGATTGCATGCAGTATAATAATACTTAAACAAAAGAATAACCAGAAATGTATTTTCTGATTATTGTTCTGTTGGTTATTTAGTAAAATTGATTACATGAAATATGTCACTAGTTAGGCATGTACAATAGGGACTGGCTGTTCTTCACTGGAAATCTCTCCTCTTTCTTTGACGGAATTCAAGCTGACAAGCTGACTAGCAACCGCAGATTCTGAGGCGTACAAGGCTCTGACAAATAGAAAACACCTCACTGTCCATCCATATGTGCTTGTGCTTGTGCCTGTTATCTCAAGCTGTTCTAGTTTTAAAGGGGTGATCTGGCAAAAGCATTGGCCTTTCAGGGATTGACCAGTACAGATTTTATTTACTCTAAGCCCTATTTCTCACTTGTAAAATTCGAACTTGATTCAAGGCATAGTCTGGTGGTCAAAATTACTTCTTTTTGTCTTAGCATGGATGGTAAAATGAACACTAAGATCAACTCAGGGGCAGAATGGTGGTTTAGTGGTTAGCATGTCCATCTCACATAGCAAGAAGGTCCTGGGTTCGTGTTCTGGACTCGGCCGTTTCTGTGTGAAGATTGCATGTACTCTCCGTGATTTTGTGGGTTTTCTCTGGGTACTCCAGTTTCCTCCCACAGGTCAAATACACACACATTAGCTTCACTGGCCATTTCAAATTGCCCCTAGGTGTGCGTTGGCCCTGCAGTGGTCTGGAAAGCTGTTAAGAATGTACCCCGCCTTCAGCCAGTATCGGCTGAGACAGGCTTCAGCCTACCCGCAACCCTAATAGAATTGAACAATTCAGCAAATGAGTGAGTAAGTGACTCAGATTGTAAAGCTTTCTCTTCATAACTGTGGATGTGTAACTTTCCCATGACGCACACAAAAGTACACTTTCATGACAGAAGTACAAATGTGTGACTGGTGACCTAATCCCTTTAAAGAATCAAGAAAAGAACCATTTAACTTGAAACATCCAAACAAATTAATTGAACCCAATAATCAGATTCATAGAGTATGACTAAAAAAAAAACAACAGAAAATTATATAAAATAAAGAAAAAAAATCTAAGGTATATAACATAGTGAGAATCGTTTTCCTTTTAGAAAATTGTTTCCATTGTCTACATTGTTTAGTTTGTTTCATACAGTGAAGAGAATCTGAAACCTGTTCTAGAATACAAAGAAAGACAAGCACAACTACCAAATGAAAGGTCACAAGTCATAGACTGTTGGTATTCAGTGTATCATCTCTAGCATTTCTGGCTTTATAAGTTTTAAGTTATTCTAACTGCAGTATAATATAAATAGTCAGGCACTGGCAAAAAACAGAGCATCGAAAAAGTTTGCATGAGTAAGTTTACAGAAACATGTATAAATAAAGTAAGAGAATAATCTGCGATGTGTGGGTGCTTGCAGCGCCGATGGCGGTAGTGCACACGCAATTTCTTTTTTCTTCTCTCAGTTACTGGGTTACCTGTGTAGGCACATGAAAACGGATGTGACAACAAGATTGAGCTCATGACTCTATGACATTTGCATAAATATTGAGCCCTGGAGCTCCTCTATAAAAGCTGGTTGCTAGATGATTAAACAGGAGGACAAACAGAATGGTACACTTTTTTTTTTTTTTAAGTATATTGCATGCTATCAAACTGTCTTGGTTGAGACAAACTGTGTACCAGTCAAAAGTTTGTGCACACCTTCTACTTCAGTTAGAATGAGTAAGTGTGTCTAGACGTTTTGACTGGTACTGTATGTAATAGCACCAACAATTGTTTTTCCTTCTAATAAAGTTATACTGCAATCCACTGTACCCATTACTCTGAAAAACTTTCTGCAGTCAAAGTTGTGATGAAAGGGCAATAGGACGGTCATTCAACTTGGAATTTGGGTAATCAGGAATTTGAGCAATATTGAACTTGTCTGATAATATTCCACTAATTTAAACCCAGTTAAAATAAATTACATATTACATGTATAGATAGAAAATAATATACATTTATAAATATATTTTTAAGTACAGTTGTTCATAAAATGAAAAAGACTGAAAATGAATATGACTGAAAATGAAAATGACTGAATTATCTGGAATTTTTGGTGTTCAGTGAGTTCAGTATGTGAGTTCTGGTACAGTGACCAAACTTGTTCTTATAAGCATAAATACCAGTCATCACAAGAAACTGTACCGGAAATAAAATTATTAACATTTTAGCAAAATTCTGCTCAAATAAACAAATGGATGTTACTGGTTCATGAAAATAGAATTGAACTAAAAGTAGGAGTTAGATCCTGTTTGCTGATAAATATTCCCACAACTCAATTAATTTCAAATTTTTAAATGTCGCGTGACCCTGCACTGGTCTGGCAAGATGTTCAGTCCACCTTCACCCGGTGGCTTAGTAGTAAAGGCGATGGGTTACTGATCTGAATGTTGGTGGTTCAATCACCACTGTTGGGCATTTGAGCAAGGGCTGTAACCCTCAGTTGTATAAAAAATGATAATGTAAGTCGCTCTGGATAAGAGTGTTTGCCAAATGCTGAAAATGTAAATGATGGCTGAGAGAAGCTCCAGCTTCCCCATGATTCTAATATCATTAAATGGTTTGGTGAATGTTGTGGTTGGTGTTTGTGCCTTTTTTATATTCTTTCACCAAATCACCCTTGTTTTTATTTAAATTGAGGAATTTTATTTAAAAAATGTTTTCATTGAGTTAGCTGAGCACAGCACATTAAAATAAATGGACTGTATTTAGATCTATGGTCTATGGTACAAACCTTGTTCTGGATTTAAGGCTTGTTCTTCAGGGGGCGGAGCCATCTGGTGGAGGCAGCCTGTCACTCCCCGAGAGGGGCGGGGCGCAAAATACTGCAAGTCCATCTGCTTGTTGTCATGGAGGAGCAAAGATGGCGATACTGGCCTATAGCCTGGGCAAACGGGAAATAAATCAGCATTTCACCATTAAAAATGCAAAATTGCTGTCTCTCTTTGCTGTCGTTCTCCTCATCGTGTTCCACGCGGTCTCTCGGCATTATGGAGGTGAGTGTTTAGTTAGGGGGAAACACCGCGGTGCTCACAGACTCTGCGCCACCGTGCAATGTTTTTAACCTGACAGTGCCGAGGAAACATTAGCCTGTGTGTTGTGTTAGCTTAGCCGCTAACGACTAAGGCAAAGTCAGGAAAATGGCACTCTAATGAGCTAATTAACCTGTGTATACTACACAGAGGAATGGTACAGCAGTTTTATTTGTTTTTTTTTTTAATTAAACTGTTGTTAGGATTGTGTAAAAGGCTTCTATAAGAGTTGGAGTTATTTATCCAGAATAATAAGACAGGTTAGTGAAGGGATCTTGAACCAACAATGCTGGCATGGATGCTGTTATGAACATTTGATTTAATGAGCTGTCAGATTATTCGTAAGCAGTTTATTTGTAATTTCAATGCGTTTGTACGTCCGGTGTTTTGTCCTGTAGGTTAACCATCACTGCTCGACTCTTGGGCTGGATAATCAGGCACAATTCCTCTGCATTTCTGCAAGATTAACATTTAGATATGGGGGAAATGTGACGCCTGGATCTGGTGGAGAAGTTCAGTGTAAAGCTACACATTTCAATCTTTATGTAGTGCCAGTGCAGGCAGGGTGATATCCTTTGTGAATTAAAGCAAGGTGATCACTTATGCTAATGCTACATGAGCTAGCTGGGAGTTATGTCCCTTCTGAAGCCTTATAACTTGAGTACATTGGTGATCAGTAAACAATGGAGATTTTTTTGTTTAAATTATAATTGTTTCAGTGTTGTGTTTTGTTCTTTTGAAAGTTTTTATTGTCTTAACACCCATCCCAGCTGTGAATTATTCTATGTCCTGTCCAGTTTGAGCAGTGCAGCCTGTTTGGGCAGATGGTACTCGATCAGACTAAACTGGATTTTCTAGCAGGGATATAACTCTGTATGGGAGCACAAGCACCACTTAGAGAAATCAAGGTGCTGGATTAGTAAAAACAAGGTCTCAATTGTAATAAACTACTTAAAGAAAACCTCCACTCTGTAACACCTGTGTTATGTTTATATTGAAATATTTGTAATAGGGCTTAGTGATGCTGGTGTTTTTGGTGTTTGGTGTTTTTCTTTTTCCTTTGGGGAGTTTTTGTACAAGACTTCCATATATACCCACATATATAGTACAACATTTTTATGATAGTGTTAGGTTGAGCCATATGGCAGGTGTATGTCAACCGAGTATCTCGGTGATGTTATACAAGGTATTTTCATCTTGCAACAATCATACTGTATCATGCAATTTGACCTTATCTATTAGACCTGATCTATTTTCTGCATGACAGACATACAACATAGCTTACAAATCCACCTCACTCAAACCTATGTCAGTCCCTCCTGTTGTAGCACTGCAAAATTTGTATGACAGAAACAATCCCATTCAAAAGTTGTTTGTGAAAGGGGCTTTGATGCCTAATAAGAAAACAAGAGCTTCTTTTCTCATTTATCGTATTAGAATGACATTGGATGCCATATTAATGAAAAATCCAGTGTAAAAGTAGTGCATGCAAAAAACATTGCACTCAAAGTACCCAGAATGCAATTCTGAAAAAAGAATGCAGCTGTTTATCATAGTTATGGCAGAGACGCGACTCAACTAGTCTATAAAATTTAAGGTGATAAACATGACCGGTAAGGAATGTTGAAACGTTGGAATCAGATCTGTTTGAGCAGATTGTATATATGTGGAATCGAGAGAGCTGGACAGACAGAAGGACTACAGCTGCTGTAACTTCTACTGCATTGCTCATTCTAGATAAAGATGAAGTAAGAGTTAAAACCCACCGGCACTACTATAAAAGGTAGTTAAACAACGTTGTGGATGACAGATGTATAAATTAAAGATGTCAGCCAGAATTTTATTACACATTCATTCTTGGATGGATGCCATCACTGATTACAGCAGATTCACCTGCCTTAAAGAAAAAAGTTATCTCTTTAAAACTAATCATTAACCCAGGCTTATTTTAGGGCTGTTTTAGGGTCAGGGTTGTCTTTTTAAAATTATACAAGGGACACCTTTAAGTATACCCCCTTGCATACTTTGACTGTCTCTTGTTTATTGTTGAATAGATGAAGAGTAGCCCCAGCTACACCAGTGAAATCTTTTTTTAATTCTGATAAATAGTGTTATCAGAGGAAAATATTGCTCAAATTTTGACCAAGTACAGAATTCAGTTCTTTCCACTGTAATAAAAATAGTAGCTTTTACCTGATAAAATTCTGAATTGCACTTCTAATTACTAACTAACTTTAGTAATTAGGAGTTTAAAATTCTGGAGGTGTTTTCGTACAATCTAGAAAGATGTTTTGCTGCTTGTAAGCTCTATTTATAATCTAAGTGGCTTTGTCGGGATGTCTGTCAAAAATGTCTTCTCCTGAAAATAAACGTTTAACATGTGGCGGACAGAAGTCCTTTTTGGATATTAATTGCTTTTCCTAAAGCAGCCTGGTACTGTATCGCTTGCTGAAAAATATAATTGGAATTGGATGTGAAATACTTTCTGTACACAGTTCCATATCAGCTTGATAAGCCTGCCATCAAAAAGTGTCTTCTCCGGAAAACCAAAATTATTGTCACTGATGCTGTTGTTACTGCAGTTAATAATATACGCAACTAATATTGCATGAAACCTGCTCAGATAATGTGTTTAGTGAGCTTTTATTCTTAATGCTGTGAATTTTTTACAATTCTGATACACCATAAAGTATACTTGTTATAATTTCACCCACTGAACCTAGACACCATCAGACCTGTAGCTCTGATACTTCACACAAAATATTCTAGTCTCATGAGTTGTTGACTGGTAAAAAGAAACCACAAAAACTAGAAGTTTTATTTTTGAGCTACACTGAACCCAAAAAGTATACCCTGATTACAGCCCTTTACTTCCATTAAACTACAAGAAACAGCTACAGACTTTCGTTTTCTTAAGTAATATATAGATTTCAGCATCGCCTGAAACTGGTGCTCCCGATAGATATCTCTGAGAGGTGTCTGAGACTGGTGCTATAAGAGGGGTGTGACTCCTTAGACTTCAGCCCTGGAGGAAATAAATCTCCTCCTCGTTTCCCGATTACGGCCTGGAGCGAAAGCAGGAAAGCTTAACGCTGAGTCCTCTTTTCAACACCTTTCAGTAGCCGATTTACGTGCTCATTTGTATCACCTGTCTTGTTAGTTTGGTTGTCAGCTTAACGAGTTCATGTTCTGTTTTTTAGGTCATGTTTGCTGTTGTTTTGTTCCACGAAAGTGGGTCTGCCTTCCTGAGTTAGACTCTGTGGTTTTTTTTATGCTGTGTAAGTCTGAGCAGTGGTGTATGAGCCTCACACACTTTTTGTGTTTCATTTCCGTTGGTGGTAATAAATCTATTTTTATATTCTGCCCGTCATCATGTAAGTCCGATATACTACAGCAAATCAGCATGGGATTCCTATGGCACGGACACGGAACAACCATCCAAATCATGTTCCATGATTGTGGTGCGCCGCACAGGATCTTCACTATCATAATCTGCTACTCTGGAAATTGAAAGCATCTTGTATGATTTGGAATTTCAACAGGATTGAAGTACATTTAAATGAAATTAAAAACCCTGGTATTATGTTACACTGCTTGGCCATCAGCAACAACAAAAAAGTCATACTCCAATATTTTCTTGGACCACCTTATCCTTTGATTACAGCGCACAATCACCATTCAGCAAATTTATGCAACATCACAGCATGTTTCCATCCAGACTTGGGTTACTTGGGATTGTGTGTAAAAATGATTCCTCGTGCTCCCTGAACCACTCTTTTATTATTTGAGCCACAAATTTATATCCGTGCCATCAGGGAAGGAATTCTAAAGACGTGGTTTGTTGTGAATAAATGATGGGATTTTTCTCGATTAGCTTTATGACCCAGTGTAAATATACTTATTAGTAAAGTACCCAACTATTGTTTTGTTTTTTTTGACATTATCACATATTGACTCTAATAACAGGCTGTTAATAGCAGTAGAAATTTTTGAACAATGACTTGCTGATGTGTCGTCATGACAAAAAAAAGTTATTTGCATTACTGGTGACACCAACCTTGAGTCTTTCTTACATCCAACAATATTGTGTGTTTAGTTTGCGAGGACACAAAGCATTGCTTATGAAACAGATGCATAATTACAATGAAATGAAGGAAAACCTGTTTCAACAGGGTTCAAAGATACAGAGTAATTTCAGTCCGGTGTCTTGCCACGTTGCAGTACTTTGAAGCATTTATGTTTTTTGTAGCTGTGATTTTTTTTTTGTTAATTTGGATGTCAGAATTTGGAATATTCACAGTTTGGTAAGATGCTTTAAAAATATTGCAGTTAATGGACCATAAAAAAATAAAACCTGTTTTAAAAAGTTAAGGGAAGGATTTCTTTTGTCTTTTTGTAAAAAAAATAATAATAAAATAAACAAACAAACAAACCAACAAATAAATAAATAAAGGAAATAAAAATATTAAACTTATTAACAGTACTGTTTTTTTCTAGATAGTTGTCTATAACAAATTTCTATAAATTCGCTTACACTGTTGATATTCCTCAAGGTATTAGTGTAAGTGGAAAGAGAGAGCGGCTGCAAAGAAAGGCTGCATGCTGATTCAAAGAAACTATCATTTTGTTTAGGTCTGCCATGTTCGTTTGTGCATTTCATAGCTATGGTGGTCAAGTTGTGAACATGAACATGCTAGGAATGGCAACATAGTGTGCTTAGAGAAGGAAGGGATTATAGAGCTCAGAGAATTTCAGTATGCAGTTCACATTCCTGCATAGAGAATTCAGGTGGAGTCCAAACGGAATGAGGAGTAACGTCTAGACTTAATTGGAGGGAGTTGTAGCCAGACACAAATGGAATAAAAAAAAAGATATATCTATATTGTACTGTCAAAAGTATGTGAACACCTGACCATCACACTCATACATGCCTCCCATTCCAGTTGTTATCCCATTAAGTTCCCTCCAAATTTCAGAGTAGGCTTTCCATAAGATTTCACTTACGGAATCCACTAAAGGGGAGCTAGTTAGTATGGTCAGACGCTGATGCCGAATGAGGAGGCCCAAGGTAGATTCAGCATTCCAGTTCATACCAGAGGTGTTCAGTGGGGTTGGAGATCAGAGCTCTTGTACTCCACCCTTGCCAGACCATGTTTATCCAGAGCTGTCTTTGTGCACTGGGGTGTTATCATGCAAGAATATGTTTCTGCCTTTTAGTTCCAGTGATACGAAATTGTAATACTAAAACACATGAAGACATTCTAGGCAGTTATGGGGTCGAGCTTGGTTTGGAGAAGGTGAGCACATGGGTGTGATGAGGTGTCCACAGACTTTTGGTCAAAGAGTGTATTATTTTAAATAACGGAATGTTCCTTCTTTAATGAATTTATCATTACGGTTGACAGTTTGTGTCTCTGTGTTTGCGTAGGAATGTGTTTGTGTTCAGATTCTCAGAATGTGCTGTGTTTTTCAGGCCAGGACACGTGTGATTGGCTCTTATCTAGTGGACGGTTCTTAGGGGACAACGTGTGGCAGCCATATGGCTGTATGATGCACAAGTACAAAAGCATGTGAGTCACACTACAGTAACTGTGTAATCATACAGAAGGTCATTATCAGAACAGCAGTTTCAAATCAACTTTATTTGGTTCTTTTCAGAGAAGCAAAAACTTGCCTCAACAATAAGAGGATAGCATTCATCGGGGATTCTCGAATTCGCCAGCTTTTCTATTCTTTCATTCAGATTATCAGCCCTGAGACCAAGGAAGAGGGAAATAAGGTTAGTCTGTGTCCACTGTGTTTTATTGAAACGGTGCCCAGCAAGAAGGCCTGGGTTCAATTCCCAGGTTCGGGCGTTTCTGTGTGGAGTTTGCATGTTCTTCCCTCGCTTGCGTGGGTTTCCTCCGGGTACTCTGGTTTCCTCCTACAGTTCAAAATCATGCACATTAGGCTAATTGGCTCTTCCAGATCGCCCCTAGGTATGATAGTGAGTGTGAATGGTTGTGTGTTGGCCATTTGATGGCCTGGTGAGCTGTCCAGGGTGTACTCTGTCCTCGCCCAGAGTCGGCTGAGATGGGCGCCAGCCTCCCCATGATCCTAATTAGGATTAAGTGGCTTAGAAAGTGAATGAATGAATGAATGTTTAATTGCAAATTAAACATTTTTTAACCCATAAAACATCAAAATTATTTGCCAAAGGTGAGGAGGTCATTGCCGAGGAGAATATTTATTCAGCAGTTTTAGTATATAATAAACAGTAACATGGAACGGGTGCAGGGGTGGCTCTGGTGGTTAAGGCTCTGTTCCAAAAGTCAGGGGTTTAAGTCCCAGTACCAGCAAGCTGCCACTTTTGGGCCCTTGAGTAAGGCCCTTAACCTTCAAGTGCTCAGTTGTATAATAAAGTAAGTCGCTCTGGATAAGGGCGTCGGTCAAATGCCGTAAATGTAAATGAACATAAGAAAGCAGATCTGAAATGAGATTTTTCCGACTGCCAATCACAGATTGGGTGGTGTTCCTTAGTTTTACTCATCTTTTTCCTTACTCCACTTCCCCTATTACGGTTTCAGCACAAAACGTTCACAATGTCTCGATATACTTAAAAAACTAGATCGAGTTTGATTTCTGGCTTCATCTGAAATCAATAAAGTATTATGTTTGGTCATTGTGTCCAGATATGTATTTGTATACGTAGCAAGTTGTGGCATAGACGATATTACTTGTACGTTAGCCCTTTTAGGCAGGTAAGCATATTTTTGCAGTGGCGAAATCGTCAAAGTTATGAACATCACACAATCAGAGTTTTGCTGAAGCAGTGAAAAGACACAAGTAAATTTGTTCACCTTCTAATGCAGTAGCACTTTCAACGACTAGAATGAAGAACTCATTAGAAATCGGCACTACCTGCTCGCCTCTGCTTGTTCCCTTTCAACATGAAATCGGCACTAGCTGCTATCCTCAGCTTGTTGCTTCCCAACATCCATTATGTCTTTGTGCGTGTAGGTGTTCTTCATATTGACTACTAAGTCAATTTGGCTCCAGTTACGGTTTATTTTTACATTTTTAAAGAGTGACAGTGGTCAAGTGTGCTCAGTTAGGCATCATTTTTTTACTGCTTTTTTTCTACCTTGAAAAACAAGAGGGCCATATTGCATAGCTGTCTTAATATTTTTGGGCAGACACTTAATTGAATTTTTAGGATTTCAGAATCAGTGACCGTGACAAACCATGAGTTTTTCGAGGTGGCTAGTGTCCATTATCTCGAGATAGCGAATCAGTCGGATTGCCCTGTTTCCATGTAGTATATACCAAATGCAATTATTTCTTTCAGTGAAGCCAGTTTTATTGGTTGTGCTGAACTAAACTAGTTATTGGAATAGTACAATATGGGGGTAACTTTTTATAATAATCCTTTTGTAATCATCCTTTTTAATATGGTGTGTTATTGTTTTTGAACTCATTAGGACAGTAGTTTTCTCCTGATTGAATTTAATCTTTTTTTTTTTCATTCTGGTTAAAATGACCTGGCCAGCATGAAAATATTCCCTTTGCAGATAAAGAATCCTCTGTGAATGTGGTGAGTGTTTCTTGTTTTTTTTTTTTTTTTCAAGAACCTTTATTTCTGGTGGGAGTAAATAGACTGTGGCTTGGTGATAAAAGAAAAATGTGTTTTGTTGTATAGGACTTTTTATGGCAGGCAGAAGTAAATAATTCCATGAAGGTACTGTTGACATCCTGGACAGAGGTAAACAAAACACAATAAATGATTTCAGATTATTAGTATCTGATTATTGGTCTTGCATTTTGTAAGATATATTTTTTTAATCATTCAATGCAGAAGCCCTCTTCCAAACCAGATGTCATCATCATTGGTGCTGCTACTGTAAGTCAAAGCCACATGAAAATAAATGTGTAAATGAGAATTTTCTGCTCAGAGTTCATGCTTATTATTTTTTACAGTGGTCCATCAAACTGCACGGTGGCAGCAGCGAGTCACTTCTTCAATACGAAGCAAACCTCACGTCTATAGCAGCACTGTTGGAAAAACTAACTGAGAACAGTGAAGTCTTCTGGATTGTACAGGGTGTGTACCAAAGGCAGAAGTCGTTGAAGTATAAAGGACATTTCCAGGAGCAAATACTATTAATCACTTGTTTCTTATGGGCATTGCTTTTAGGTCCTGTCTATGAAAAGCTTTTGAGTGAGAATCGTAAGATGATCACCAATGAGCAGATAGACTTGTATAATGCAGCAGCGCTCAGTGCTCTGAACGGCATTAATAAGAACGCCAAGGCTAGAGTGAAGTTCCTGCAGGCCTCACGGCAGGCTGCCATGGAGACCATCACCAGATCAGATGATGGCCTGCACCTTCCTGTGAGCGCAAGGAATGTGGTAGGTCGTGAATTGTTTAAAATCAGTAAATGAATCATATGCAAGCAGATTACATTTGATTGTGATCATTTTTTTCCTTTCATCATTCTTTCATTCATCTAATTGGTTACTCTATTTCATGGTGGTTGGAAGGAACGCTTATTGCTGTATGCCTGCATACTACAGATGTGGTCTTGCTATTAGTGAAAGCTATTTTTATACTTATCGAACACAGTGGTGTAGTGGTTGGTGTGTTGGGCTCATGATTGAGAGGTTATGGGTTCAAATCCCTGTTAGACCCCACCATGCAAGGTATTTTGTATTTTGTATAAATTGGTACCAGTAAAAATACTGGGAAGGTAGCCTGTGGTGGACTTGCATCCCATCCAGGAGGAAATGAACTCCTAGTTGCTTCACGCTACAAAACCTGAAATAACAGATCCAGGTCAAAAGCTTCAGTTACTGTTGATATTTAACATTAACATGAATAATGTGATCTCTGTGACTGATCGTGGCATGGATGTTGCTACCGGATGGTCTGGTTTGAGTATTTCTGAAATCTGATTTCTGCTGATCTCCTGGGATTTTCACATACAGCAGTCTAGGGTTTACAAAGTATGCTACATACAATGCGTCATCATCCTTAGAAACAATGTCACCCCTAATATTTACTGATTTACCTTACTTTGTTAAGTTAGACTTACTAAGTGTTACTGAGTATATGTCTTGTCCACCCATGTAAAACTATTAGTTATTGGCTGACTTTTTATTCTGCTTGCTTTTTAGGGTGCCATGGTTCTGATGAACTCCGTTTGCAACAAGATCCTAAAGCCGATCGATGGGTCGTGTTGTCAGAGTGTTCCTCCGCTAAGCATGCTACAGAAACTGGCTGCTGGACTTTTCCTGCTAGCGGCTGTCTGCTTCGTGGTATTGCACATCCTCGGATACACCTGGCGTTGGAAGAGTAAGCCTGTGTCTGATGTTGAGAGTGGAGAAGAGAAGAAACCTCCCACTGCTGCAGTTCCACTCCTCCTAAAGAACGTGCTACAGTCCATCTGTAAGATGGGGCTCATCATGCTGTACTTCTACCTGTGTGACCGTGCGGACATCTTCATGAAGGAACAGAAGTTCTACACACACTCCACCTTCTTCGTCCCGCTCATCTATGTATTTATGCTGGGGGTTTTCTACATCGAGAACACTAAAGAGGTACCGGGAATAGCCACTCACTCAAGCCACTGGACCACTTGATCCTATTAGGGTCTCGGGGAGGCTAGTGCCTATCTCAGCCGACACTGGGCGAAAGTGGGGGTACACCCTTAACAGCTTGACAGATCAATGTAACTCACACACACACACAACCATTCATAGTCACACAGTCAGTTTGAAACAGCCAATTAGCCTAATGTGTTGGAGGAAACGAGTACCTGGTGGAAACCCACACAAGCTCTGCGAAGAACATTCAAATTCCACACAGGAATGCCCAAGCCCAGGAATCAAACCCAGGACTTTCCTGTTGTGAGGTGGACATGGCTGGATCCAAATCTGCTCCAAAATCTTACAAGGTTCTTGCCAGACCCATAGCTCACCCCTCCACCAAATTTGATGAAAATCATTTTAGTAGTTTCTGTGTAATCCTGCCAAAAGGCAAGCAAAAAAACAGATACTGGCAAATACATAACCTCCCCACCAAGCAGTGGCAGAGGTAAGAAATAAAATTTATAATTTCCTGGTGAGCTGTTCAGGGTGTACTCTGCCCTTGCCCAGAGTCGGCTGAGATGGGCGCCAGCCTCCCCGCGACCCTAATTAGGATTAAGCAGTTCAGAAAATGAATGAATGAATGTTAGGTTTACAGCTAACATTCTGTCACATTATGTAACTAATCTGTGAAATTCCAGACCAAACTGCTGAACAGAGAACAGACTGATGAATGGAAGGGCTGGATGCAGCTGGTTATACTCATCTATCATATTTCCGGAGCCAGTGCTGTAAGTTCTGATACAAACGTGCTTACATTTGTGTACAATATGATACCCATTTTATTCATTTTCTCCATTCTGTACAGTTTGTACCTGTGTACATGCATGTCCGCGTCCTGGTGGCAGCTTACCTCTTCCAGACAGGATATGGCCACTTCTCCTTCTTCTGGTTAAAGGGTGACTTTGGCCTCTATCGAGTGTGTCAGGTATTTTTTCAGCATCCTACTGTTTACCATGTCTATCAGTGTATATACACACATCAGATCATACACCATGTTTCTCATAAGTTATAAGTACACATTAAAATGTTTCTTTATTCTAGGTTCTCTTTAGACTCAATTTCCTGGTGATCGTGCTCTGCCTTGTGATGGACAGATCATACCAGTTCTACTACTTTGTGCCTCTGGTTACTTTTTGGTTTGTGATCATCTATGTCACAATGGCTGTGTGGCCACAGGTTCTGCAGATTAAAGCCAATGGTAATAATGTCTATTGACAAAACTTAAATTTTGTAATGTAGTGTGTGTGTGTGTGTGTGTGTATTCAGTGATTGGTTTACTATCATGGGATAATATCCATTACCATCCATTCAAGAGATTTTCTTATTTTTGATTTGTGGAAAACTGGTGGATAATTGTTCGTATTGCATCATTCCCACGGGATAATGGAATTATTGCAATGTTGGCATCAGATAAGTTGAATGGTAATTGCACGCCCAGCATGTGCAATATAGTAACATGACTGTCTTTTTTGAAAATATTTTGAATGAATAATAAAACGGAGAGATTTTGGCTTCCATGCGATAGAGAACTATTCGATTTCACATGTTATCCATTCGCCTCATTCAATAATTTCTTTTTATACACCACAAAAACTCAGGGTAAAGTTTGATTCAAAATGGCGAAAATAATTTTTAGTTTGTCGTGGTCACTGATTCTGAAATCCTAGAAATTCAACCAAATCCTGCCCCAAAATATATAAATAAATCAGCACAGTATGGCCTTTGGATTTTTTTTCTTCCCAAACTTTAAATGAGTTTCAATGGATGTGGAGTACACACCATTCCCATACCTTAAAAATGCAAAAAAAAAAAATAATAATAATAATAATAATAATAAACCAAAAAAAAGCTTGGGTTTTTTTTTGTTTGTTTGTTTTTTTTTTAGTTTGCTTTTATCCTGTTCCCATGTAGTACAGAATATACTCAAATAGTTCTTCGTATCAGGCTGAGTGAATATCGACGTTCTGTCTCGGACTATTCAGCGATACCTCATGTTTGGTGAATAATTGTTATTTGTGCATATATACGATATAATGTACTAGTGTTAACAGCACTGGTTTGTGTATTTCAGGCAGCAGTTTTTGGCACCTGGTACTTTTATTGAAACTGTCGGGGTTACTTCTTTTCATTTGCTTCTTTGCATACTCACAGGTGAGTTCTTACAACTGTTAAAACTAAATATCCCAGCATTCTTAGAGAGCCATTATTAAACTGCCTCACTTCTTTACAGCACATAGTAAACTTGGTCCGTTTTTTTTTTACAGGGATTCTTTGAGAGTGTTTTCTCAATGTGGCCAGTTTCAAAGCTCTTCGAACTCCAAGGAAGTGTCCATGAGTGGTGGTTCAGGTGGAAGCTGGATAGATTTGTAAGTCATGCATAAAATTTATTAAACAAGCCTAGGCAGAAATGCAAAACTACACTTACTACACAGATCTATATGATGCAACTGGATTATAAGATGGTTACACTCTCTGTTCTCTGAGCTCCTTTTGTTAATTAGTTGGATATTTCCTTCTTTTCTTTGTAAAAGTCGACAGAAGCAATTTAGATCTAGTTCCTCAAGCAGCTTTTACATTTTCATTTGGTCACTTTGTAAGTTACTCTGGATTAAAAACTTTCCTAAGTGTGAAAGTACCTAAAGCTGGGGTTGGTCATTTCTTTGCTGTACAGTATACACAGAGTGGTTTTTGGTTGAAACGTCTCAACTGTGATGATCCTGTAGAAACCCTGACCAGTCACATATTTAATCAAATGCTCCTGTGTCCCTGCTTACACGTGACCCTACCAGGCATGAACCTACAGTCAGAGCCGAGCTTGTGCATGTGGAGGGGGGCATGGCTTTGGAAGGGCTGCTGAGGGCAGTGCAGGGTGTAGTCGGAGCTCTGAAGAGATGCTACGTTTATATTTTGATATATATATATATATATATTGTATGTGGGGAAAAATAACAGTACTACAATTTCATCCCGACAAGCCTGTTTCGTGGTTGCCCACTCATCAGGGGATTTATTTATAGAGCACTATTCTACGGAAATTCGACTCAAGATCTTGATCAAGATCTTTATTATTAGTTTTTTTTTTTCTATCTCTTTGACTGTGTATTCGGTACATTGGTAGTTGTTATGATACGCTATGACGCTTATGATACGATATGTCTCTTTTGATTTTGTTATTATTTAGCAAACTCTTGATTACTGTCAGCTCTGTTTTTCTGTAAGAGCCGCAGGAAATGTGCCGGTGTGTTTATGTACAAATGTAGCAGTTTAATGTCTTGTGATAGTTTGGTTTGAAGGGCCGTTCTTTATATCTACAGTGTTTCTGTCTACTCTTTCTTCTTTTTGCTTTCCCTTTTGCTTCTGTTTGCTATCTTCTTTCTTTTTCTGTCCCCTCCAGTCAGGTCCAGCAAGATTCCATAGATTCCATAATACAATTCAACAGTAAATAAATAAATGAATCAGATTATCAAGAGGAGCCTTATACCCATAAACCTCCTCTTGGAAAAGCAAATTTGTCAGCACAACACAGCAACCAGACTGCCATTTGGCTTGCTATGATGCTGAACAGGACAGGTTAAAAAAAAAAATACAAATTTGCTAGCTTTCCAGATGACCAACTCCAGTTTTAATGGATTTAACTCCAGCTTTAATGCAACAATACGAAGGTCGTTGCACATCTGAAACAACCAGAAAGTCAAGTACTAGTGATACGAGTGCTAAATTGGTCCGAGTGATTAGAAAAAGGTGTAATTGTGTACACATTATTGTATATGCATGCACAGTATAAACAAAAAAAATGGTAACAGAGGAGACTTTAACAGTCTAAAAAGTGATCAGTGTGACGTAAGCAGCAATGTCTCGTGCATACTGTCCTTCTGAGTGTGTTTCTCCACTTCTATTGTAGGCGGTCATCAATGGCATGTTGTTCGCCTTTGTTTATCTGGTACTTCAGAAATATCAAATTCTATCAGAGGGGAAGGGCGAGTCACTGTTTTCCACCAAGATTTCCAGCTGCATGCTTTTTTTGTCCGTGGTTTCCTTCATAGTAAGTATACTACTAGACTCAGCTTTTACCATCTCTATGAATATGACTTTGTCTAATGCCTTTCTTCTCCTTCAGGCATATTCCTTATGGGCGAGTAGCTGTAAAGACAAGACTACATGCAATGAGTTGCATCCCTACATATCAGTGGTGTCGGTAATGTCTTATAAATTATGTGGGGCTATTTGTTTGTTTGTTTGTTTGTTTGTTTGTTTGCACAGTGATGCCCTGCCTTTGCCAGCTGTTCACTCTGCTTTTCCTCAACCCACAGATTCTGGCATTTGTTCTCATCAGGAACATCCCGGGCTACGTGCGTTCTTTGTACAGCTCCTTTTTTGCATGGTTTGGAAAAATCTCATTAGAGGTAAGGTGCCTATGTGATGAGAAATCATTTCCAAACCAAATTCAGCAGTTCAAAGTCTTTCTATTCAAAGCAGGCCTTGGGGTGTGCAGAGATATGCGAAAACCCTGTTAAACTTCTGAAGCACTTTTCAAATACTGAATATTTTCTTATGTGTACCGCTGTAGAAGTGAAGCACAGCGATGTTTACTTTCTGTCATGCCGATAGTTTGACTGAAATCTGTAATCCATTTTAGAGGTGCTTTGACATAAGGACTTAACATATGCCTATTATCCAGGTAGTGGTGGTCATGATCGAGAGGTCATGTGTTCGAATCCCCATTAGACCCCCACTGTGCTAAGACCCCTGGGCATGGTCTTAACCACAAGTGCGCCTCGGTCCACCCAACAGAATAAATGGGTACCAGTAAAAATAGTGTGACTAGCGTCCTATCCAGGAGGAGATGGAACTCCTAGTTGCTTCACGCTACAGAAACCGGGGAAAAGCTCCAGCGCAGGTGTAAAAGCCCAACAGACTTTGCCTTTTTTTATTATCCAGGCACATACACATACAGCAGGATCAAGCTCTTGTGCTTCACTTTGCCATGTGACACTGCACTGTCAACATCGAGACCTGTGTTGGACATATTTTTGTGACATTGTTTATGTGTGCATGCATGCAGTGCATATTTTGTGATTAGCAGCTGAGACCCTTGAAATGCTTTAGCACATCTATGTCAGTTAGACAATGAGCCAAGCAAAGTGTTTTCTGAAGCATTTGGGCTTCAAACTGAGCAGGATGTCAATGGAGGGTCACGTTCTGCGTCTCGTGATGTAAAAATGCCACTACGAATACCTCATCTGTTTCATTGGCTCATTGCTGCAGGCTTGCTGAAGCATCTCAAGGGTCTCCGCTGCCAGTTTCTCGACTTTGGCACTGAACTGGATGTTTGTTAAGATATGTAGAGGAGGGTTCATGCATTTGTCTGTCTCTGACTCCTGCAGCTCTTCATCTGTCAGTACCATATCTGGCTGGCGGCTGACACTAAGGGCATCCTGGTCCTTATTCCTGGAATCCCTTCACTTAACGTCATCATCAGCAGCTTCATCTTTGTGTGTGTTGCTCATGAGATTTCCCAGATCACCAATGACCTCGCCCAGGTAGCTATCCCTAAAGACAATGGCACTTTGCTGAAGAGACTTCTAGCAACTGGACTCTTCATGGGGCTGGTGCTCATGCTGTCTAACAGCAGCTGGTCTGGAGCCTGAAGCGTGATTCTTTGGAACATATCCTGAATTAAATAAAGTTTTAGGAACAGATTTGTTGGTGGTGCAGTGCTGCTCGCCGAATGCAACCTGAGAAGCACGCTTCGGATCAAAGCTCATGATTCAGTACTTTGTGAAGACAGTGAGCACGCTTTTTTACAGAACGTAAGGCAGTACGTGTCCTCGCTGACTGACTGTCACATAAGACTAAGTCCGACCCTTTTTTGCGTCTATGTTTTGTACAGTATTTAATGGTTTAAATTAAGTTTACTTTGTACAGCGGTGTATTTGTCTCGCCTTAATGACTGGGGTTTTGTGTTTCACACTTCATGCAGTTCAAAGCACACCATATGCAAACGGCTTCTTTTTTATTAGGCAATAAGTATAGTGTGAACAACCACTAATGTACATGGTTATGGTTTCTTTTCTTTTTTTTTCTTTTTTAAATTAATGCTTAAAGAGTACCGGTAGTGGTCATCCTTACAGCATAATTCATGTGTAATGTAATACGTTAAAAGGGTATCTGTGGTATATTAGTGTTACTAGCTATGTAAAATGATCACGTGTAAAATCAGCGGTTCCTTCCGGCAACATCAGTCCTTACCCCTTGTCAAAATATATATAATTGCTTGGCTGGTCTATGTCACTGACCCCGTACATTCTAACACATTATCGGCCAGTGATGAGCTGCACAAACAACAATTACAGAAATCATGGAAAACATTTCCTTGTGTTCCTAAACCAACTGACGACAAGAAAGCTGAGTTGGTAAAACGTTAGCTGTTTAAGCCATTTTGGATTTACTGTCACGCACATCTCTGGTAGCATTCTCATCCATCCGAAGAGTTACTAGAAATGTGACGTCTCACTGACTCCTCCTTCTCTGGATCAAATAGATAACCATTTATACCCATTTCCTCCAAATTGCTAGCCATAGTTGCTTCTTGAACATGTTTTTTTTATCCCCTAAAATGTTTCTGGCAGAATAGATCTGCTTGTTTATTTGTGCTGGACATCCTGACAGTTTCACTCGAAGTGATGTGAACTCGTTGGGCCGGGATGTTCAGCTCAAGTAAACAAGCAGCGAGCGACATTAAAACTCCCTGCATACTGAAGGCTCTTACCTTTTACTGGTTCCTTTTGGTGAGGTGCTTGTCCCATCCGTCATCACCCTTTGACTCTTTCTGTAGGAACAGCGTCTGGTTTTAGATGTCAAAGCTTGGGCTTTGTGTCAAGTAGTTTCGCCTGGAGGTCATGCTGATAGCAGGCCGGCTTGAAGTGGTCTTCACAGACTACTGATTTGCATCCGAAAGGTTTTCAGAGTGTGACCTGTGCAGATATTATGTTATGTTTTCCACGATTTCTGTGCTTGTTTGTTCAGTCGTATGCTTTGCACTCCGCCATATTCCTGGCAACACAGCTCAGCACTGGCCAATAGTGTGTTATCTTAGACTGGTGTCTGCGGCACGCAGCCCAGTCAATAGGACAAAACAAATGAGTTTGCATCACTACCAGTACTGGAACAGCCAATGAAGGCGACATGTCGCTGCGCATAGTAGTAGTGTTTCAGCACTTGCGTGTATGTGAAAAAGGGCAAGGACTGACGTTGCCTGACAGAACTGCTGATGTCATACTTGATTGTTTTAAAGAAATAGCAAAACAAATTCACCACAGGTACCCTTTAATTCTCCTAAATCTCAACCAGGGTATACCGGCCATTACTAAGTATAAAAAAACATGAGTTTTTCCCCTAAAATTCTACATTTTTATTTATATTTACTAATTTAATAAAATTTAATATATTAAAGTGATTAATGGCATTTTAGGTGAACGGAACTATTTATTTGGATACTTTGTCTACTATTATTTTTACGACATATATTATTTCTAAAGTATGTTGTGGTTTACTCGTATATTCGTGGTGGGTTTTATGTACTCATAACATGTAAATAAACTAGCTAATTACCTTTGGTACATTCAGATATAATATGTATTCAGAAATTTGGTCCTTTTACTGGTACACTTCTATTTTATTTCATTCTCTCCCCTTAAGCAGTGACCCCCCGCCCGCAATAATACTGACAGTAATACTGACATTTAAAGGAAAAGACAGCACTTATTGAAAGTTAATCTCAATCAAAACTATATGAAAATTTGTCTGTGTGCAAAATCTTGGTGTGGTAGCTGATTTTTGGGGGTAATATATATATATTACCTATATATAGGGCCCAAGAGATGGAGAAGTTTTACTTTAAACATAATTATTTCTTTCCATGTATCAAGTGTTTGTGCTAAAGTATATGAATCCTGGTGCATATAAAGTTTCCCCATTGCACAGGCAGTGATTTTAATCTAAGCCGTTTGACACAAAAATTTGCATGAATGTAATAAAATTCTTGGCTTGACCATGTTAACTTTGGGCCTTGATGACATCAGCATTCTGAAACTCAGTTTTCAGATAACTGCCCATAAAATCGTTAAACCTCAAGCTATCGTACTAAAATTTTGCAAACAGAAAGAAATTAATCCAGAGATTTGAATAAGATTAACTTTTAACATGTGCTGTCTTTCCTTTTAATATACACATGAAAGCTCGATTTTTCTTTTGATATTTACCTTCTGTAAATGGAATGGTGTGGTAAGTGTTTGGAAACGCATTGACGATGCATCACAGCACCATGAAATGTCTTAAAATAGGTTAAACCAGGTAAACAGACTTGTGACAATTTCATCAGCAAAAGGGTCAATGCTTAAACTACTGAAAGACTGTTTATCCCAAGACACTGTACTCTAATATACACTTGGAGTTGTGTGACAGTTTATTATTATGCTGTTATTTACTTTTACACATATCTTTAACCAAGTGGAGTAAAGCTGCTCTGTTTATGATCCTGTGATTTGTAAATTGTGAAGATAATGTGATCTGAGAGTGAAAAAAAAAAAATATGCGAGAGAAGAAGTCCCGCTAATGAAGGATTTATGCGTAGGGGAAAGGCTTTACTTTAAATGGTACAGGAGCTCCTTTAAACCAATCAAAGCTAAGCTTTAGTGAAGTTATCAGTTTTTATAAAAGAAAAGTTGCAAATCATTTTTGTGCTGTATGTATCTGCTTTCCTGATCCCAAGGTCTGGGGTTCAAGCCTCTCAATGGGTTGTCACTGCTGTCCCCCATTGCAGCTCACTGGGTTATCAAAGGCCGGCCATGTCTCTCACTGTCTGTGGAGAGACGCATGTAAAAGAAACATTGCTGTCATTCATAAAGAGTAGGCTGCATAGCCATCAGCGTGTTTCTGGTGAGCTGTCCAGGGTGTACTCTGCCCTCGCCCAGAGTCGGCTGAGATGGGCACCAGCCTCCCCGCGACCCTAATTAGGATTAAGCATTTCAGAAAATGAATGAATGGATGCATCTGGTTTCCAGATTATACATTTCAGTAAGTACAAAAGAAAAGCCCTGAACATACTATCCACTGTGCTGTGAATGTAAATGTTTACTCTGTTACTGTATATTGATGCTATGTGGAGGTTGTATTTTCCTTTTAAAGCTACTAACAGGGAGTTTAGAGACACAGAGCTTTAATCCCTCAGATGAAAGTGGGGAAATCATTTACACAAATCGCTTGTACATATTTTCTTTTTTTTAACTATGGCAGCTGGTTAAATAGAGGTATAGGGTGTAAATCGTATATGATAAGATGGAGAGAAGTTTGTTGTAATTTTTGAGCAGTTAAACAATCCTGCTGGTGAAGGAGTACTTCAGATTATTCTGGTTAATTACAGGCATGATCATTTGATCTAATTTAAAATTGGTCCATGTGGATTTGTTTCTACTGTTGTATGAAATGATTTGGGTGCTTGGAAAGAAGCAATTCTAGAACAAGTGGGTGTAATGTCTTGAGCTCGATTTTGTATAATGTGCCAATCTTCATCATCCTCGTCTAAAGCTAGCATCTCACGGAGCGGCAAACGCTGAAGAATGTAGCTAATTTTGGGTTTCGTCAGGGTTTGAGAAAGGATGCTAAACAGCTTTTAGGGTTGAAAACATTGTTTTTGTTGGTTTTTTTTTTGTTTGTTTTTTTTGACATGTTCAGAATTTCTTTGCGTACTCATCAATTCACTTGAACACAGATGTAATTTTTTGTAACATGAATCGCTAAAGTTCTTTTTGAACACAATGCTGCTGAGGGTTTGCGCCATCAGTGGGTTAAGGGTGGTCCAATTCCAAGATTCTCCTGCATTTTATCAGGAGTTGGCAAAAGGTCCCAAACGCAAAAGAGTGGAAAGTAGTTGCTAATTATCACAAACACTGTCGCTAACATTTGTTACCAGTTGCAAATGTTCGTCAACTGTTCTTTCGCACACATTGTCACCAGCATTCTTGTGAATGTTGCTAATTGTCGCTAAACATTGCTAATGACCAAGCCCAATCCTGATTTTCACCAACATTTGTCAGAAAAGTTGTTGAGTAAAAAAAAATTGCAAAGTTTGTCAGCATTCGCCGCTTCCTGAGATACTAGCTTAATGGCCACTAGGTGGATGCTAGTTACAATTATCAGACATTTTGTCTTTTTGTACCACAGCTTCATTTCATAGTGTTTTGCAGATCAATTTAATCTGCACTTTTTTAGCCTTTTCTTCCATTATAGGAAGATAAGATGAAAAGAAAACAAGATCTTGTGTAAAAGTAAGCATTTTATTTCCTGAAGTGGCGTTTAAGCCAAACCGCAGCTATAATCTGATGGATTCACTCCACTTTACAGCTATTTATCCAATTGTAAATGTTTGGATTTTAATTTTTTAAGACTTTGTTCAGATGTTTTATATAGTTTTATTCTGACCTCTGTACAAAAGATAATAATAATCATACCATGGCAATGGAAAATAACTGTTTTGTCCTGAAATGTGAAAAGGATGTATTTTCTTTTAGAGATGCTGTTTTATTCTTTAATCATTATCAGTGATAAAACACCATGCTGAAAATGTTTTGTGTTTTAGGTTTTTATGTTGAAGTTTATTAATTTATTTATCAAAACATCTTTAGTACAGACAGACAGAGAGAGCGAGAGAGAACTAACACTGTGTATGCAGAATGTTTTCAATCTTCAATGTGTCATATTAAATGGTCTCTTTAGGAAGACAACCACCCTGATGTGTAAATAGTTCAGATACGGTCATGTGAGTCATCATTAATCTCACCGGCGCTGCACATGATCACAGAGCTGTAGCACATGCAGATTTGGCACAATGTGGAAACACAAATTACACAGGCACAGAAAGTTACAAGTGATGAGAGATCTCACAAATTCAGTGCTTCAGCCACTTTCCTCTCTTCAGGAATACCATTTACCTGCAAGGAAAACACACTGTTTACTGTTAATGAAGTTAATAAAGCAGAACACTAACACTACCACAACCCTAAGTATTAGTACTTGCCTCGAGCCTTCGAAAGGTTGACAAACTGTAATTATCTCCTTCGATAGCAGTAAATGAAACGAACACAATGTTAGACAAAGAGGTACCGATTAGTGTATACACACCACTCAATGTCAGACTGATCTTAAAGGTTCCCATTCACTAGTGAATAGCTGATGTGTTTTATCTTCCACTATCAGTTCATTTTGCAGAATACAAAGGTTTCTCTGACCACCACAGCTCATGGGTATCATATCTCTCTTGGTCCACATCTATGTTTGTTTAATATAAGAATAACAAGACCTTGTAACCCAAAGAACTTGGCAGGTGCAACACCAACTCGTAGAAGGTGGATAGGTATGAGACCAAATGTTCTCGTTTACCTTGAGATGGAATGTTTACTAATACTGACACTCACATACAAGAGTAAGCAAATGGTTTAAGAAACACATTGTGGCTGATTCCATTTTATTGCCAGGCCAATGGTGTCTCTGCCAAATGCTGTAAATGTAAATTTCCAAGAGATGACACTGTATTTCACGTTTATTTAATATGCCTGGTAAGTGAATGGGAACTTTAATGAAATTATCAATAATGTATTAATGAGGTATTAGGCCACTATGAGACACCTGAACAGCTTCAATGCATCTTAGAAACCTTTCTCAGCAACAAATTTCTTGAACCAAATCGATGAGCACCATTCTTCCAAAATAATTTCCTCAGTTGTTGTTTTTATGACGATGGTGCACTGTGCTGTGCAAAATGCCACTAAAAAATCTCCTATAGATGTCAACTGGATTGACAGCTCATGACTGAAACTTATAACATACTACACTGCCTGGTCCAAAAAAGTCACACACACTAGTATGTTGTTGTTCTGCCTTTAGCCTTGCTCACAGAACATAATCTCCATGCCATTGCTTAAACAAACTAAAGCAACATAACATTTATTTCCATCCAGTGTTGGGTTCATTTTTCACTGATATCTTGAATTGTTGAGGTAAAAATTGAGCCACTCCATAAAGTCTTCTCCAGCACATCCTGAAAATTTTCAATAGGGTTAAGGTCAGGAATCTGGGGTGCCAATATATATGTGAAAAGGATTCCTCATGCTCCCTGAACCACTCTTTCATTATTTGAGTCCCCATTTTATATCCGTGTCATCAGGGAAGAAAAAGTCCATTGATGTGAAAACCTGCACATTCGGGTCATCATCTGACTTGATTTTATTGCCACATTAATGTTGCTGAGCATCGACCTGACCAACTGGAGCAACAATGCCATGGAGATTATATGCTGTGATCACGGCTAAATGCTCTCCACGAAAATATTGGAGTGTGTGACTTTTTTGGCTGGGCGGAGTATACTGCTTATTTAGAAAACCAGGCCTTGTTTCATGTTGATGGAGACATCCAGGAGATCACTCCCATCAGTGAAATTCCATTTCATCATTGAAATATTTCATTACATAATACCAGATTAGTCAGAAGAATTTTGTATTGCTTTCCACAAATACCCTTTCAACCAAAAATAATATAATTGTTTTCCCATTTGAACCCAAAGATAGCTGGTAATATCTACTGTTGGCTTCCGTTGTGCACTGAGCAACACCCTCTGTTGATGATGCAGCCTTGATTACAGTGGTTCTGCCCAAAACTGGTAGAAAAGTGAGCTACTTCTAGCTGGCACCAAGGTTCAAACAATCCTGTAAGGAACCATTTAGAAAACCTGTTCCTTGTTGATGGTAAAGTGGTATAAAGGAATAAATGGACCTAAACCGGGTTGGGGTGTCTGTGTGGCGTTTGCATGTTCTTCCCGTGCTTGTGTGGGTTTCCTCTGGGTACTTTAGTTGGTTGTTTCAAATCACCCCTAGGTGTAAATGATTGTGTTTGCGTTGCCCTGTGATGGTCTGGCGAGCTGTTCAGGGTGTACCGCACCTTCACCCAGTGACGGCTGAGATAGGCTCCAGCCTCCCCGTGACCCTAATAGGATTAAGCGGTTCGGTAAATGTCTGAGTTATTAAGCATGCCATACTTAACAATCCTTCAGAGAAAAGAGTTTTTCATTATTGTGTACACTATTCAGGGTGGCACATTGGCGTAGTGGTCAGCACATTAGCCTCACACCGAGAAGGTCTTGTGTTCGATTCCGTGGCTCTGTGTTTCTGCGTAGAGTTTGCATGTTTTCCCTGTGCTTGCATGGGTTTCCTCTAGGTACTCTGGTTTCCTCCCACAGTCCAAAGACATGCACATTAGTCTAACCGGCTGTTCCAAATTGCCCCTAGGTGTGAGTGTGAATGGTTGTGTGTGTTGCCAGGGTATACCCTGCCTTCACCCAGTGTTGCCTCCTCTCATACCTAGCAGGACTGTGAGAAGAAGTGAGTGTATACTATTTAAAGGCAGCACGGTGTAGGTGGTGGAATACACTTCCCATAGATGTCCAGACAGCCAAGTCAGTGGGTGTCTTTAAATACTGAAAATCAACCTTTTTCGGAAGTACTTTCACTTTCACTTTCAGTATTTGTCTCTCATCCTTGCGGGGAGGCTGGCGCCCATCTCAGCCGACTCCACTGTGGGCGGAGTACACCCTGGACAGCTCGCCAGGCCATTCACAGGGTATATATATATATATATATATATATCCTGATGTTTATTTAATTTTTTTTTTTTAAACCTGCCTACAGAATTTCTGCTGATGGTATACTTAGCCTGGTGTCCTAGTGAACCAGTATAAGAATGCATTCACTGATAGAGACTTCAAAGCACTTATGAGTGTCACTTTGGATTGGGGGGGGGGGGGGGTTTGCCAAATTACGTAAATGTAAATGTAATGTGTATTAGTTAGCACTGTTGCCTCCCTGCAAGAAGGTTCTAGGCTCAAGACTCGTGACCAGCTGGATGCTGGTAAGATTATGAAGCAAAACATACTGTATCTAAATCAATTTAGACCTGCATACAAAATATATACATAATGTACACTGTACACTCTGCATTATTACCAGAAGTTAAAAGAAAAGGCCGAGCATTTTGTGAAATTTTCACTTTGTGTGAATCTCCTCCAGTTTCCTCCCACGTCCAAAGACTAATTTCTTAATAGTTCTTGTTGTTGTTGTTTTTGATATACTCTTTTAATGCCGCAAGGGAAATTATTGCCTCTGCATTTAACCTATCCAAAGTCAGCGCACACACTTAGAGCAGTGAGCTGCCGCACACATAGGGGTGCCTGGAGGGCAGTTGGGGGTTAGGTGCCTTGCTCAAGGGCACTTCAGCCAAGAAGGTGGAGGAAGGGAAGGTGCAGCTTGCCAGCAAGCACAATCTCTCATGATCAACATCACGTAGCATTTAAATAGCAGTTATCTATTGATGTCTTTGCTTCTTCTCTGCTGGAATGCAATAAAATGACGGTCTGGATTTTTCATCGTGTCGACTGGCACAGTTTACCGCACAAGTCTCAGGTATGCGAGCTTTGATAGAAATCACACTGTCACTATAACTATTCACAACCCTTGCATCTGCCCGGCAATGTGGCTGCCTCAACAAGATTATATGACTGGTGACATCACTAGCACAAGCTCTATAGTATGGCAATATGTACAGGGTGTACGCTACCTCTCGCTGCATCATCAGGTGGGACTGGCCCCAGCTTCACTCGCAACCCTGACGGATAAGTGGTATAGATAATAGATGGAAGGAGGCCAAAGATTCAGGAGCTGTTTGTCAGGTTTGTTTGTGTGTATAATTACAATATGTTTAAATACATGTATTGTGTACTTACCCGAAGGCTGCTGTTGTGGTATCTGCATTTGATTTTGAAGATTTCTGTAAACAGAAACAGCTTTTATTAAGATGAGTTTTTCGATTTGTCATTAGCACTAAATGTACAGATTTCTCTACAGATTTCAAGGTGGAAGACCTAATTTACTTGCTAATTATCCAGAATCACATAGATAGGCCTATTTTAACCACACATACTCATTTTACTGTGATTTGAATTTGAAAGCTAGTAGTTTTTTTGTTTTTTTTCCCCCCGGAAATAGATTCTCCTACTGTGATATCTATACGGTGATGTCCCGAAGAAGAACATATCGGTTTAAAATATACTGGGTGATAACAAGATGCACTACTATCACCCGTGAGATTGCAGGTTCAGTTGGTGTTCAGTTTCACAGTAGTGGTGTCACCGGTGTGCCCTGGCTGTGCTTCCAATCTATTACATTTTCTGTGAAAAATGACCTCTGGTAGTTAAACTGAATGAATTATGACCTTAATGTCAATAAATATCCATCTCTGATTTTTAAAAAATTATATGAAACAATAGTCACTGACGTCCACTGGTGGCCGTTTTGAAAAATGGCTGCCAAGGGAGACATATTGAAAATACATGATCAAAATACAAATCCAAACTGTTTGGAATGCCTTTGGTTATATGTATACTAAATTTCATGCTTTAATCACATAAATGCACAATACCTATGGAATTTAATTCAGCTTTTTAGCAGAAGCCTGAAGGTTTTGTGCCAAAATTAGCTGACATATAAAACTGTTCATAATTCCATCCACCTTGATTTAAGCCCCAGTTCCATCCGAAAAAAATAAATAAATAAATAAATAAATGAAGACCAACAACAACAACAGCCTCACAGTGTGATGCTGCCACCACCATGCTTTAGCGTGGGTTTGCTGTTTTTTTTAGAGATGTGATGGAGATGTATCTGCACCAAAAATTCCTTTGGAAATTATGGCCACTGTCAGAGGTGCTAATTTTAAGAAAATTAATCAACACTTTCCCACTAATCAGAATTGAGAATTCAGCATCACTGTCATATAATTACTTATGATTCAGATAGTAATGCTGAAAAAAAGGAGTTTTTTATTGTTAAACTAAACATTTTCTATCTGAAATAGCAGTTTTATACCTTGTGCCATATTTTAAAAGTAAACACACATAATTTTATAAGGAAATTAAACCCAAACTTGCTAAAATGCATAGTTTATGTCTGTTTCTATTAAAGCGTGCTGTTTCATGAACCTTTTTTTTTTGTTTTTTTTTTTTGCAGAGAAAATCTAAAAATGACCAATAACTCCACACACAGCGGGGGTGTCCTTGTAATGCGAAAAGTAGTGAAAATTCACGTGATCACCCTGTAGTATGGAACTAATGTGCATATGAATACATGAGGTTGTATTCATACATAAACAGAAGCATGCTGGGCAGTGGTGGCCTGGTGGTAGGGTGCTGGATTACTGATCCCAAGGTCGGGGGTTCAAGCCCCACTATCAACGTGT